>CM070015.1:5295722-5868222 GCA_036247105.1 Cirrhinus mrigala | reverse complement strand
TCCAGTGAATCACAAATCTGAACCGTAATGTTATCTATTATTCCTTCCATCCTTCTGGATTTCTGTCTTTTAAAATGTTAAGTCAACAAACTCTGGCATTGTCAGTTTGCGACTTGTTTCCTTCCAGCTCTGCATGAGAATCAACATTCAGTCCTCAGACATGATCCATCGTTTCCTGCGATTGTGATTCCGGAATAAATATATTTTTGACATATTAAAAAGCCAGTATAAGCACAACTTTTCCTTGTTAATGGGACACTTCCTTTGCAGATGATTCTAGATGGGTACATCTACAGTTTTATGCAAAAGTTTGGGAACCTCTTGCAGTATCTGTGAAAATGTGAATAGTTTTAACAAAATAAGAGAGATCATACAAAACGCATGTTATTTTTTATTTAGTACTGTACTGAGTAAGATATTTTACATAAAAATGTTTGCATACAGTCCTGGATGATCTACACTCTTAAAAATAAAGGTTCCAAATGGGTGTTTCATTTTAAAGAACATTTTAAAAATCTAAAGAACCTTTTTCCACTATAAAGAAACATTTTTTCTGCATTTGAAAGGTTCCATAGATGTTCAAGGTTCTTCATGGAACCATCAAAGCCAGTAAAGAACTTTTATTTGTAAGAGTTTTTGTTTTGTTTTGTTTTGTTTTGTTTTGTTTTGTGATGGTTGTTCATGAGTCCCTTGTTTGTTCTGAACAATTAAACTGAGCACTGTTCTTAAAAAAAATCCTCCAGGTCCTCATATTTGAACCCTTTCCAGCAGTGACTGTATGATATTGAGATCCATCTGTTCACACTGAGGACAACTGAGGGACTCATACACAGCCATTACAGAATGTTCGAATGCTCACTGATGCTCCATAAGAAAAACACGATGCATTAAGAGCCGGGGGGTGAAAACTTCTTGAAATTGAAGATTAAGGTAAATTGTGGAAACATCTTCATCCTGTTCAAAAGTTTTCTCTTTTGCTCTTAATGCATCGTGTTTCCAAAAACAGTTGTAGATTATCCAGGTAACCACACACAGTGTTAGTATCAAGGGTTCCCAAACTTCTCAGATTTTTTTTTTTTTTTTTTTTTTTTTGTCTTGTGGACTATATGTAAACATCTTTTATGTAAAATATCTTACATAGGACAAAAAATAACATGCATTTTGTATGATCTCTGTTATTTTGTTAAAAATTATTCACATTTTCACAGATTCTGCAAGGGGTTCCCAAACTTTTGCATAAAACTCATTACCCAAACTTCATTTGGTATATAACTGTTTGACTGAATGTGTGTCTTGATGCCAGTTTTCCCATTTAGCAATAAGATGAAAATCAAAAGAGTGAATGTTCATATGATATTTCTGCAAACATCTGGTTTTGAAAGCATATTTTTGTTTCAGATCACTATTCAGAGAGACAGTGGACTAGATGTCAGTTCCCCCAAACACGGCAAGATTGACCCCAAAAATGCCCCTCATGTAGGGGGGAACCAGTGGGCTGGAGGCACAGGTACAGTAAATCACATCTCATTGCATAGTGTATCAAAAGGAGGATCACAAAACTTGTCCACTTATTGTTCACTCTGAATTGCAGATAAAAAAAAAATACAGTACTGTAGAAAAAGTTTATTATAATGAAAATCTAATGAGAATCTGAATTAATTTAATAGCAAATGGTCCAGGCTAACCGTTCTGCTTAAAGGAATGGTTCACCCAAAATTGAAAATTTACTCACCTTAAGGCCATCCAAGATGTAGATGGGTTTGTTTCTCCATCAGAACAAATCTGGAGAAATTTAGCAGTGCATGACTTGCTCACCAATGGATCCTCTGCAGTGCATGGGTGCCGTCAGAATGAGAGTCCAAACAGCTGATAAAAACATCACAAAAATCCATAAGTAATCCACACCACTTTAATCTATCAGCTAACATCCTGTGAAGAGTAAATCAGCATATAATCGTAAAAAAAAAAAAAAAAAAACAAATCCATTATTAAGGTGTTTTAACCCTAAACCATACTTCTGGCCAAAATACGGGTTCATAATCCATAATTACGCTTCCTCAAGTGAAGAAGTACATCCCCTGTCCTTTCACATCAAAATCCACCAAAACATTTGTTTAAAACTGTTTTAGACTGTTCTTATAAACGGTGGTTGATCTGTGCATATTTCTCTCCTGATTCAGAGGAGATGATGTTTTCACTGGGGAAAGCAATATTATTGATGAACAGGAGTGGTGTGGATTTCTTGTGGATGATGTTCATAGTGATGTTTTTAATCAGGTATTCGGACTCAAATTCTGACGGCACCCATTCACTGCAGAGGATCCATTGCTGAGCAAGTGATGTAATGCTGAATTTATCCAAATCTGTTATGACGAAGAAACAAACTCATTTACATCTTGAATGGCTTGCCTTTACTTGTTTTTTATAACTGTAAAAAAGGCTAATTAATCATATTAGTTCTAATAAATAGGGTTAATTTTTCATCTAAAAATATGAACCTTTAGTTTATAAGTCTCCAGTTATTGTGCACACACCCTGATCAATGTCAGCATACAGGCTGTTTTTTGCATCTGCTTCCATCATTTATCAAAAAAGTTTAGCACTTACATGGTAACTGATCATAGTGCCTATATGTCTGTGTAGGAGGCAGAGATACAGCCGGTCTTGGAGGGAAGGGAGGCCCCTACCGTCTGGACGCCGGACACAAAGTTTACCAGATCTCTCAGGCGGAGAAAGACGCCGTGCCCGATGAGGTGAAGAGAGCAGCACGGGAGATGGCGGAGAAGGCTTTTAAGCAGAGGTACACCCATCTGTCTCTCTCATTCATCACTCACTCAGTTCAAACCCTCACAGATTTCTCCAAAAAGCCTACACTTGACCCTGCGTGACCTTCACCCTCTGCCCTGAGTGCTTGTTAATCTTTGCAGATATTCTGCAGTGGTCTCTCAACGAAGCTCTCAAACACTCTGTGCTTGTGAAGGCATATGACTGTATTCACGTGTGAGGCTCTGTTTTATGTACTGAGCTTCCCGAGTATGCAGTATACACATTAAGTGTAGTAATGCATATGTCCTCTGATGAAAAGGTTATGCACGGTTATTATTGTTATAGTAACTAACACTAAAACCATATATGTGTATTTTTTTCTATTCTATTCTATTCTAATTCCAGAATATGACATCTGAGTAAAACATGAATGGAATGAATTTGTGTTTGCTAAAACAATAGTTTTTGGCTATTTATGTTAACGTGATCTAATAGCCACATGGCCTAAGTGACGCCAGAGGAAATGGAAAGTCGTTTCAAGTCACTAAGACTAAAGACAACAAAGGCAAGCCATTTTTGGAATAGCATACACTGAAAATTCATTCACAATAAGACAATCAACCTGCATCAGATGCAATACTATGCTTTTGAAATAGACTGTTGATACTATTGTGAGTGGCTCATAAAAAACAGCATGTTTCAGATCACAGAATGGACACTACAGAGCCGCAGAGCTCTTCAACGAGCCCAGATATCTCAAATATGCAGCCCATGAATGCTACGATTCATTACACTGCATGAAGCAAGTGAGAGTTTAACGTCATGAAGGAAGCTTCTGTTCGGCCCAGTGGACTGCACAAAGCTGCACAAACATACACTTATAAACATAATGTGATGCATATTTGTCAATCATACGTAAATGAAACTGGTCAGATTTCTTTAACTGAATATGTTTTAAATACACAATAATCAAATTTATGGTCATATTTAACAATAACCATATGTATGATCCGTAAATTCAATTTGTTTTAATCTCAAACATTTTAACTAAATGAATGTTGCTTGTTCTACAGCTAACAACATTTTAACCATAGTTCATACCGTTTAGCTAAATGTAACTGTTTTCACAGTGAACAGATTTTTGCTAAATCTAAGCAATTTAAATAAATGCATTTTAAAAAAACCAAGTGTAAATATTTAATTATAAACAATGCGTTAAAAAATGCAGAAATATGAATAGTTCATTTATGTATAACAGATATGCATCACATTAAGTTTATTCATTTGTTTGTTAAAACTGTGTTATTCAAACAGATGGAAATTTTATATGGCATTCAAATACATAAATTATAAAATCATATATTTAGGCCTAAATATTTTTGGTGTGTCCTTTGTTCTTTTTTTAAAGCTAATTTTGTACTTAAAGGGTTTTATAGGCCTTTTGAAATTAAATGGTTTTACTGAAGTTACTAGAAGTTACTAAACACAACTTTTTTTAATTCTGAGAGTTAGAGAGAGGACAGAAAGTTTTTTGTTTTTGATGCAATAAACCTTGAATAAGATTAGGAGGGGATAAACACTAGTTAAGTTTAGAATACGTCCCCTTTTAAGGCTGCAGTGTGTCGCCATTGAAATTGAATTTAGTGTGAAAATCAAAGCTTGTCTTTATCTTTAACATCAGAGGGTAATTGAGAGGAATGCAGCTCAGTGTGTTGTGTGCGAAAAAGTATTTGACTAGAACCCCGAGATAGACCAGCAGCTTTTGATGTGGCCACTGAACACCATACCCGGGTCATGCCTGCTTGATCTCTGTAATTTTAACAAATCCATATACTTGTGCTGTAAACCAAAGATGATTTATCTTTTAAAATGCTGATAGTATCAAACTTTCATCAAATCCATTACTAATGCCTACTGATGTTTGTGCACTAAAAATAATGCCACATCCTGGATCATTAAGCAACTGGCTTTTGTTAATTGAGGACATATTGCACAATACTGGGGCTGCCCTCGACTGAAGTTTTTTTTTTTGGTCGACTAGTAGTCAATAATTTTAAGCGATTAGTCGATTAGTTGCACGTTTATTAATGAACCATTTAAATCATAATGATGAGCCTTAAATTGCCTGTATAGCCTAAGAAGCGCTCAAGTGCAGGCATAAAGCTTGCCACAGCACACCGGCAGAAGTAATGATTATGAATGTGTATAGAAAATACAGCAAGGAGACTGTATTAACATTTTAATTATTTATTGATAAACTAGTGCTTGCTTTGTTTTTGGCTAAAGAGATGAAGTCAGCGACACTGACTCGTCATCTCCGCAGTAGTGATGCGCCAGTGTGCATGGTTCATAAGGATTACACAGTCTGAGAATATTTGCTTTCCATTTGAAAGTGGACATCTCTGTAGATATATATTTCATGTCTATAAGACAAGTATACACGGAGTTTATTTTTTTTTATTTTTTTTTATTTTATTTTTTTTTTTGACTAGGGCTGTCAAACGATTAATCGTGATTAATCGCATACAAAATAAAAGTTTGAGTTTGCCTAATATATGCGTGCGTACTGTGTGTAATTATATATAAATACACACGAATTAATGTATAATAATTGCACACAGTACACACACGTTTATTAGGCAAACTCAAACTTTTATTTTGTATGTGATTAATCACGTTTAACCATTTGACAGCCCTAGTTTTGACACGCTTAAGTTCAGAAACCGAGACGGCAGAAAGTGCATCATGCTTGCTTTCATTTTTTTTTTTACAAAAAGCACAACATTTTGTTGTTATTGTGAGTGCACTTGAATAAACGTAGAGTCTTTACAGATTCGAAAGATGTATTACTCTTATCTTTGTGACCAAAAATGGAGTATTTTAGGAGCAAGTGAGCGCACCAGCGGCTCCATCTGTCATGCAGTGAGCGCACTACTGTTCAGCTTCCACACTCCACACAGACTTGAATATCACACATTTTACTAGATTAACATTAGATTGAGCTGCCATGTAAAGTTGGTACTACTTACATATTTTACATGACAAGCCACATTTGAGGTAGATTAATGGCGAGCGATTGAATGTCCTGTCTGTTGTACCGCACAGACCAGCCGTTAATGATCTGTCTGTTGTTGTTTTTTTTTTTTTAACAACTAAGCGACTATTAAAATTTTGGTCGACCAAGCCTCTTCTCGTCGACTAACGGTTAGTCAACTATTAGGGGGCTGCTCTACAAAATACCAAGATTAGCAATGAAAACAGTTTAAACAATATTCACAATATATGTTGTACTATAATACTAAAAAATAATATGATTTCCTTCTTTACAAACTGTGAGTTGTTTTTATGCATATTATTAAGGGGTCATGAAATGCATAGCAGAATGGGTGGATGTTAGTTTGTAATGCTGTTGAATTCTTTAACTCTCAGATGGCGTTTGTCCCCTTTGTGCTGCACATTGTTATGATTTGCATGCTATCTGTCACGTTCACAATATTTCAATCTCAGCTGAGATGGCTTGTGTCAGGGGTTTCCACAGGAAGAGGAACGCAATCTACCGTTTTTGCAACTGTATGTTACACCTGCACAAACCACCATTACCTTGTAAAACTAATCTTTCGACTTTGCTGAACTATGATGCAGGAAACACTGAATTTGTTATTTAATAGATGCACATGAGCAGTAGAGTTTGGGGTCAGCAATATTTTTTAACAGTTTTGAAAGAAGGCTCACTGACACTGCATTTATTTGATCAAAAATACAGTAAAAAAAGTAAAATATTATTACCGTTTAAAATAACTGTTGTCTATTTGAATATATTTTAAAATGTAATTTATTCCTCTGATGCAAAGCTGAATTTTCAGCGTCATTACTCTAGTTTTCAGTGCCACATGATCCTTCAGAAATCATTCTAACATGCTGATTTGCTGCTCAAGAAACATTTCTCATTATCAATGTTAAAAGCAGCTGTGCTGCTTCATATTTTTGTTGAAACTATGAAAAATTAGATTGTTTTTGTTTATTTATTTATTATTATTATTTTTTTTTTTTTTTTTGGTTGCTTGATGAATAAAAAGTGTTATAAATGTTTTTACTGTCACTTATGACCAGTTTAATCCATCCTTGCTGAATGAAAGCATTACTTCTTTTGAAATTCTTACTCACCCCAAACTTTTGAAGGGTAGTTTATATAATGAAATAAATGTGGCGACATGATCATGGCAGGTTTTTACACAAAAATGACCATGTTGAGTAACCGTCTGAGCAGCTTTCCAAGGTTTATGAACATCCCTGATCTTGATACAGGAATGACATTACTTATTGCTTTATTCCATATGTGAAAACATATTAATGGGAAATTTACACTGTTCTGTTTTATTGTTTTAACCTTAAATTTCACAGTTTGCCAATGACTTAGGATAAATGAACAATTCAACAAAATCTCAACTCTTATTAGTTTTGCTCAAGTAAATCTAGCATTGAGGAAATATAGATATTTTGGCTGCAAAATAAGACTTCTATATAGTCATTAGGAACAATTGTTTCTATTTCTGTTGTGGCCTTGTTGTGAAAGTGTTAGTGAAGCAGAGCACTTTTTTCACTCTCATTGGCCGCATGGCCACGCTGGCCAGCTCTTTCTCCGGTCTGTGGACGGGTTTGGAATTCAGTAGAAAATAGCAGCAGCAGTATGTCCTCTCTCCAATAACACTGTGCAAAGAATGTGAGCTTCATAGGCCAGACAGGAAACCCACAGCCTGTGTGTGTGAGAAAGAAGCACAGCACGAAGAAGGAGAGCGATAATACCACGAGTGAGAAGAAAGTGCTTCTTATATGTTGCATTATCATTATCAATATAGCGGCATTTTCGTGACATTTTTGCTCCAGGTGCTGATGGAGAGGTGAGGGGCAATTTTGTTTGAAAGGAAACGTACTGTCACAGTACTTTGAGATGAGGCTTTAGATCACGCTATCTGGTCTGATCTCACGCCTGATAGTGTTGGTGTGTGAGTGCACCTGAGCTTCATGGGCCGCTACGGTCTAGACACTCTTCACACTCTGTTTCCTCCTCATGACATCAAACGCTTATGCTCATACGCCACACACGCACACACGCACACACACACACACACAATCATGCAGGCACAACCTGGGTCTAAGCAGAAGAGCAGGGTTAACTGGAGAATCGGTTTAGGGATTATTGGCTTCACACCACCTGTGCGGCAGAGCCCACCCCTGCTGAGGACTGTCCATCAAATGACTGAGGGAATCTCACTAAACCTGTAAGGAAATAAAAATAAATAAAAAACAAAATAAAAAATGTCTGTAAGGTCCTTAAAGGGATATCTCATCCAAAAATGAAAATTACCCCATGATTTACTTATCCTCAAGCCATCCTAGGTGTATATGACTATTCTTTTTAGGCGAATACAATCAGAGTTATATTAAACAATGTCCTAGCTCTTCCAAGCTTTATAATGGCTGTTGAGATTTTGAGGTCCAATAAAGTGCATTCATCCATCATAAAAAGTACTCCGCATGGCTCCGGGGGTCCATAAAGACCTTCTGAAGCGAATCGATGTGTTTTTGTGAGAAAAGTATTTGTTTGTAACACTTTATAAACTGTAATCTCTAGCGTCCGCTAACTGTCGTAGTTGCGTACATGAGCGAGTGGATGACGTAGGCAAATGCGTTGACGAACATGGAAGTGTAGGGGAGAGAGCAAACAAAACAAGGATTTGTAAAGAAAATTGACGGAGGATTTCGATACAAGTCAAGAGGAGACTGGTTTTCCTTTGCTGTAAACAAAAATTGGTTCTCACAGGAGCTTACGCTATGTCTACATCTAAATCTCAACACCCATTTACTGCCATTATAAAGCTTGGAGAAGCCAGGATATTTTCTTAATATAACTCCAATTGTATTTGTCTAAAAGAAGAAAGTCATATACACCTAGCATGGCTTGAGGGTGAGCAAATCATGGGGTAATTTTAATTTTTGGGTGAACTATCCCTTTAAGGTTTGATGTTACTATCAGCTTTGCCAACCAGTGGTTGACAGATAGATTTTTCAGCAAAACCTATTTGAAAACAGTCATTATATGTGCAGTTTTAGCGCAGCGATTACAAATTTCACCTTAAGACAAAACAATAGAATAATAAAATGTGACAAAATGTGTACAACCCCTTTTAATTCTCATTATTTTAATGCAAAATGATTTAAAAAAAAAAAGGTAATAAAATATGAAATTATTTTTATAAATTATTTTTGAGTGTTTATACAACATAATAGTATTAGTTGTACTACATTTTATGTATGTTAATGAATAAATAAAATAAATTACTACAATATTTTTCCAGTACTAAAAATCAACTGAAAATGTATTTTTACAACAAACGAACAAATACATACATACTATACATACATACATACATTTGCAAGATATAGTAAATTATCCAGGCGTATTAAGGAAAAAAAAATGCTTAACTGTCATTTAAAAAATGTCAGAATGCTAAGAAAAGAAAAAAAACTTCTCTCTCAACCAGAGGGACAGGGCCTGCTAGGACTTAAAAGTAGTTAAATTAATAAATTACTATTAATATATTTAAATAAACTGTAATTTAAAATAAAATGCATATCTTAAAGGCATAGTTCATCCAAAAATGAAAATCATGTCATTAATTTCTCACCCTCGTGTCGTTCCAAACCCGTATAACCTCCGTTCATCTTCGGAACACATATTAAGATTATTTTTGATGAAATCCAAGAGCTTTCTGACCCTGCATAGACAGCAATGCAACTGAAACATTTTATGGCCCAAAAAGGTAGGCAAGACATTGTTAAAATAGTTCATGTGACATCAGTGGTTGAACCTTAATTTTATGAAGCTACGAGAATACTTTTTGTGTGCAAAGAAAACAAAAATAACAACTTTATTCAACAATTTCTTCTTTTCTGAGTCAGTCGTCGACAGCCGTTCAGAAGAGTAACACAACATATACATGTGGGGCTGCTGACAGAGGACCCAGAACTTTTCCTTAAACTTTTTTAATATTAGGCTTCATTAAAGGTATCTCAAATGTCCTTCAGATATTAATGTATGTTGGACAACAAGGGACCTTCGAGGCAAAAGCTTTGAAAATCACAGAAATAAGCTTTGGTTTCTTTATTATTTATTTATTTATTTTTATTATTATTAAATTTGAGCTGGACATGTTTTTTGACATTGGTGCAGGGATCGATGTGGGTGCCTAGTGACCTGGCAGAGCCCTTACACCCACTCTGATGATGAAATAAAACACTGACTGGGCTTTGAGCACCTGGGTGTTTGTTGCGTGTGTGTGGGTGCTGGTCGTGGAGCTGTAGGGACTTGCCCTAAGAGAAATGTTTATCCTACATCTTGACAGCTGTACTTAATGTGTGACTAAACAGAACCTGTCTTGATCAATATCCTCTGAAATCCTCCTGCCCCAGAACACTCCTTAAAGTCTTAACACATTGTTCACAAGTTTAAACCCCTCCGGGAAAGAATCTAAATGAAGACAGATTTTCTAAAGAACATGTTAGTAGCTCTTCCCTGTATAAAACTCAGAGCCAAGATGCTGCTGAGTGATTGCTTAATAATACATGATTTATGTCTATAACAAAAAAAAAAAGATGGGGACACACTGAAGTTTAACACATATGTATAGAGCTTTGATTGAATCTGACATGAGAAGTATTAATGAAGGTGCTTTATTCTGTACAGTAACTGTAAACACTGCAGATTGTGTTTGTGTTTAATGTTTTTTGTTTTTATTACAGGCTAAAGGAAATTGAGATGAGTGAGTATGATGCCACCACGTACGATCGTTTCTCAGGAGCAGTCAGACGACAGGTCCAGTCACTCCGCATCATTCTGGACAGCCTGCAGGTAAACATTCGTTTGAATGTCCACTGAGGAAAGCGATATCTTTGTCGTACTATCCTTTCATCTGTTAAGGCTAATTTCTGATGACAGCACTGCTCAGTGCATTTGTTGGGTGTGTTTTACAAGCTGTTGTTGAAAGTGAAAAAAAAAAACTTCCTTGTTTACAACAGTGTTTCAGTCTCTTTCAATATAAAGGTCTTTACTGCTGACTCACTCACAAAAACAGTCTCTTGTTGCCACCTAATGGTGGAATAATATAACTAAAATCACCTTCACAAAACTGATTGTGCAAACCAAACTGTAAGTCGTAGAGACTTGAAGCTTGGAGGGAGTACTCACACCGCCGACAGCGTGGCCCAGGCTCGCCCCAATCAGCTTGACAGTGGCATTACAAGTGATCACAAGTACGAAATCGCTCATAATTCCTAAACCATCAGGCTCATACTTCAGGTTTGTTTGTGAGCCTGGCAAAATTTTCTAGTATTTCACATTTTTCGAAAAAACCTACTTTTGCGAACTAGTCCTAGGTTTTTCACCCAATCGGAACCAAAATAGTGCAGAAAGATTCTCTGGAGAGTGAATATCAAAAACTATCAAAAAAAAAGTTTAACTTTCACCTCAGTGTCACCAAGGGACACCAAAACGTTTGAAAGGGGCAGGGCCACTTATAGTATAATGCCTGTAACACCTGAACAGAATGAGATATCTCCTCCAAACTCAGAATGCTTACATAAGAGCTCAATCTAAGGTCACAAGAAAAAAAATTGTGGAGCTTGGCCACTTGGTAGCGCTATAAGAAAAAAAAATGGGTATAAAAAAACGTAAAAACGGGTATAACTGTGCAACATTTTGTCCTGTCAACAAGAAAATCGAGGTGCACGGTCTTGGTCCGAAGTGCCACAAGTGTCTACAAGGACATTTGCATATCTCAAAAAATATGGCCACCATTGGCAGACAAAGTTTGAACGAAACCCCACGGCCCCAAAGGTCTGAGAGAAATTTAAAAGAAGTCGGCCACTGGGGGGCAATACCGCATTTTTCTTGGGCGTGAATGATTGTACGTTGCACGGTTTTTCGCACATACAATAGAACTCCTCATTCCGGACAACTTTGCCTCTAGAACTGTTGCTGTCAATCAAATCGTTTGTTAAATGATTGAGAAGGTGTAAAAAAAAAACTACTTTTGCGAACTAGTCCTAGGTTTTTCACTAAATCTGGAAAAAAAAAACACCGCAGTACAATTCTCTGGACTCTCTAGGCCAGGGGTGCTCAACCCTGTTCCTGGAGATCTACCTTCCTGCAGAGTTCAGCTCCAACCCTGGTCAAAGGCACCTGAACCAACTAATTAGGATCTGAAAGAGCACTTGATAATTACAAACAGGTGTGATTGATCAGGGTTGGAGCTAAACTCTGCAGGAAGGTAGATCTCCAGGAACAGGGTTGGGCACCCCTGCTCTAGGCCAATAATTATCGGAAAAAAAATGCTGAAATATACCCTTTGGGAAGCTACAACAGTGTTGTTTAGGAAAGGGACCTGTCCAAATTTACCCAAAATCCTATAAAGCCTAATGGAAAACTCAAAACTTCACAAAACCTGCTAACCACATGCGATAGGTGATTCTAAACAAGCATGCAGAGTTTTAAGGGGATCAGGATCGTATTTCTATGCTAAAATACCTGGATTTGCCAAAAATGCATTTTAATCATTGATTTAGGTTGTTACAAGCTTGTTAAATAATGGCTTTTTTTCATTTGTGCTTAAATGCCATAAAGCGATTGAACCACGATAATCGTTGCTTGCGGCTATATTTAAAATTTTAGTGGATTTTGTCATCCGCCATGACACTAGCTGTGAGAAATACCGCAAGCGGAGTGATACCAACAGTGAAATGGTTGGAGTTCTGTTATTACTAGAATATTGCACTCTGTCAGCCAATCAGATTCGAGGACCAGAAAGAACTGTTGTATAAGTTTGTATACACTTATTTCCACACCACAGAAATCTGCTGATCCCACTCAGTTAGTTGAGTTGATTGGTTCTGCTACTACTATAGCTGACAGAGTACGAAGAGTCATTGGCTTAGTCTCAGTGAGTATTCGTGCAAGCTCTAGTGTGCACGTGCACACATGAAGACACAAAACCACTCAAGTGTTTTCCTTTAGCTTTTCAGCCAACTCATGAGAGTCAAGACATCCTGTCCCTCCAAAAGAACATGCGCTGTTATTATTATTAGGCGCCCGGCGCTCTGATTGGTCTGTTGATATGGACCCAGGCGGCCGTCATTCTGTATGGAAGGATGTCCGGTTGTGCGTCTGATCTTTTTTGTTTGGGTGTGGGTGGACGGAGCTCTGGAACATGGGTGGAGTTCTCAGAAGTTCTCTGATTGAAGACCAGCTGGTTTCCCCGTCCACGTTGTACAAAGCGTGTAGCGGTGGCTCGATCTGATCTGAGATCTGTGTTGCGCTCTGAGCTGAGTGCTCATGGGGATTCCCTGTGCTGTGCGAACGGAGCGCCGGCTCCAGCCACAGGGAGGATCGGGTTCCTCTTTGGCAGCCCGTGTGAGGAGCTCTGCTCAAAGACAGATGTGTTTATGTGAAAACATGGTGACAAGGATTATCTCTGTCTGTATTTCACAGTCCAGTCCTCTAAATCAGCGCTATCTCCTTTCACCTACTATAGCGCTGTAAAGAGAGCTGGCAGCCACACTGGCGTGTGTGTGGTCCAGATGAGCGCACTGGCATCGCTCCGCACAGGTTCTGTCCTGAGAAGAACTTAACCTGCACCTCACCCTGAGCCTCTGTTCATCGCTTGGGCATTTTCCAGATAGTAATTTGACCGCTGCCTATTCATTTGCTCCTGTAAAGGTGCCGACACATAAGTGAACAGTCAGAGGTTTGGAAACATCCACTCATTCTGTATTATTTTCAACATCTTGGAGTAATAGTATAGTTTTCATCCAACTTTGTAAGATGCATCTTGGGATGCTTGTTAAACACTATGGAGGTTCACATGCATGCTGAACACTTATTGACTGCTTTTCTTTTTCTATCCAGCTTCCAACTCTAAAAATAATTCTATTTGCAAAATAAAATAAAATAACTTGATTGCATGTTTTTTAATTAAATACCAGTACATTTTTGCATTCTTTTAAGATCATAATCAAGTTCGCCTGAACTTGTGAGTGTTGTATGGTGAACAGGTGAAGCACAGAAAAACAAAAACAACAGCATCTCATTCCATCAAAGGAATGCATATGAGAGCTGTAAAAAGAGAGCAAAACAGCACATTTGTAGCCGTGCCTATACTCTGTAATCACTGCTCATCATAGCATATGCTTTTCCACAGCGGACTCTCCCAAACATTCACACACACATTACAGATGAGTGTTTGCAGCAGGTTGTGCGGTAATTTGTGGTACATGTACTCATTTATACTCTGAGACCACATGCTGTTATATTGTGAGCTTGAGGATTTCTATTAATGGTGTTTACAAAGGTAAACATCACTAAGTTGCATATAATTATTCAGGTATTTTTCAAACCTTTTCAAAATATAACAAATAATATAAAAAACATTGTTTTCATTTTACTTGAAGTTACAAGAAGGGATGCATAATGTATCATTACCATATTTGCATACTTTGAAAAGCTAATTGTGCATTCTCATTTCCGCTCTTTTAATATTTAGATTGAAACAGACTGATTTTAGATTTAAGTTTGTGTTTAATTTTTTTTATGACAAAATAGTTTTAGATCATTTTAATATTAACCATTATGGTTGTTGGTCATAGCATGAAAATATTTGTCAAACTGGGGTTTGCAAACCCTTGGAGGTTCTAAGAAAGCAAAAGGTGGTTAGTGAATTGAGGTATAGAATTATTAATATTGCAGTATTTTAAAGGCATAATTCACCCAAAATTGAAAACGACCCCATGATTTACTCACCCTCAAGCCATTCTAGGTTCATATGAATTTCTTATTTCAGATAATTACACTCAGAGTTGTCCTAGCTCTTCCAAGCTTTGTAATGGCAGTGAATGGGTGTTGAGATTTTGAAGCAAAATAAAGTGCATCCATCCATCATACAAAGTACTCCACACGACACCAGGGGGTTAATAAAGGCCTTCTGAAGCAAATCGATGTGTTTATGTAAGAAAAATATCCGTATTTAAAGCTTTATAAACTGTAATCTCTACTCTCTAAAAATGCTGGCTTAAAAACAACTTGGGTTATTTGGCAACCCAGTGCTGGATAAATATTGGACAGAACACATACTGGGTTATTTTGATCCAGCTGGTTGGGTTAAATGTTTTTACCAAACATGCTGGGTTATTTTATTTAAGTCAACTATTGTTTAAAAATTATTATATTGCTGGTTTAAAATGGACTGGAACTTATATAAAAAAAAACCCACAGAATTACTAGAGACAACAGCAATAATCAAAAGATGGACATTTATTATTAAGCAAGAACACATGGACAAAATACAAGACAAATTGAATTTATTTGGGTGAATACAGCATAGTTTACAATATTACATACAGTTAACAAGCAATATTACATGCATTTAACATTTAAAAGTAGCATTTTAACTTTAGTGTATCCAGCCATTATCTGTATTCACTTTTTTCCTGAAATAGTGCTAATTCTCGTGTCAGTGTGTCGCTGAAATCTGAGCCGGTGAAGGGCTGCTGTTCTTGGATTTCACTCGTAGCTGAAAGATGCCGTGACTGACTCCATAACCTACCAATAAACAAACAGTACTGATCTTAGAGAACATATTTTAACATCAAATTAAATTAAATTCAGTACTATAACGAATAAAATCAATTTATTTTATTCAAGGCAAAAGGCGTTTCCATCATGCTTGTCCTTGTATGTTGCGTTGAGTAAATCAATACAATTTACAGCACAGTAAAATTATTAAACACAAAAAATATTAAAAATGACCCAATAAAATGACCCAACAAGTTGAACCCAGCACCTGGGTAAAAATATTAAAAACAACCCAATAAAATGACCCAACAGGCTGAACCCAGCATTTGGGTTAAAAAAAAAAAAAAAAATTAACATTTTTTTAAAAAATCCAGCTTTTCATGTCAGTGGATTTCAATATAAGCCAAGAGGACACTGGTTTTCCTTTGCTGTAAACAAAACTTGGTTCTCACTGGACTAGCAGATTCTCACCGGAGCTTACACTACACCTACATCCTACGTCATCCGCTAAAACGCCTCTCTCTTGTGAACGCACATATGACAGCTAGCAGAAGCTAGAGATTATGGGTTTATTAAGTTTTAAAGATGGATTTTTTCTTACACAAACGCATCCATTCTCTTTAGAAGGCCTTTATTAACCCCCAGAGCCATGTGGAGCACTTTTTAGGATGAATGGATACACTTTATTGGACTTCAAAATCTCAACAGCCATTCACTGCCATTATAAAGCTCGAAAGAGCCAGGACATTTTTGAATATAACTCTGATTATATTCGTCTGAAAGAAGAAAGTCATATACACCTATTATGGCTTGAGGGTGAATAAATCAACTATCCCTTTAATGCCAATAATGAATTAAATCATAAAAATGTAAAATTAAGTGTTGTTGTTGAATTGTTAAAGTCTCAAAGTATTTCAAGTGAATAAAAAAAAAAAAAGTTTGGAAATATGCATCACAAATCAAAGCCCTGGTGTGCTGTTTGTTTGTGGGCAGGTTATGCTGTAACACAGTCAGTTCTGTCATCATTCAGCTCTGAAGTCAGTGTAAGTAATGACAGCATTTGTGTGCAAATGGAGCATTAGAGCTGTTTCTCACACAAACTTGAGATGTGACACAGAATAGAGCAGATGATCTCATCTATTCAGTCAGTCCCTGGAGTGCCGTCTTTCTCTGTGCTGTTTCTTGAGCTCATGACTCTTTATTACTTCACATTTCTGTCAGAAAACTTTTGCAAGAGCGTATGTGGTGCTTTCCTTACTACCTGTATCATAATAATGGATGTGTGAAGTGTTTATGTCTGTGAATGTGTCTGAATCTGTGTGCTTGCATGCCTTTCTTTGTACGTGCTTGTGTCCACGTGTGTGTGTGTGTGTGGAGCTATGAGTAGTGACGTGTTGGCTCATTGTTTTTCATGGAGATCTGACATGCTTACTCATATAATGAGAGCCACATGTGGAAGTGCTTCTATGGGTGTTTGTTGATATTTGAATCCATGTTTGAAGTCGAGGAGGTCAAGGACCCGCTGGGGGTCGTGGTCATGACTGAAATTTGCATGTTAGCACATAATTTGAATTTTTTGCGTTACAAAATAATCATTTGAATTCTTTGAGTTTGAAAAATTCTAAGATTTTGTATAATACTGACATTGTACAGCAACAACTTACAATAAGGTTCCATTTGATAACACTGGTTACCTACATTAGTTAAAGGGCACCTAAGAAATGTTTTCTTAATAAAGCTATAGACATTATTCAGTCCAGAGCAGTGAGTGATTTTCTGCTTTTATGTTATTGTTTGGGTCATATTAACAGCATAGACAGCAGTATAGGTACTGTATATTACACTGATTCCACTTAATATAAAGATGTGATTTCTTTCCCAGCTGTTTACCTTCACAGACATTACTGTGTTTTTGTAACTTATGCGTATTTTTAACACAAACTTGTGTGTGAAAGAGAACTTCGTTTAGTACTCACATGCCATGTGACAGCCGCTTTCTGTTTAAAAATGGCTTTAAAACGCATGATTTCAGCGCAATAGACATGATAATCAAAACCAAACAGGTGTTTTTAGCAAAGTATCTGAGCTACGAGCTGTAAAGGCACAGTCCTATTCTGGAAAAGTGGGCGGGGAGCAGCAGCTCATTCGCATTTAAAGAGACATGTACAGAAACGTCTTTCTGCTTCCACTCTAAATAGGCGTTTTCAAAATTATATAAAAAATGATATGTGGGGTATTTTGAGCTGAAACTTTACAGATACATTCTGGGGACACCTGAGACTTAATAGGAGCATAATAGGTTCCATTTAATGAAAAAAAATACTTACCAATTCTTCTGACTTTTTATATTTCACCAATGTACTATTACAGAATTTGTATTGTTGTTGTTAATTATTTAGATTTTATACTTGGAGCTTGTGCTGAACCTCAAACTTTATTTGATATATAACAAGAAAACCATTTATATTACCTTTTTTTTTCTTTTTTTTTTTTTTTTTTTTCAGTATGAGGTGTAAATGTTGTTTGTGTTTCAGGCTAAAGGGAAGGAGAGGCAGTGGCTGAGGAATCAAGCTCTGGGTGAGCTGGACGATGCTAAGATCATTGATGGCTTGACAGGAGAGAAAGCCATTTATAAACGCAGAGGAGAGCTGGAGCCAGAGGTGAGAGCACACACTATATTCATCACATAGAACAAACACACATGAATACAAAATCTTTTTTTCAGTAAATAACCAAGGTTAGGTTAAATAACCAAGCTGGCATGAAATGAAAATTAATTTTCATCTATTTTATTGATGTCACTGATCTTATTATGAATGCTTTGATGAATGATAAATGATTTTATTTTTAAAAAATTATAATTTGTTTTTATTTTTATATTTAGGTCTATTTTCATTTTAATTTTAAAGTTTTAAATTTAACAATTAATATTTTTTTTATATTTTTGTCATTTTTATTCATTTTTTAAATACTAACTAAAAACTAAACTAAACTAAACTAAACTTTGCATCCATGCATAGGTTTGGTGTGGGTGAGGGTGTGTTGTTTTAGGGCTGGGCCATTTTTCAGAATTTATCGATTAATTCAAATTTAATGTTTTGCCACGATTTTATTTTTTAGAAATTGAGGAATCGCGAATATTGAATAGAAATGATACCAAACATTAGAATTACACACTTTGACAATATGCCAATGAAAACAGTAAAGAGAAAAGGACAGTCCAACCGCATGTCACAATGTGATTAACCGCTCACATGTGACGCGCTCATATTGCTAGGCGCCATTCACACAGAATGCGCTTTTGTGTTGACTAGATGCGACGCGGGCAGTGGAATAGGAAATACATGCAAGAAGTTGGGAATGAACTTCTTTTAACTTAAGCGCTGCGTTTTTAGAATGCAGTTTCATGCATGAGACGCTGCAAGAGACGTGAATGCAACAGTCAAACCCGACCAAGTTTACATAGAAAAAACAATGGAAAAGTATCGGAATCGAGTAACTGTATGTCTGATATTTCATGTTTGCATCACAGTGACAGGCTGAAAGCTACTGTTCATTATTTTTACAGAACATTTATAGTTAATAGTCTTTAACATTTACATCATGTTGAAAACTTCATGTGTAGTGCACTTGGAATACAATTTTCTTTAACTAGAGGGTTCATAAAGAAAAAAAATGTTGTAGTTACATTTTCAAGTTGACCAGTCATGAAAAATCGAGAATCGGTCAAACGTTCTGAAAAAAATCTAGATTTTAATTTTTTGCCATATCACCCAGCCCTAGTTTGTTTTATTTGTTTAAAGGTGCTGTATTTAATTTTTTTTTTTTGACTGTACTAAAGCATAAAAATACCATGTTTGCGGATGTTTAGGAAACGTGTGAACTTCACACAATTGTTTCTTAAAAAAACAAAGCTACAGCCAGTTATTCTATTTTGAAATGTGTGTTGGGTGTCAGAATGTCTGTTTTCGTTTTGGTCTTTGTGACCCCGCCCACTGCCAATTTACCCAATAGTATTTAGACACCCCGGGTTGCCAGTTGGTGGAGAACACAGTATATTGCAGCCATGGAAGCTAGCAAATGACACAAGTCAGAGATTGCAGATTCTACCTGACCTAAAAAGCCTCAGCATCAATCTAAAAATCTCTATAACCAGAGGCATATTAAAATGCAGATAAATCAACTCATCAACTTGCAATGTAAAGCTTCTGTTGTCTGTCCTCAATCTGGCAACCTGCCCAAGTGTCGAGTCTGAGGAGGAGGGGGTGAGAAAACTACTCTCTCCAATATTTTCAATTTGGACTCCACCTATAATCAGAATGTCGTAAGTCGATCTTTCCATAAAATGATAGACGTCTCTCCCTAGGATGTATGCAGGTTTACTCCAATCATTTATTCTGCTTAAACCCCCTTTCTTCAACTGCAAGTTTGCATTCAGATCTCCATCCAATCAACAACTGATTGATAGAAGCAAGTCCACACCATAATTTTTTTTTTTTCTGTTAATTTATTTGCATGTCGCAATACAGAAGAAAAGTTCTTTTTCAGTTTTTCACAGTTCACTTCCTTTTCACAGTTTTGTCTGAGGCAACATAGGAAACAGTGTCTTCTCAAGAATTCAGATGAGAGCATAATCACGAGTACAAAAGTACACAAGTAAAAAAAAAAAGAAGTAAGAAATGAATCAAAAAAAATTTGTCTCTACGGTGGTCATGATGACTTTTTGGTGTTTGGAAAAGAGTAGCAAGGACATTCATCAAAACGTCACATTTTGCATTCCATGGAAAAAAGAACCAGTATATGGGTTTGGAAAGGCACAAGGTGAATAAATAATATCTGAATGTTATTTTCAAGGTGAACTTGAACTTTAAGATGTAGCGTTATTATTTATTAGATTTCCTGATGTTTGCCTAACAATTTTCTTTCTTCTATTGGTAATCATGAATGCCAGTTTAGCAGACCATCTCGCATAATATTTACAGTGTCCCATAAGCCTTCATTTAAAATCTGCTTTGTGAATTGATTGTAGTAACTTCAATATATTATGTGGCTCCTGTATAATCCATTAAAAACCTCATTGACTGTAAAGAGTTTCAGAAGGGGAGTCTGGGCAAACAGAACGCTGCAATTAAAGCAACCACATAGTAACAGTATTAAACGATTTTCCTAATTAAATATTTGTCTGTTCATTTGAGTCTGGATGTGTGGATGACTTATGTGTTTTTCCTCTGGTCTGGCTGCAGTTGGGGTCTCCTCAGCAGAAGCCGAAGCGTTTACGTCTTCTCGCGGACGTCTCTGGCAGCATGTATCGCTTTAATGGCGTGGACGGCCGTCTGGAGCGCTCCATGGAGGCCGTGTGTATGGTGATGGAGGCTCTTGAGAACTACGAGCACAAGTTTAAGGTGAGATCTTACAATCAGTCATCGGCTCTCTTCCAAGACCCACTTTAAGACCAGTCCAAAGTAGTTGGAAGTTGGGCATTTTAGATTTCTTCTTCTGAACAAATTTTAAGGTGCCATAACGTTTTTCCTTCATGGAGAAGGCAAACCCATAATGCATTTATGATTTAAAAAAAAAACTTTTTTTTTTAAATGTATTTTAAAATGTAATTTATTCCTGTGATGAAATCTGAATTTTCAGCATCATTACTCCAGTCTTCAGTGTCACATGATCCTTCAGAAATCATTCTAATATGCTGATTTGAATAAAAAATAAAAAAAGGTAATTGTGAAATTCTTACTTCTTCCCTTGCAATTGCAAGTTTACATAATTTTCTCAGAATTGCGTGATATAAACTCGCAATTTCCAGTTATAAAATCACAATTCAGAGAAATAAAGTCAGAATTATGAGATAAAAATTTGCAATTCTATACACTGCAAATGCAAGTTTTATATCTCACAATTCTGACTTTTTTCTTAGGATTACGTGATCTAAACTTGCAATTGTGAGTTATAAAGTCAGAATTGTGAGTTTATGTCTCACAATTCTGACTTTATAACTCGCAATTGAAAGTTTAATTGTGAGAAATCTCACAATTCTAAATTTTTCTTGCAAATTTTGACTTTTTTCTCTGGATTGCGTGATAAACTCACAATTACGAGTTATAAAATCGTAATTCAGAGAAATAAAGTCAGAATTATGAGATAAAACTTAGCAATTCTTACTTTTCTTGCAAATGCGAGTTGACTTTTTTTTTCTAAGAACTGCATGATATAAACTTCCAATTGCGAGTCATAAAATCGCACTTCTGAGAAATAAACTTGCAATGCTGAAAAGTCAGAACTGCAAGATAAAAATGTGAAATTCTGACTTTTTTCTTGCAAATGCGAGTTTGCATCTCGCAATTCTGACTTTTTTCTCACAATTGTGATGTAAACTTGCAATTGCGAGTTAGTGTCAGATTTGCGAGACATAAACCCACAATTCTGAGAAATAATTTCACAATTCTGAATTTTTCTTGCAAATTCAAGTTTATATCTCGCAATTCTGACTTTTTTCTCAGAAGTGCATGATATAAACTCGCAATTGTGAGTTAATCGCAATTCTGAGAAATAAATGATAAAAATTTGCAATTTGACTTAAAAAAAAAAAAAATAAAAAAATAAAAAATTCAAAGAAATAAATGATAAATGAAAATCTGCAAAAAAAAAAAAACAATTCGCAATTCTGAGACAAATGATAAAAAATTGCAGTTCGACTTTTTTTTACATTTATTTTAAGTTATAAAGTAAAATTTTTACTTTTTTCCTCAGGATTGGGTGATAAACTCGCAATTACGAGTTATAAAATTGCAATTCTGAGAAATAATCTCACAATTCTTAAATTTTCTTGCAAATTCGTGATATAAACTCGCAATTCTGAGAACATATCAGTCTTTTGTTGCCCCTCAGAATTGGACTTTAAAACTCGCAATCGTGAGTTAATATCATATTTATGGTTGCATTTGAATGTAGATGTTTAACCCTTTAACTGTCACTCCTTATCTTGAACATAGACCTGAAAATGCACTATCCAGAGTTAAATTTTTATAATTCATGAATGAAAACATTTTGTAATATGATTTGATGTACAATTTCCATGGTAATGCAATGTCTGATTTTAAAATGGTTTTCAAAGGATGGATTTTGAGATTTTAAGTTTTTAGGTGATATATAATTTCTTAAGATTTCTATTGCGTGATAGGTAAAAAAGCAACAAAGAAAGTCTTTTTGTGACAAAGGTCAGAACTCCTGTTATGATGTAGATTTTTGAGGCGCACTCTTGCCATAAATTAATCTGTTACTTTTCCTTCATAATTTGTAAAACAAAAGAGTGGTAAAATATCCATTTAGGAGTCTTAGACCTTCCCAACAATATATAGTTGTCACGACTGAATAAGGATTTATTTGTAAAATGGTGAAATAACTTAGGCGTCCCACAGTGTGGACGGTGACAGTTAAAGGGTTAAATGCTTAAACAGCAAGGTGGCTCACTGGATTTTGGGACGGAGCCTTTTATTTGAAATAAATTCATGCCTCTGCTCATTGAATCTAATTTTGATGGCCATCTCATCTTAAGTTGCCCACAAAGTTCAAATATAGTCACAAAACGTTGATCTGTAGCAATCTTCTCACCACTAACGTAATAAAAATAGCGAAATCTGTTTACAATAAACCTTCTCCAGGCAACACACCATGGAAACAGCCGTTCTGTTGATGTCCTCAAAGAGTGAAAGTCTTGGGCCGATCTGATGAGTAATAGGGATGTCCCCACCACACATGCTGACACACTGTTATGGAGGTTGCCATGGCTATAAGAATGATGTAAAGTATCGGTTGCCGTGGAGACGGTCATGCTGGTTTAGGTTGATTAGTGGTTAGCAGCTCTCTGGGACGCATCTGTCTCTCAGTCTCTCTCTGTTACTTGAGGTTCCTGCTTCCATCTCTGTGTCTCTGTCCATCTGAGCTGCTGGCAGATGCTCTGGAGGCAGTGAATCACCGCTCTTGTTGGGAGCTGCTCGCAGATTTGTAGCGCCCGCACAAAAGAAGATCTGTTATCTCCATCCCGGGGAGTTTGGGGGAGGACGACAGCAGAAGATATGCAGCTGCGGTTGTCAATGGATCACATTATCCTGCTCTGCTCAAATGTGCATCAACACTTTCAATGTGTGGGGTCAGATCTGAGGCTGGACAGTATATATATAGATGTGTCATATTCATAAAACAGCTGATTCCGGTGCAGTAATTTGGCTACCAGCAGCACAGAATTATTTCACTGTTTATCACTCTATCACAGGGCAGTGCTTAAATATTTAATATACATTTTTGACCATTTAAAATGAACCAGTAGTGATTCTTTTTAAAGGAATAGTTCACCCAAAAATGAAAATGCTGTCATTAATTACTCACCCTCATGTCAAACCTGTAAGACCTTCGTCAATCTTCTGAACACAAATTAAGATATTTTTGATGAAATCCAAGAGCTTTCTGACCCTGCATAGACAGCAAAGCAACTGACACATTCAGGGCCCAGGAGGTAGTAAGGACATTGTTAAAATAGTCCAATTGACATCAGTGATTCAACCATAATTTTATGAAGCTAAAGGAATACATTTTGTGCGCAAAGAAATGACTATTCAACAATTTTGTGCAAAACATCCGGGTTTCTATGTCAGAACTTTAATTTTTTTGGGTGAACTATCCCTTTAACTCACTTATTTTCCAATAAGTTTACTAAAAACAAGTGCAAGTAGTGCAGTTGGTATATAATAGCATTAAGACAGAGGTGTATTAATGGCGTCTCTGATTTAAATCTCAATAGCAAAAAAAAAAAAAAAAAAATCAATGATTCAATTCAGAACTGATTCAGTAATTGTCTTGATCACTCTAATGTTCATGCAAGTCTTCATGTGACTTTTCACTTTTTTATTTTTTTAAGTAAAAGTGTGGGTAGGTAAATATTGTCGATTTTAAATTATTTTAATTAAATATAAGTTAAAATTCTGTTTACTTGGCAACAATGGCTGAGAAGTCAAGTTTATATCTCACAGTTCTGAGAAATAAACTTGCAATGCTATAAAATAAAGTCAGAACTGCAAGAAAAATGTGCAGTTCTGACTTGTTTTCTTGCAAATGCAAGTTTGTATCTCGCAATTCTGTCTTTTTTCTCACAATTGCGTTATATGAACTTGCAATTGCGAGTTATAAGGTCAGAACTGCAAGACATAAACTCACTATTCTGAGAAATAAACTCTCAGTTCTAAGAAATAATCTCACAATTCTGAGTTTTTCTTGCAAATTCGAGATATTATCTCACAATTCTGACTTTTTTCTCAGAACTGTGTGATATAAATGTGCAATTGTGAGAAATAAACCTGCAATACTGAAAAGGAACTGCAAGATAAAAATTTGCAGTTTGACTTTTTTTTTCTTGCAAATGCGAGTTTGTATCTTGCAATTCTGACTTTTTTCTTACAACTGCATGGTATAAACTTGTTGTAAAGTTGTAAAGTCAAATTTGTAATCAATAGAAAAGTTCAGTTCACTTCCATGAATCAGTTCTTTAGAATTGTCCGTATCAATGATTCAGTTCAAAACTGATTTAGTAATTGTCTTGATTACTCTAATGTTCATGCAAGTCTTCATGTGACATTTTACTTGATTAATTTTTTTTAGTAAAAGTGTGGGTAGGTAAATATGGCCTTTTTTAAATTATTTAAATTAAATGTAAGTTAAAATTCCATTTACTTGGCAACAATGGCTGTTTGTTTCCCAAGGCTGCATTAATTTGATCAAAAATTCCAGTAAAAACTGTAAACTGTAATATGTTTCTATTTGTATATATTTTAATTTATTTCTGTGACGGAAAGCTAAATTTTCAGCATCATTACTCCAGTCTTCAGTGTCACATGATCCTTCAGAAATCACTCTAATATGCTGATTTGCTGCTCAAGAAACTTTTATGATTATCAGGGTTAATAACAGTTGTGCTGCTTAACATTTTGGTGTATACCATGATACATTTTTTTTACAAGCTGACCCCAAACTTTTAACAGTAGTGTATGTAGTAGTGTATATATATTAGCTATATTGACCAGCCCTGGTCAGAACTCGGTTACGGTAGTGTAATAGATGGTGACAAAGATAAATGAAGTGTAAGTGATATGTGAGATTGTAAGGATGTTAATGTGTGTGTGCACTTGTGTGAGGGCCGCCAGACTTTATGGCCCCGCGTTAGTTGTCAAACAAGCTGTTTGCCCTTCCAGCTGGCCTGTCGTATATCTGTTTCTCTGTGACACTTACATAATTTGCATTACATAAAAGTGCATCTGATAACTCGTCCACCTGTGATCTAAAGGCAGGTGTGACACATTCTTCTCATTTGTCCTTTGACCCACTAGTTACACATTACTCTGTGTCCTCTTACTCTCATGTAGCCAAACCTTTGTCAATCAACATAGAGTCTGGTCCAGACTGATGCTTTTTCTAGATTCTTGCAAATACGGTAGACAGATTAAAACCAGTCTGATGTGTAAAGTTAACCAGTCAATTCTGGTTTAGGAATTTCAGTGAACTTCTACAACCTTGTTGTACAGTGTTCATCACGTTGCTCGAGCCTGAGACTAGTGTCCCTTTGATATGTCCAGCCAAAAGTGTGCTGAAGACATACTGACGTAATGGAATTTGATGCATTTCAGATTGTCAGTGCCATCAACTCCTGCATTGTTGGCTAAGACACTCGCTCACTGTTGAGCTGGACAAAAGACTATTATGAAACTGACTATTTATGACAATAACTCATAACATCCACTCTCTGTGTCTGCCATCCACATTGTGTTATGTAATTATAACTCATTTACATCATCACATCACAAGAGTTTTGTGACCTTGAGTAAATGCTTTTAATGGAATAATCTTTATTATCTATTGAAAAACTTCTGTATGGTCAAGTTTTAATCTAATATTGTGGTTTGCATCCTGTCTCACTTGTCCAAGACAAATGTGTCTCATCTGTCTTGTTGTGCATTTTTGACACATCTCAGATAACTACAATGGCAAAAATACCCTAAGGTACACTTTTAATAATCGTTTCCTGAACAGTGTGTATTTCTGCACTGGGCATATTGTTGTTTAGGTTGTTAATTTCTTAGCAGCGTGGACTAACCCTTCTCCTCCTTCCTGTTTTTTTCCTCTGTAGTATGATATTATGGGGCACTCTGGAGACGGTTTTGACATAGAACTGGTCAGATGTGACAAAGTGCCTAAGAACAACAAGGAGAGGCTAAAGGTTTTGAAGGTACAGTAATGCTTCTGTAATGCAGGGGTGACCTCATTTCCCTTTTTTGTTTTGAAAACTATGCTCATACGAATTCACTTGTGCTGACGTAGTAGAAAGCATTTCTCCTAGAATTCCTCCTATTGTCTTATGTGACCACATCAGGAAAAAAGTCAAGCATAAATTCTCAGACAAGACTGTAAGGATGGTCTCTGGGATTCACTGACGCACGATTGCAGCCAAATTGGGGCCTTCAAAACTGAAGCAATCTTATTTCTTTCCAAAGTAAAGTTCTAGCAGTAATATTTCAGACCCTGGTTTCAGCCATCACTGCAAAAAAATATCTAAACCACTGGCAAACGTGATCCTGACTTGCCTTAAAGGGATACGTCACCTAAAAATGAAAATTACCCCATGAATTTACTCACCATCAAGCCATGCTAGGTGTATATGACTTTCTTCTTTCAGACGAATACAATCAGAGTTATATTAATAAAATGTCCTGGCTCTTCCAAGCTTTATAATAGCAGTGAATAAGTTTTGAGATTTTGAAGGCCAAAAAATTGCATCCATCCATCATAATAAAGGCATTAATAAAGGCCTTCTGAAGTAAATCAATGCATTTGTGTACGAAAAATGTCCATATTTAAAACTTTATAAACTGTAATCTCTAGCTTCCGCTAACTGTCGTTACATGTTCATAAGAGAGTGGCGTTTCAGCGGATGATGTAGGATGTAGATGTAGTGTAAGCTCCGGTGAGAATATGCTAGTATCGTAAGAACCAAGTTTTGTTTACAGCAAAGGAAAACCAGTATCCTCTTGGCTTTATATCGAAATCCTCCATTTTTCTTCACAAATCTTGTGAATATGACTATGACAGTTAGCGGAAGCTAGAGATTCCAGTTTATGAAGTTTTAAATATGGATATTTTTCTTACAAAAATGCATCGATTCACTTCAGCAGGCCTTTATGAAGTACTTTTTATGGATGGATGCACTTTAATGGGCTTCAAAATCTCAACTGCCATTCACTGCCTTTATAAAGCTTGGAAAAGCCAGGACTTTTAAAATATAACTCTGATTGTATTCGTCTGAAAGAAGAAAGTCATATACACCTAGGATGGCTTGAGGGTGAGTGAATCATGGGGTAATTTTCAAGCCAAGAGCACGCTACAAGATTGTAGACTTTGTATTAAAATTGAAAGCAGTCTCTGATTAAAAAGCTACACATCATGATTAATTGGCGAAAACTGGGCATGTTGTGTTCTGGGCATTTTAACCCAGAGAGGGTCAACGAATTAGTGAGTTCAGCATCCACTGTACACAACGTTAGCAAAATCAGGTTGCATGCGTACTATGTTGATGAAAAAATGATCATGTGCACTGTACACATACAGTGCCTTGCGAAAGTATTCATACCCATTCATTTTTTTTCCATGTTTTATTTTGCAGCCTTATGTTAAACTGTTTTAAATAACTTTCCCCACATCAATTTACACTCCATACACCATAATGACAAAGCAAAAAACTGATTTGTGACACTGAAAATTTATTAAAATTAAAACACTAAAATAAGTACATTGCATAAGTATTCATACCCTTAACTCAGTACTTATTTAAAGCACCTTTACAGCCTCAAGTCGTTTTGGGTATGATGCGACAAGCTTTGCACATCAGCATTTGGCAATTATCTGCCATTCTTCTCCTCACCTCTTCACCTCTCAAGCTCTGTCAGGTTGGATTGGGGCTGGCAGATATTTTCTGGTTTGATTGTATTCAGCCCAAGGCTGTGGCTGGGCCGCTCAAGGACATTCACAGAGTTATCTATAAGCAACTCTTGCTGTGTGCTTACCGTCACTGTCCTGGTGGAAGGTGAACCTTCTGACCAGTCTGAGGATCTGAATGCTCTGGACTGGGTTTTCATGAAGGCTATCTCAATATTTTGGTGCACTGAGCTTTTCTTCTTCTCTGGCGAGTCCTTCAGTCTCTGCTGCTGAAAAACAGCCCCACAGCATGAGGCTGCTACCAGCACTTTATTTTTGGGATGCTACTCTACAGGTGATGAGCAGTGCTTGGTTTCCTCCAAACATATTGCTTGGAATTGAGGTTCATCAGACCAGAGAATCTTGTTTCTCATAGTCTGAGGGTCCATCAGGTGTTTTTTTTTTTTTTTTTTTTTTTTGCAAATTGCAAGTGTGTTTTCATGCATCTTCACTGAGGAAAGGATTGAGTTTGGCCACACTGCCATAAAGACCGGACTGGTGGAGTGTTGCAGTGATGTTTGTCCTTCTGTAAGTTTCTTCCATCTCCATATATGCTCATGGAGCTCAACTAGAGTGACCATCAGCTTCTTGGTCACCAGTGTAACCAAGAACCCTTTCTCCATCAATTGCTCAGTTTGGCCAGGAGGCCAGCTCTAGGAAGAGTCCTAGTTGTTCCAAGCATTTTCCATTATGGATAATGGAGGCTACATGCTTCTGTGCCTTAACGAAAGCCTGTCCCTGAGCTCTATAGACAGTTCTTTTGACCTCAGGGCTTGGTTTTTGCTCTGATATGCAGTTTCAGCTGTTAGACCTTTTATTGAGAGGTGTGTGCCTTTCCAAATCATACTCATTAAAATTAATTTGCCACAGTTTAACTCCACTCAAAGTGTAGTAACATCTACTAGCAATATGAGTGGTCTTGAACTAAATTTCCCTAAAGTGCCCCAGAAAAGGGTATGAATACTTATGCAATGGAATCATTACAGTTTTTTATTTCTAATATATTTGCCTAGTTGTTACAAACCTGTTTTGTGCTTTGTCATTACGGTGTATGGAGTGTAGTTTGATGTGTAAAAAAAAAAAAAAGTAAAGCAGTTTGACACAAGGCTGCAACATTTAAGACAAAAAAAAAAGGCGTATGAATACTTTCGCAAGGCACTGTTCCCTAGAGTACATGTAAACCACTCTCCAATAGCTATTTTGGATCTATAACCCATGAATTTGTTCAAAAATAGCTTTAAATCTTTCCTCCATGTTGTTCACCGAGATTGTTGTCCAGAATCAACTTCCATATGTGAGCTATGTGGCGCCGAGCACCCCACAGGAAGTGTACTAAAAACAAACTGTTTAGCATATGTTCTTTTCGGTCCTCTGAATATGCATTATAACCTCTTCTTCCACTGTCCCAGACCATGCATGCCCACTCGCAGTTCTGCATGAGCGGAGACTACACGCTGGAGGGCACCGAACACGCCGTGAAGGAGCTGGCACGCGAAGAAGCCGACGAGCATTTCGTCATTGTGCTTAGCGACGCCAACCTGGAGCGCTACGGGATCAGCCCCGACCGGTTTGCACGTGCCCTCACCAGTAACCCACAGGTCAATGCCTTTGCCATCTTCATCGGTTCCCTAGGAGACCAAGCGGACAGGTGAGGTTAATGTCCCATGTTAAACGTTAGCGTGCTTGGTTAAAGGTTAAGCCTGGATTAGAAGTGGGCAGTGGAATTACAGCAAAACTGCTGTGCAGTGAAAGTTTGTAAAGTTCACTCAGAAAAGAAGAGCCATTTCGGTGCTAATTGCAGTGCAAAGTCTCAAATGTTTAGAGCGGCACTATAAAGCATAATGAGTTTGAAATGTAATTAGCATTCCCTTTCTGTCATCTCTTTGCTGTGGCCTATGTGATTTGTACGGCCTTTCTCCAATAAAAAATGAGAGTCTATAGACTCATGTACAGCTCTCTTTAGTGCACTGTTCATGTTGTTTGGTGAATTTTGTGGGTCTTGACTCACATAAGGAGCGCTGAAGACATGCGGAAGGCGCCACCGTGGTGGTCAGACACGTCCCATATAGGCTTTTCATGGCCTCTGTGATTTAAAGAGCAGTCCTCTCTGAACATGTGCCTTCTTTTTAAAGGAACTAAATGACAGTAATGAATGATTAGTGAGGAAGGAGGGGCGTCAGCTAAGTGAAAGGACATAGGCGGCTTTTCGGACAGGCTTTTCCCAAGACCCGTATCTTATCAAAGCCCCTCTGTGAATGACAGCCATTGTCCCTCCAATGGAGGAGTAGGAACTGGGGAGGAAAAGCTCATTTGCATTGCTAATGTCTGATGTGGGGGCTCTTTTCTCTCTGTCCGACATCCAGGCTCCAGAGGACTCTGCCGGCTGGCCGATCTTTTGTCGCTATGGACACCAAGCAGATTCCTCAAATCCTTCAGCAGATTTTTACATCCACCATGCTGTCCAATGCCTAAGAGAACAACAGTTGGGCAAGTCGCACGGAACCTGACACGTCACTTATGACAAACGGTGATCTCTGCGTCTAGGTGTTAACAGGTTGAATCTCATGAAAGGAAAAAAAAAAAAAAAACAGGGTTAGATTTCATTGGAAAAATCAAAGGAATACTTTTATTTATACTGAGCATTTTTTCTCCCTGAATTTTCATTACCACTGATTCTTTTAATGTAATAAAGATATATATTAATGTTATAAAATTGTTATTGTACTGACATTCTTTAAAGTTCAGAATGACAGTAATAAGAATCCCCATTTAGAATAAATGGAATTATAAAAGCTCAAAAAGCAAAATGTCCATGAAAAAAAATTACTGATGTTCATGTATGCTGGTTTAAAATAATAATAATAATAATAATAATAATAATAATAATTGTATTACAATATATTTTTTAATACAATAAAACATTTGGAATTCTCATTCTGAATGAGAATTCAAATTGGGAATAAATGGAATTACAAAAATACATTCAAAAATTCCTTTAAAACAGTACAAATAAAATACAACTGACATTCATGTATACTAATTTAAAAAATATATATATTCTAATTTAAAACTACAATATTTTTAATGCAATAAAAAAATCTGAATGACATCAAGAAAGAAGTTAAAACGTTATGGTGATGAGAATTTGGGGGAGTATGCTTATTTGACATTAACATTTATCTAAATACATTTTTTTTATGACCTGGACATGTCAAAAAAGACCAGAGACCTGTCTGCACTTGTCACAAAGGGGCACGGCTTTGTGTATGGACTATACTGCATACAAATCCATAGTGATTCTGTGATATATCAGGACTGAACTGTTTGAGTCTAGAGTATTTGCACAAAGTACATAAATTGTTATGGAAAATTATTGATTTTTTTAATTTTAAGACTAGTTATTTTAACATATTCTATGAACTGTTAACAATCACACATATGCCTAAATGTCTATCCATACTGTGTTAAGACTATTTTATGAGGTGACTGCATTAATTTGATTGTGTGTTTAACAGTGCTGGGCGATATAGTCAAATATATATTGATGCACTTTGATCTCAAAATGTACTGTATGTATTTGCTCTGAAATTGTTTAAAAGAAGAATTATTTGAACTGAACATTTGCCGATTCTAAATATTTAACATTGGAACTAAATTGGAACTCAAGGTAAATACGTGAAAAAAAAAATTATATTCAAATTACATTATTATAATGCTGTCAGTTGATTAAAAAAAATTAATTTGCACATATCGATTTAAACATTTATTACATTTTAAAAAATAACTTCAAATTTAATTCAACTAAAAACAATCTTCAAATAATCTGATTATTTACCTGCGCCCTCCAGAAAGTAGGAAATGCACAGAAATTGAATAAAGTTATCATAGATAAATACTATATTAAATAATAGAGGATTCCTTAAAGCTACAAAAGTTATTGATTTCCTCTTTTTTCTTTTGTTCTTTGATTAACGAGACGTCACAGCAGCTGGGTTATTAGATTATTTTGGCTGCTATTACTTTAAGAGCTACCGCTGCTGAACGTGACGCGGATCTGACACGCATGACGCTCGTAGTTTCATTCGAGCTTCAGTATGAAATAATACAGTGTGTGCAATTGAAGCGTGCTACGAGCACAGTATAACAGCTGACAGGACAGGTAAATGTTTTTACTGACATAAGGCCTGACTCACTTGTTTGACTAGCGCCTGGCCCTGAGGCAAAGTGGAGTGCGTGTCTGAAAAGTCTCCCATTTGATGTGGTTGTAAAAAGGTTCTGCATCTAAATAAACATACTTCTTGTTAAGAAAAAAGAAGAAAAAAAAAAAAAAAAGAGACAAAAGCAGCAGTTGTGAGTGGGGTGGCAAACCCTAGCCCCGCCCCTGCGTTAAATATTTTTAATGCCAATAAACTGAAAAAATGAATTGCCTGTGTTAACGCGCTAATTTGGACAGCACTAACTACAATATAATAATGTAAAATATATACAAAATATGATTCACAACACTCACAAAGTTGCCTGACTATATACCACTAAAATAGCCTTGGAAATATAAGTATCTCAAATATATATTTAATGCCCAGCTCTAGTGGTTAAGAGAATATTATTAGAACACAAGGCGTGTCTGAGTGTAACCTGTTTTGTTTTCAGAAACCCTATGTTGTGTAAGAGTTGGCACTCTTTTGTCACGCTTGTTTGGATTTTCCCAGTGTCCTCTAAACACATCATTGTAAAGTGCACACATCCTGTAACTTATGGAGAATGAGGAGAAAGAGAGGGAGAGAGTCAGCCGCACACCACCGCCGCCCCATCACCCAAGACTTCCTCGTAAATCTCTTTCCGTCCTGAGAAACCAGAACCTCAAGTGCAATTCCACACCGCATTCCTCAGCCGTCCCATTACACACTCATCACTCTTTAACCAAATGAGTGCAAATGAAAATGTATTTGTGATCTCTGACAGGTCTGACACTCAGCTCCGCTGACATAGCCGTGCGTAACCTTTTCCAGGTCAAAAGAACAGATAATTTTTGCCTTTTCAGCACACAAAGATGAGGGTATTTTTACTGCAGCAAAGTATAGCCTTCTGTGCATCCTGTGTTTGTGAGTCAACTTGAGGGAGACGTTTTTTCCTGGACTTCCCGTCCTGACCTCTGCTCTGTACCAGGCCCGTATTAGCAGTGTTGAGTGTGGAATGTCGTCCACCTGACTGCCTGTGCTTCTTCACTGCTTGCGCAAACACCTCTGAGATGCGTGGTTTCCAAGTGCTCTATGTCAACAGTTTTTTTTTTGTCCTTCCTGTCCGCTGGACCCGCTGACGCCCGGCTCTGCCACCCTGCCCCTCGCACTAAGCTGAGGAATCCGGCCCCTGGCTCCAGTTACGCCACATTACCGAGATGTTGCTGAGGAGAAAGTGGGACTGTAATTTATAGAATCTGAGTTGAACTTTGGAAAGCCAGCAGGTAGCAGGAATGTTCTAATGCATGTTTCTACTGAAAACACTGACACTCTCTTCCAGAATCTACTGAGCTGCCTACTTAAACTCACAGCATGCTTCAGTTTTGACGCAAATTCTTGGCGTACGCGTAGAATCGAACATATAGTCCAGAGACGGCCTGGAGAGCCATGGTCCTGCAGAGTTTTGCTCCAACCTTGATAAAAACTCACCTGCCTGTAGCTTTCTAGTAACCCTCAGACCTTGATTCACAGCCTGTTGGCTGAACGTCTGATGCATATGGCACACAAAATTGGAAAAACTTCAGGAATTTCGAAGTTGTTATCTGGTTAAAATACACAGTATTTCCGGGACATGTCATGTTTTTTAACGTTCAGCCTGGAAACAAAGATGCCGTAATGCCAGACCCCCTCACGAAAGCAGAAAGCCATCATGTTTACAACTGTGAAAATGAGCGCTTATCAAAATCAACCAAAAGTTGGATTTTCAAAAGTATGTGAAATATGTAAAGTTCGCAACACAAAATCTTTAAAATACGTTCAAGAGTTTTACACACCAGTCTGTTATTGTGGGGACATTTCCATGGCCCTAAGCATGACGTGGCACAAAACAAAACATGATTGGATGCTTTACCTGTCAGTCATATGGCCACTTGGGTTGTCCTTGGCCATTCAAGGTAGCCAAGGTTCCCAGGCCTACTGGCGTCAGTCTAAAGGTCTGCCTATGCGAGACTACCCCGATAAAGTCTTCAAAGTATACTATCTGTCGGTGCCGATAGCCTAGTGTTGCACTACGGGCGTCCCGAGTTCGAATCCCAGCTCGTGGACCTTTCCCAATCCCGCCCCCTCCCTCTCCCACTTCACTTCCTGTCTGCTCTCCACTGTCGTATCATAATATTAATAAAAAAAAAAAAAAGTATACTCGATAGCATGCACAAACACAGGCTGTAAATATGTGTGCACTGGAAAGTTTTATACTTGTCCAGTGTCTGTGGTATTTCTCTCCAGAAGTTAAAAGCAATTAAAATATCTTCGTACTCTTTTAAACTAGAGTAGGTATTTCTTAACCCTTTCACATAAGCAATATTGTTATTGCGTCTCCAGTAGTTTGTCTGACTGTGAAATAACCCTGAGAGCACAGGTACATCTCAGAGACGTCTATTTGACTCTGCATTTACATCTGCAAGATGTATTTTTTAGTGTTTGTTTCCGATCAGATCACATAGATGTCTATTAGATGTCTTTAAGATGTTTGATTTAGAATGTATGTAAAACTGACATCTTACAGACGTCTGCCAGATGTTTGTACACAGCAGATGCTTTCCAGATCAAGTGATCTTTAACAGACATCTTGCAGACGTATGCGTGCTATCTGGGAATGCATCAGACAGTGTCACCACCTTGTGGATAAACTAGTGAAAAGAAATGCGTAAGTGCAAGATGAGCATCCAGAGAGTGCGTGGTTAGGAAAATCTGACTGTGCACGTAGAGTATACACACACTATGCCAATTTACGTCACACGCACCGCATGCAAACTCTAAAGTACCTATAAAATACTTTAAACATAAAAGTATAAGAATACTTTTAGCTTTAAAGAGCATTTCAAGCCATCACAGGTGCCTTTCCAACACAAAGGCTCTTCCGAAAAGATTAGTTCACTTCTAAAACAAAAATTTCCTGATAATTTACTCACCCCCATGTCATCCAAGATCTTGATGTCTTGCTTTCTTCAGTTGAATAGGAATTAAGGTTTTTGAGGAAAACATTCTAAGATTTTTCTCCATATAGTGGACTTCAATGGGGATCAACAGGTTGAAAGTCCAAATTGCAGTTTCAATGCAGCTTTAAAGAATTCTACATGATCCCAGCCAAGAATTAAGAATTATCTAGCGAAATGATTGGTCGTTTCCAAAAAAAAAAAAAAAAATTATATAGTTTTTAACCACAAATGCTCATCTTGCAATAGCTTAACCTCTCGCATTACGTAGTCATGTTGGAAAGGTCACATGTGATGAAGGCAGAAGTACCAACCCAGTGTTTACAAAGCAAACGTGCAAAGAAAGTCAAACACCCTGTACAAAAAAGGGGAAACAGTGATGTCGGATGATTTGGAAGTTTGGAAGGAGAATATTACATGGAGTTTTTCACCCTACCCTACCTGTTTAAAACGGAGTACACAGACGAAGACCTAACTGCGGGTAATCTTTCCAACATATTGCGTAATGCGTAAAGTCGAGCTCGTGCAAGACGAGCATTTGTGGTTAAAAAGTATCTAAATGTGTATTTTGTTTAGAAAATGACCAATTGTTTTGCTAAATAAGATGCTTATTTCTTAGCTGGGATCATATAGAGCCCTTTGAAGTTGCACTGATACTGCAATTTGGACCTTCAACCTGTTGGCTCCCATTGAAGTCCACTATATGGAGAAAAATCCCCTCAAAAACCTTAATTTCTATTCAACTAAAGAAAGAAAGGCATGAACATCTTGGATGACATGGGTTTGAGTAAATTATCAGGAAATGTTTATTCTGGAAGTGAACTAATCCTTTAAACACTTTCTCTTAGTCAAACAGTAAGGGCAGCATCATGTTGCGTTTTGAGGAGAAGACAATCCTATAATGCACTGTGATGAACTCAAGGAAAACATCCTTGCAAGATGGAGGAGGAAGATCTTTAATAGTCAAGGGTAGCACCATAATTTTACCAATTATCATAGAGATTGTTCAGATGATGAAATTTTTTTTTCTAAGGCTCAGTAGGCTAAAACTTAAAACCACTTTACAAATCATTTTTACATTTTTTAATCTGATCTAAAATCTTTATACAGTACACCCCACTCTAAAGGCTGTAAGTCTGTCCCTCAAAGTTGTTCTGATGCGTTTAAAATTCAGTATGGTGTTCACACTGATTTAAAGTCTACACTTCAACAAATACTATCCAAAGAATAGTTGAGTCTAATTCAAAATTGAATGTTTCATTTACTGTTTGTATGCTGTGACATTTTATGCTTATCTGATTATCATGCCATTAGCATCATGTTAACAATTGTGAGCCTTTACACATTTCTGTTAGGCTGTGTTTGCAGCTCACTAGGTTTTGGAACAGACCCTGAGTGGATCCACTGTGCCTTGAAGAGCAGAACACAGTATGCACATTCACACATAAATGTACATCGCTTGTAAACGTGTGCAGGCGTTACGCACTTTACTGAAATGGCGTGCCAAGACTCCAGCCTAAGTAAGTAAATAAATCATCACACTTCATTCACCCACACAGGCCTCATTTACTACTCATCGGGACTAATTGTATTTTGTAACCGCCAACATGTCTAGTAAAAACAATGTAATGACTGACAATTACAGCCATTGAAGGTCATAATTTAAGTCTGACTTGTTAATTGCTGCTGAACGTGCATATTATTGTCTTCCTCATATCTTTTGATTTTGATATGGTCTGTTGTAGATGGAGAATGGTGTAATGAATACATGTTAACACATGAAATGAACAATAAAGATTTATATGTGTCAGAGTTTGTGTAACTCCTGTTACTGACTGTTAGGGGCTGTTTACACAGGATGTGTCTTTCCAAACTGTGATATTTTTTATATATTTATTTTTTATTTAGAAAATGTATTTATGTATTTTTTTTTTTTGCTTGTTTAATGTCAAATGCTACAAGTCAAGAGTTTCATGACAAAATAAGCTCAAAATATTTTTATTTATTTTAATTTACAGTCAGTTTCAAGATAATGGACCTATCAGATTAAACTTTTTAATGTTTTGAAAAGTCTTTTAGAAGTTTAGAAAAGTGTTATGCTCACCAAGGCTACATTTATTTGCTTGAAAAAACACAGTAAAAACAGTAATACTGTGAAGTATTATTACCATTTAAATGAGCTGTTTTCGATTTGAATATATTTTTAAATGCAATTTATTCCTGTGATGCAAAGCTGAATTTTCAGCATCATTACTCCAGTCTTCAGTGTCAAATGATCCTTCAAAAATCATTCTAATATGGATCTACCCTCATCCTGAACCCTCACAATCAAATCAGTGCTAAAGCTGATAGAAACATCAGCTTTTAATAATTTCCATTATGTGTTTCCTTGTGAAGTCCATCCACTGACTGCTGTGTTCTGCTGGTGTAATGACAGATCGATTAAAGGTAACAAATTCACCTCCACAAGCCCTGCTTGACCTCATTTGACCCAGTGCTTGAAACACAGAAAAGATAAAATGTCTAGACTTCTCAGAAGTGTGCTGATAGCTGCGGGTAAATGTTTATTTCCTCTGTGATATGTAGCTATTCATGCAGTGGTTTTGTTCAGGCAATAACATGATCGTTTCTTTCATGTTCCTCAGACTCCTCAAGCAGATGTCAAAACACCTACCTGCGCCTCAAATAACCACCTTTAATCTTTGTGGTAACATCATTTGTAATGTTAGTTCCTATGTTCTGTCATTTTCCCAGCAGAACACAGTTATTTTGAAGCACAACTATAATTCGCTTCTTGAATGCTGTACATGCTATATTTGTTTCCTTCAGGCGCTGTTTTTAATGTAGTATTAACTAGTGTGACTGATCTGTGTTAGATTTGTGATGACACAGATTCATACTGTAGTTGTGCAACGATCAAACTCATCACATGCTCATGCCTGGAGGAATGTGACCTCCGTATGAACGCCGTCCTCTATTTAAAGCTACTAATGCAGTTACACACAAAATGGGAGTATGCTAATTAACACCTTCCACAAACGGACGTGTGTGAACGTGTTTGTTCCCTTTGTTTGTATTTGATGAGGCCAGTCTGATTCACATTTGCCTGTGCTAACAAGCTTCCTGATGCCACTGATACTGGACAGAGCAATGGAAAGAGGAAGCAGCTAATTAGCACATGGGATCTGAGGCTGTAGAATGTTTCTGCAGAATTTGATTATGCTTTCAGCCACTTAAAGAGGTGTCTCTCCACTCCATATTTGGCAACCCAGGCTCATTGGTGACATTTCTGAAAAATATTGCATTAATTCTTGCACATATCACAACACTTTAAAAGTAAAATGTTCAGTTTAGTTTAAGGTGAATCTGCTAATGTTTTTTGGTTTTGTATGCATCTCTTCAGTTCAGAAATTAAATGTCCACCGAGTGGTGATTTAAAAAAAAAAAAAAAAAAAAGTATATGCTCTGTCATGTTTGAAAATAACATAACAGTGTTAATGCTTTTACTGAAGCAACCATGCCATTTTAGTCTTCTGAGTATTTATGAATCAATAATCTGCCCCTGCAATCACAATTACAGGGAACATGCATCAAATTTGGTCATGTTTTGGGAGTTTTGCAAAAAAAAAAAAAAAAAAAAAAAAAAAGTTAGGTAGAGGCACTTTTTTCCAAATAGCCTAACTGATTTTTGCTGTGTTTCAAGATGAACAATGTAATTTCTGCACCACTAACAACATCATGATTGGTTTGGTTAGGTTTTCTAATGACTCCACTCCTTTGCTATAACAGATCCCACCTAAACGAGTTTTTGTTTGCACAAAAGAAGGATTTTGAAACCCTGGTGAGCACTTAATGATATTGTTTGATATTAGTTTCATAAGTTTTTTTTTTTTTTTTACTTCAAAGACTGTACACAGTTGTGACATTTTTGACAAGCTATAAAAAAAAAAATGTATCTGAAGGGTATTTTGGGCTAAAACTTCACATACTCACTCTGGGGACATCAGAGACTTATTTTACATTTTGTAAAAATTAGCATAATCGGTCACCTTTAAGTTAACTCTAAAGGTATCTATAATGATAACTATATTAACATCCACACCAAAGTATGTTAACATTTTGTTTACTGTAAGTGCACGCTGCAGTTTTATCATCCGCCGCTTTTAACGGTCAAGTTCCTTATAGAAGAATTGATTCTGATGGGCTTTGTGATGTTTTTATCAGTTGGTAAACAGCTGGAAAAAATCATTTTGAAAGTGATTCTAACAATATTGTTCCTCTATTCAATTATAGTTATGATGTGTATTCCGGTATTCTGTTCTAAGAATGATTTTTAAAACTGTCCCTTTATTGTTATCATTACAGTCATCTTCCTTGGTGATAACGGGCCTTTATTCAGTGAAAATCTCCTCCTCTGCACTTTCATCTTCCATTCCACATCTTCAGACCTGCACATTGTATTTGGTTACAGTACAATCAGTGGCATTTTAGCTTTCATAAGATTTTTAAATCTGAACACGAATGAAAAGTGAGTTAATTTCAGGCTTTTCCTCACAAAAAGCTATCATATAAGTTAAAATTAGGCACTACTTTTATGGTGCCATGTTCACTATGAACTTCTGTTATATGGAAAAGAGCAGCGGAAGCATTCACACAGCAGCACAAGTGAATAAATGATGACAGAACTTTGGCGAGTTTGGGACGCGCGTACAGTCTGTCAGCTGTTGTCTCATTTTCCATTATCAGACAATGAGGGATTCTTGGCAAAGGGTCATGTAGGGGGGTTTTCCATGAGAAAGTACTGGAGGCCAGGTGTCTGGACAGAGAGGAGATGTGTCAGCTCTGACACTGTCATGATTATTGGGTCAGTCTGCTGCTGCTCGGTGTGTGTGTGTGTATGTGTGTGTAGGGGATCTGGGTGGTTTTAGGATCTTGGGAGGCCCATAAATAGCTACAGGTGCTCATCAGGTGGGCTTTTACCACAGATCTGTCATTACTACTCAATTAATCCATCAGAAACTGCCAGCAGGATTGAGAAAAGTAGACATATTCTGCAATTTGCTATCCATATAAGCTGTCTGACCCTCTGAAATGCACACTGTCCTTAGTGTGTCCTATCAGCACTAGACTGTCATTGACACTTCTTTGAATGCTGTTAAAATATGCTTTTTAAATTCCGATTGGACAAAATAAAGGAGTTTCTCATAGCTTAAGTACTTAAATACTTAATTTCCTAATTTCATTAAAACTAACAAGTCCTGAGTTCATAAGATCGTGTATTTTGAACTATCATCCATCATCTCTCTCAACCAAGTCCACACAGGAATGCAGTTCCCCTCGGTTTAAGACTGGATCTGTTCTGTTCGCCCCCGTGGGGGTGTGAAAGCGGAGAATATGAATATTCAGGGTTCGACCGACCTCATCCATCAAGACTAACAAGGTGCCAAGGGTTCAGTGTGAGGCTATGGGGCATGATGGATAAGAATGGACACCGGATCTTCAACTCTTTTGTTTCTCAGATCAGTGCTGGAGAGGCTGGAGAGGGGAAGCGGATTCCAGCCCTGCAATTCACCCTCAACTGCTGCTTTACTCTGCCAAAACACTGCAGCTTCCACAAGCGCTGGTGTCACATGGGATGCAAACACGTCCAGATGTCTTGGACGGAGTCTAACTTAGCTTATAAATCATCTTAGCTGTGTTTCTGAGTTTGTTCTGCCACTTTCAAAAGAGTAGTTTACACAAAAATAAAAACTACATCATTATCTACTTTATATTAGTATTTTTTGAAATTCTGAAAGGACTGAGAATGACAAACAGCTGTGTGAAGATTCTTTAAAATTCTTTCAAATTTGTGTCCATCGAGAAGAAGGTCATACAAAGTTTGAATGGAGATGAGGGTGAGTAATTCATGACAGATTTGTCATTTTTGAATGAACTGTCCATTTTAAATTGTTTGTCTACATAATGTATTTTTACATCATATTGAATGATCTCAATATGACATTGAATGATACTGAATGATTCTCTTCTCTCCATTCTTGTGATCTTTCGTCACTGGATTATGTCAGATGGGTGTGACGCTGTGTGTTTGGAGGCTGTGTTGTACTCTACAGCGTGTGAGGGATGCTGATTACTTTAGCAGGATGTTCAGTTCCTGTGGGTGTGTGTCTGCGTCCAGCTGGCCCACGCTGACCCATGCCTCTCATTTTCCCAGCACTGAGTCCAGGATTTGTCCACAGCTGTATACTGGCCTTTTACTGCTGCCTGATGCAAATGAATGGTCACTTAGCATTTCATCACCCCCAGGGGACCCAACAACACAGTTTGTACACAACAGTCAAAAGTTTAAGCAAAATTATTTGTTAGAAATGCAGTTGTTTCTCATGATGCTAAAGGGTTAGTTCACCCCAAAATGAAAATTCTGTCATTGATTACTCACACTCATAAGACGTTCGTTCATCTTAAGAACACAAATTAAGATATTTCTGATGAAATACAAGAGCTTTCTGACCCTGCATAGACAGCTACACAACTACCACAACCCAACAAGGCCATGAAAGGTAGTGAGGACATTGTTAAAATAGTCCATGTGAAATCAGTGGTTCAACTATAATGTTATGAAGCTACAAAAATACTTTGTGTGCACAAAGAAAACAGAAATAATGACTTCCATGTTAAGGCTCATCAGTACAGTACAGTATGATACTATTCGGGGCCAAACACCCTGATCCAGCTTGCGTTTCCACCGCCAACTGTATCCTTACTTGATAGGAGTGGTAAAGTAGCAATCGTTGATCACGTGTGACAATAACCGTTTCGCAATATTGACAAAGCCCAACTCTGCCTCTTTTTGTTAAATGTCAGTTTTAATGAACCATAATAGCCATTATAAAAGCATAAGTACAAAGTATAAGAGGCTTATATAAGAGGAAATAACAGCATTGTTTTACGGTAAAGTTCAAAATAAATATATAAAATTAAACAAAACTTTGTGCTCAGCCAAAACGATATGACCAGGAACAAATAATAGATTCATGAGACCAACGATTGCCTGTTAGATATACCCAAAACGAATTGTATCTGGGTTTTTTTTTTTATTTATTGTCTGTTTGTTTTGTTTTGTAGAAGACAACACTACATACACTAGAGTCAAAAGTTTAAGTGAAATTATTTGTTAGAAACATTTGTTTCACCTATCTTTTTTTTTTTTTTTTTTTACAGTGTAAACTAGACTATGTAAATACATGTATTTTTTGTTTATTTGTGTTTTTTCTTTAAAGGACACTAGAGCCAAAAGTTTAAAAAAGTATTTGTTTCTCAAGATCTTAAGTGTCTTCTGTTTTGGGTTTTGTTTATATGCTTACGTGTGTTTGTTTGTTTGTTTGGTTTCACCCAAAATCAGTCAACTAGAGTCAAAATTTTAGAAATTTGTTTCAGCAACTTATTTGTTCTCAGATCCTAATTGCATTTCGTATTATTTTGTTTTTGTTGATGTTGTTGTTTTTTTTATTTTGTAATGTTTTTTTGTTTGTGTATGTTTTTGTTAAAGATCCCCTGAGGGAACTGAAAACGCTATGTACACTAACGTTAAAAATTTTGAAACTTTTTTTTGTTATAAACTTTGTTTTCAGATGTGTTTGTTTGTTTGTCTGGGTTGGTTTTTATATCATTTTGTTTTGCAGGTACACATTCTTTGTTTTTGTTGCTATTGTTGTTTTGTTATCTCATACAGAGACATCAGAGTCAGCAGCAAATGTCAAAAGGACTAGCCGTGCTAAGGCTGCTCTAGGTGGGATACATGAGCACTGAGCCCCCGGTGATCGCCTGGAGCTCACATCTCCCAAATCAACATAGCAAATTTTCAAACAGGCGCTATCTTAATAAATAAACTGCAGATTTGAGTTTTAAACAGCTACATTCTTGCCTGAAAAACTCTTAAAACTGTATTTCATGACACAGTAACATTAATATTTTGAAAATTTTGCAGGTTTTTGGGCAATGATATGTCACGAGTCCACAAGAACAGACAAGAATGCGTATTGAGAAACAGCTATTGTCTGTGTGAAAAAAATTTACTTCAAAAATACACATTTTTTTTTTTGTGTGATCTCGCTTTCTGATGTAAACAAGTGAAGGAGACGCTTTATCCCCTTGTAGCATGCACAAGTGACGATTCTAGTCAACCAATCAATGTTCTGCAGTGTTTAGCTTCACCCTTTTGGTATGTTCTGCAGTGCTAGGTGCCCCAACGGAAGGGTACCAAAAAAAGCTTTGTTCACTATTTTGGTACCATTCACAGCTTCTAACAATGGAAACAGAAATAACTGCGTACCGTACTGAACCGTACCGCTCGGTGGAAACGAGGCATTAGTCTTCAACGCACATTCACGACAATACCACGACACAAGCGTGTGCTGGCATTTTGTTTTCTGATTTGTTGTGTTTTTTTTTTAATATTTTGTTTGTTTGTTTTGTAGAACACAACACTACGTACACTAGTCAAAAGTTTAAGTGAAATTATTTGTAAGAAACATTTGTTTCACATGTTAGAAATACATGTATTTTCGGTTTATTTGTTTTTTTGTTTTTTTTGTTTTTTTATTTATAGAAGAACTAGAGTCAAAAGTTTAGAAAAGTATTTGTTTCTTGAGATCTTAAAAGTGTCTTGTATTTTTTTTTGGTTTATATGTTTGTGTGTTTGTTTGTTTGGAGTCAAAATTTTAGAAGTTTGTTTTAGCAGCTTATTTGTTCTCAGATCTTAATTGCACTTCGTTTTATTTTGTTTTTGTTGGGTTTTTTTTATTTTATTTTGTAATGTTTTTTTGTTTGTTTGTTTATGTTTTTGTTAAAGATCCCCGGAGGGATCCGACAACACTATGTACACTAAAGTTAAAAAATTTGAAATTTTTGTTTCCGGATGCGTTTGTTTGTTTGTCTGGGTTGGTTTTTATATCATTTCATTTTGCAGGAACACATTCTGTGTGGATCTTCTAAAGGCAATTGCAAACAAATCTTTTCAACACTGAAAATACTTGATGGCATTTTTCCTGAACTGATGTCTGTAAGTTAAAATAACTGATGTTCCCACAGTCCTCACCACCATTTTCCCCTAAATTATTGCCTTTCTCCCAGGAGAAAGTAAATTATGCATTATGCCAGATTGTTCCATAACAACTCGTATTTTAACAAGACGTTGATGTATCAAAGAGACAGTGTCTACAGGCAGTCTGCGTAAGTGGTTGTTTCTGATAGCATCTCTTCTAGTATCATTCAGGGCACACACTCCCTTTGCTCATGTGCATTCCTGCAGGAGATCTCTGACATCAGCATTTACACACTGACCTGCTACTATGTCATGAACTTTAACATGGAAGAACATGTTAACCTACATCAACTGAGCTATTTTCACAGTCCATACACTGAGTTTCACCTCCCATCATAATTTCAGTACTTGGTTTAAATGTGAATAATGGAAAGTATGCACCTATTGCACAAGCAAATAATTCCATAAGAGCAAATATTTATGAAAGTTAAACAGGGCACACAGCTCTAAATGAAACTCTTTCATACAGTGTGTATACAGACGTAGGCTGTGTAACAAGACTCATCAATGTGTAATTATGCAGAACCTGCAGTCTGGAACATTAGGTAAGTTCTCTTGTTGTGAACTTGGCCCAATGCTTTACGATCCTAGCTGAGGAAAAAGGTCTTATCTAGTGAAATGATCAAGTATTTTCTTAAAAAAAAAAAAAAAAAAATGTAGTATTTATATACTTTTTAACCCCAAATGCTCGTCTTGTCTAGCTCTGTGTGAATTCTGTGTATTCCGGTTCAATACAGTTAGGGTATGTAGAAAACTCCCATCTCATTTTCTTCTCCAACTTCAAATTTGTCCCACATTGCTGATATATATTTTTTTAGAAAATAACCAATTGTTTCGCTAGATAAGACCCTTCATCCTCGGCTGGGATTGCTGGGATTTAGTGCCCCTTAAAGCTGCATTAAACTGCATTTTGGAAGTTCAAACTCGCAGGCAACATTGAAGTCCACTATATGGAAAAAACTATTTAAAAAGACCAGTGCCCAGTTTATTGAGCAGAGAGTAAATACAACATGAGCAGCTCCTTATTTACTAAAGTAAAATGCACTATAATAAAGTCTGCATGTCCTGTCCTAGAGTAAGCTTAGTATAGGAAATACTGTGCCCACGTTTATCCCTGTACTCTGTTCTGCATGCCTGCAGGTCATGTTGCGCAGATCACAGCATCATGTGATCGCCAGAGACATTTTTACATCGTTTGAAATGGCCACTGTGGCTCCATTGCTGAAAATTACTCTGTTGAATGCATTAAGATAAACAGGGATAACTATGCAGACAACATGTCATAATGCTGACTCTAATATTTGTTTATGTCTTATGTCAGAATGTTAAACCTTCTGGATTTTACACCTGAACCTGCATGTTACAGCACCAACACTGTTTATTTCCCTATAACTGCATTTAAGGCCTCTAGGCATCATTCCTGGTTCATCAGACAGTACTACATTGATAATCTTCCACCCACCTTGTGTACATGCAGTGTCATTTGTGCGGTGGAAAACATTACGCACGGCTCATAAATCTGGGCAGGTTGGAACAGGGCAAGTGTCGTATCTGGAGAAGTGGCAGAGGTGAACCCAGAGGAAAGACTAAGCATCTGTGTCTTTTGTTTGAGAAGAACCAGCTCTTCACATGGCTGTTATTCACTGCACTCAGGTGGTCAGTAATAAGACAAGGTCACTTCCCACCCACCCCTGCAGGCGTGCAGATGCTGAGGGCCTTAGGTGTCCCGACACAGACATGGACTGAAAGCAGACCTTTAATGCAATTAAACCCCAAAATTTCAGTTTAGTCTGCATTAAAGGAGAAGACCACTTCCAGAACAAAAATCTACAGATAATGTACTCACCCCTTGTCATCCAAAATGTTAATGTCTTTCTTTCTTCAATCGTAAAGAAATTTTTTGAGTCTTTTTGAGACTTCTACGGTGCCCCGAGTTTGAACTTCCAAAATGCAGTTTAAATGCAACTTCAAATGATCCCAAATGCAGTTGTAAACGATCCCAGCCGAGGATGAAGGGTCTTATCTAGTGAAATAATCAGTTATTTTCATACAAATAATACAATTTATATACTTTTTAATGTCAAACACTCATCTTGTTTTACTCTGCCTAAACAGTTTTTTCCTGCTGTTTTACCTATTTTGTTAAGGGTGTTTGATCTTCTTTGCATGTTTGCTTTGCAAAGACTGGTTGGGCACTTCTGCAGTGATGTAGGATGATTTTGAAATGATTTTTGAAGTTGATGGAGAAAATACGATTGGAGTTTTTCAACATACCCTAACTGTCTGGAGGCAGAATACACAGAGTTTAGTCAGAGCAAGATGAGCGTTTGAGATTAAAAAGTATTTAAATTCAATTTCTTTTAATGAAAATAACCGATTGTTTTGCTAGGTAAGACCCTTCTTCCTCAGTTGGGATCGTTTACAACCGCATTTGGAATTGTTTGAAGCTGCATTTAAACTGTATCTTGGAAGTTCAAAATCAGGGCACCATATCAGTCCATTGTATGAAGAAAAATCCTGAAATGTTTCCCTCAAAAAACATCATTTCTTTACTGCTGAAGAAAGAACGACAAGGGGGGTGAGTACATTATCTGTAAATTTTTGTTCTGGAAGTGGACTTCTCCTTTAAGCACAATGGCAAAATAAAATAAAATCTCAAGCCAAATTAAAATAAAATACAAAAAAAGCAACAAAAGTATCTTAAAAGCAGTCCAAAATTAGTAGTCCAAACTTACAAATCTTCTGAAGGCATAGTTTTCTATAAAATTCTTCGTTTAGTCAAGTTGTTATTTATTGAAAATCTTCCCTCTGTAATGTCCATGTGTGTCATTAGTTTTACAAAAAGTTCATTTAAATATACAGTATATTATTGCTGAAAAATAAAAGTCCAAAAGAAGTTTTAATTCTTTGAGTACAGGCCACTGACCTATATTATACAGGCCTATTACGTACTTTCATAAAGCTTGAGAAAACGAAAGTGTCTCTAGAAATGTTTAAACCTTAAAAACACTAAAAATAAATGAAAAATACATTTTAAAAACGTTGAAATAAAATAAATAAAATAAAATCTCAAGCCAAAGTAAAATAAAATACAAAATAAAAAGGACTTAATATTACATTAGCTACAATAAATAATATATAACAAAAAATTCAACCTCATGCTAAGGCTAAAATGTTGGTTGTGTCCAGTACTTTTGTATTCACAGCCCAGCATTCTTTCACATAATGTTGAAAGTAGCCTGGAGTGAAAGTTGGTGCAGGTCTAATGAGTGGGTATTGGCAGATGACCATTCACAGAGTGACGCTGCTTCGGGCTAAATTTGTCCAAAGTGCTCTCTTTTAATCCTGCACTCCAAAAACTTTGGAGTCTTTAGTAACGGTCCAGTTAACCAGCACATGCTGTGAACATAATGCAAGTCTGAAGTACAATTACCAGTACTGGTCACCATTATCATACATTTGGCCAGATGTGTATTCCTTCCACACACATCAACCCTCTGACACAAAGAGATGATGAGCTGTAAGTCTTGTGACAGGAGAGAGCGTCCAGTAAAGGTGTGCTCTTTCACCCCTAAGGCTGCAGTCACACACTTGTCTAAATGAAAGGGTGTTGATCTAAATGAACCACAGACCCACCCAGCCACCCACCTCTTTAAACTTGACAAGCGGAAAGTGAGTCTAGGGTCCAAGATTTAGTCGGTAAGAAAATGGTTTTGAGTTTGTTTGAAATTTTTATTTGCTGTGGTTAGGAGTTCTTAAATATTTCAATACAACATCTAACCCTCTCAAAAGATGTCCAAACCAGTGTGGTGAATTTGTCTGAGAGTTTGAGGTTTATCAATTAAATTATTCATTTGAATCGTGTCATCATTTACTCACCCACATGATGTTCCAAACCCATATGATTTTCTGTCTTCTGTGGAATGCAAAAGGAGACTTTCTGAAGAATATCCTGACTGAAGTCCTCCATGCGGTGAAAGTAAATGGGGCATGTGCTGTAAAACTGCAAAAATAAATAAATAAGTAAAATATCTTAAAATTAGCCCACATCTTCAAAAACCTCTAATGGCACAGTTTTCGGTGAGATGTTTATATTGTTAGTTATTGGAAATCTTGTCTCTGCAATTCCTTTAGATGCATAACTGTATCATTAGTTTTGCAAAAAAAAACAACACAAAAAGTTTTACTCCAATATACACTCAAGTTAAAAATTCAACTTTGAGAGAAGTTATAATTTTCTTGTGTAAAGGCCTAACTACTTTTGCACTTTGGTAAGACTTCAGACCCTATACACACAAGACCTGAACAAGACGGAAGTGTCTCTAGACATGTTTAAACCTTTCAAAACGTGAAAACGGCATCTATCAACGAAATCTACTGACCTGGCGCTTGTTCACATATGAAAACAACCGAAAAACAGAGCGGGCGGACAAAAAAATGGCGATTGCTTATTTACATGACACAGCGGTAAAATGTAGAATTTTCTCTAAAGTTACCTCTCCAATAGCGGGCTTTTTCACTTGTTTGTAGGTGAATACCCACTTCATCCAGTGCTGTTTGTTCTCTGTTTTTAAGTAGGCCTATCTCGATTTTGGCCAATTGTTTTACTAACTGAGAAACCGCGCTTCAGATGATTCAGAAAGAGAGCGCGGTCCGAACGAATGTGAATCGATTCAGACCGTTTGAGCAAATGACTGAAAGACAGAACCGATTCAAAAGAATGATTCATTCACAAAAAAATGGCATCGCTGGTTCAGTCGACAGAAATAGGGAACGTGCATAATAAGCTGCTGAAATATTAGCAATGAAAACGTATTAAACAGCGTATTAAACGTCACCGATTCTCCCATTTTTTGCCAGTTATTGCCATTAACGTTTATGATATTACATTTACATGTATTAAATTAGGTACGCTTTTAACCAAAAAGACTTACAATATTGCAGAATACAAGGCAAATAAACACAGGAATGCTTGTAAGTTTATATTGTTCAGATTAATAAGACAAGAAATAGAAATCAACGTTTATTTATTTATTTATTTATTTTTGTATTTATGTGTGTATTTTATTAACAATATGATCCAGTCAAATGCTGACGAAACAGATGAGTTTTCAGCTGTTGTTTGAAAACTTTCAGGGATTCAGCATTCCGTATGAAGGTGGGAAGATCATTCCCAGGAATCGTGAATGAAAATGTTCTGGAAAGTGCTTTTGGGCCTTTCTACAAGGCATTGCACACTTGCAAATATCAGGCTTCTGGAGGGGATGTAGATTCGTAAGAGTTAGTGGAAGTAGCAGATAGGGTGCTGAGCCAGTGGCTGTTCTATACGCAAGAATCAATGCCAGTGCAGCATTTTGATTCTTTTGTAGAGCTTTGATTCTGCATGATGGAAGTCCAGCCAGAAGAGCACTGCAGTAGTCCAGCCTAAAAATGACAAAGTTGTTCAGCATTCTTCATTAGGAAGGGCCTGATCTTTCTGATGATGTACAGTGCAAACCTGCATGAATGAGCGGTATTAGCAGTGTGGTCTTTAAATATTATATGGTCATAAAAATTGTAACTGAGATGTTCATCAAAACATACCATTGAATAAAGTAAATACCATGATGCTGACCAAGTGACAGAATTTTCATTTTGGGGTGCACTATCCCTTTATTAAAGCAGATATTGTCATGTGGAGAGTAAAATAATAAAGAAATTAAATCCCTTCTGCAGGAGACAGCTTGTCTCTCCAGTCTGCTAAATTGAGCCCCTCTATGTCATTGACAGACCCCTGCCTAAAACTCATTCATGAGCTCTCAAAGTGGCCTTTCTTTTCTCCCCTGGCAGCCAGTGGCCTGCTGCAAGCAGATAAGTAAGCTGTGCTGAGAGATGCATTGAGGAATGAATAGGAACAAATTGTTTAGCACTACAGATTATAGTGCTACAAGCTCTCATTCCCTCACAGCATCGCTACAGATGGCCCTGAATGCTGCTTGCACAGTTGAAAGAAATATTTAGCCAATATTAATATTCTGTCATTGTTTATTTATCCTCATGCTGTTCCATATTTTGTGGAACACCAAAGGACAAATGTTTCTTACCAACTGTTGCTGTGCATAAAATAACTACATGGAGATTCTCTTTTGTGCTCCAAATGACAGCATATGAGATGCAGTTTAAATAATAACTATTTCTAGACATGTATATAAATTGTGACCCACAAAACCAGTCATAAGGGTCCATTTTTTAAAATTAATCACAGAAAGATGAATAAATAAGCTATATATTAAAGTATGGTTTGTTACAATAGGACAATATTTGGCCGAGATACAACTATTTGAAAATCTGGAATCTGAGGAAAAATATTGAGAAAATCACCTTTAAATTTGTCCAGTTGAAGTTCTTAGCAATGCATATTATTAATCAAAAATTAAGTTTTGATACATTTGCGGTGGAAAATTTACGGAATATCTTCATGGAACATGATTTTCACTTAATATCCTAATGATTTTTGGCATAAAAGAAAATTTGATCATTTTGACCCATTTTGGCTTTTGTTACTTATGACTGGTTTTGTAGTCCAGGGTCACAATTCGCAAATCAAACTCTGTGATCTTATCAATATCATTAACAAACAAGTGTAATTAGCTTTGCATTGAAAGCTTTTTTACTTTATGGCTTCCCAAAACAAGCAGTGGAAGCCTGGGCTGAATCTTATCTCTTACATACACTGATCTCTTGATTCATGTGACCTCTCTGTCCTCCTGCTTCATTCTCCAAATGAACAAAGAGCAAATGATTCACTCATGACAATACAATCATAAGACTTCAACCTAGTGACCTGACCTCCCATTACATTTGCCTTTAAAACAGTTTCAGCTGGCCAGGGTTAGTGATGACTGCATGTTCATTTATCCCATTTTAGCCACATTTTAACCCTCTAGTCTTGGGTTAGCCAATGGAATGTGTTGAACATGACACATTGTGCTGTAAGATATGAGAGTTTTCTTTATAAAAGTGTGTTGCCTTGGAAGAAGATGATGAGAAACGGTTAAATCACAAACTGTGTAGTCTTCATGAGACCTTCTCCTGTCAGGAAACAGTATTGAGGGTAGTTTAGCTTGCCTTAGAGCCCTACAGCAGATGAACATCAGACTGTCTGATCACAATAGAAAAGGAGTCTGAATTACAACACACCATCTGGGACTCACCACTGTATTTCACTATTGCATTAATATTATAATGAGGAACCGGTTAGTACAGAATTTTTTGTCAGTTAGGACAAATTTTTATTTATTTATTTTTATTTTATTTATTTATATTTTTAATGAGGTAATTTCAGATTTTATATAGATCTTTTTATATGAGGTAAATTAAATGAAATTAAATCCTATAATTTCTGAAATTTGAATAATACTACAGAATAGGCTAGATAATTTGAGACCAAATATTGTTTTATTATTTTTGCTGTAAATAACAACAAAAAAATAAACCTTTGAAAAACGTTACCGTAACATTGGTAACAGGTTGAACGCTTGAGCTTAGTGAATTAAGGTTACAACCATCTTGTGTCGTCCATTTTATTCACCCATTAGATCTGTAGAAGCACAGAAAGACAAACAATAATCCTGACAACTTTAATTTTCTTTTAATCCCTGAATCATTTAGACAAGTATATTCCATTGAGCTCCTGTGGTCTTTTTAGAGGTTACGTCATCCCGGATTAAGCACCATTTTCCGCTTTCACGCTGTTCAAAGAGAAATTCTTCGCCAAGCTTTCCGCTGTTCTTTCTCCCTCTGGAACCCTGGTGTTTTTTTGTGTGACCTTTGACCTGGGCTCTTTTGCCGTGCATTTGGGTGAGAGGTGGCTGGTGACTGGAGGTCAGGGGAAGGACAGAAACAATGGAAAGGCTGAGAGTGTTCAGCCTGGGAGTTCCATCACTTTAAATCAATGTGCCTCACTGGGCTGGGGGGCTACATACCACCATCCGACCAGTATCCCAGTGTGTGATTCTGTGTGAGTAAGAGCTATAGATTTATAGTGTTTGGTTATTCTGAATTCTTTCGTTCACGGGATATTGGAACCACAGGAATCTCTGCATGCTGCTGGATTCATCTGTTTTTCTTAGAAGAGGACTCATTTAAATGTGACATGATACCTCATCTTCATCTCTCTTTATGTGGCATATGCCACATCCTCAGTCACCAGCTTCTGCACCACATTCAGAAAAGAGTGTGATCACAATGATTTAATGACCTTAAAATCTAAGTCAGCAGTGCTTTCTGCTTAACTGTTGCATTGCTTTCTCCATAATAGTGACTGGTGTGGATGCAGACTTCTGTGGCCCTATTTGCACCTGCTCACCAAGGCTGCATTTATTAGATCAAAAATACATATAAAATAACATTTTTTTTGTAATATGTTTTAAAATGTAATTTATTCCTTTATATAATTATATGCTTTTTTTTAATATTGTAGACCCTACTTTTAATGAGTCCATCATAAGCGGTTACAGGTTGCAGTCTGTTTCATCACTGTTGATGCTAATGATCATGAGATGAATACCAGTTTTAAAAGGACCTTTTTGACCTTATGCTTGGAACAATGTACTAGCATACTTCTCATACTAGTTTTTACCACATCCGTCTACAGCAAAAATAGTATAAGCAGTATGCCGGTAAGCGATTCTGAATGCAGCATGACCTGGAGCTGCTGGTCAGAAACTGCTCTCACATATGGCTCTGCATTTGGACACAATCGGTCTGGGCGTGTTCATGACTCAGTGAAGAGACGTTACAGATAATCCATCGATGACAGATGATCATTTCCACTCTCGCACTCACCAACAATTTTGCTAAAACAGCCAACAAAAGTGCAGAGCTTTCATCTTTGAAATGCTGATCATTGTGGAACAAAAGCAGATGAATGGCCTTAATGTGAACTTGAGAGAGAACAATTCACAGTCCTGTCAGTTATGAATATGAATGTTTAAAGAAATTATGTGCCTGTAGGAGCATGTCTGTGCTGATGTTTCTTCAGAAAATGGTCTCATTTTGTACACAGTTTGTCAGTGCTGACTTATTGCCAAACATAGCGTCATGGCTTCTTTCAGAGTGAACTATAGCTCATGTTTGCCCCCAGCTGCTGTCACTGAAGGAAAAATCGGTATGTTATTTCCATCTTGTCTAACAGCATGAGTTCAGAGAGAATTTTCTGGTTTAACCGTTTAATGTCTAATGCAGGGATAGGCAACGTCGGTCCTGGAGTGCTGATGACCTGCAGAATTTAGTTCCAACTCTAATCAAACACACCTAAAATGAGCTAATCAAGGTCTTCAGGATTGCTGGGGCTACAGGCAGGTACTTTTTTTTTTTTTCAGGGTTGGAGCTAAACTCTGCAGGACATCGGCACTCCAGGATTAACGTTGCCTATCCCTGGTCTAATGTACGTGAACACACTGAGTGTGTCAGTGCACTCTAAGGGTACGTTACTTTACACGACCACAGTTTTACTAAAAACGGAAACGTTTTTCCTTCGCATTTTTGAAAAGTTTTGTGTACACTTGATAATGTTGTCAAAACAATCTTGAACTCAATCACAACTAAAAAAGCTGTATCATAGATGCCAGGCCGGTAGATGGTGATGTCATTTTTTTAATAGAAACACTACAAGCATATGCACATATGCATTCCTACAGACTTTACATGCAATATGCATGACGTCACTATTTTCACAAATGTATTTTCGAGGACTTTACTCACAAAAAGTAGATGATCATTTAAAAATTGTTTAATTTGTGGCACAGTTCATTCTTAGTGAATTTCTCCTGCATATGGACACTGATCTCCCACTTGGGAAAGTTGTTTGTCTTGGCTGAATGTCCAGCTGGACGTGTTATTCACCTCTCCCACTTTCCCACACTTCCAGACCACTGGCTGTCCTCATCTATCCAAGCCCACAGAACCAGAGCTGCCAGGAGTTGCCCGCTTCCTGGTGCCAAGGAACTTATCTTGGAGTTAAGCTGTTATGTCTGCACGTCTAGCAACCGCTGGCCTGTGCCGATGAGGACGTGAGAGTGCTGTCCTGTCCAAAACAATGAGCACAGGTTTGGAGCAGCTGCTGTACAGTGAGTCTCCTGCATGTGTGCCAGCTGCACTGAAGAAACAAACAGGGAAACATCCGTTTCATGTGGACTAGTGCTCAGCTAGACTGTGCCAAAGTTTGATTTGATCTGATGAACTTGATAAGGTTCCACAGAGTGCAAAAATAGTTCAGTAAATAATCATTTGTCTGTAGTTTAACCCACTGAAAAAAAGGATGGACACAAGGATGTTTTAGCCATGAGGAGAAGCAGAAACCCCATTACCCATGATAAAGTCATCTGATCTCTACCTTTTTCTTCAGTGCAGAAGTAAGCCTATATGGGCGAGACATCCGGTTCCTTTTCAGCTATAGGGAAATAACTAGAAGAATAACACTATGCAGTAAATGGTAATACTGTTTGCACTACAAACCAGTGTGTTCATAATTAAAGGAGAAGTCCACTTCCAAAACAACAATTTACAAATAATTTACTCACCCTCTTGTCATCCAAGATGTTCATGCCTTTCTGTCTTCAGTCGTAAAGAAATTATGGTTTTTGAGGAAAGCATTTCAGGATTTTTCTTCATATAATGGACTTCAGTTGTGCCCCTGATTTTGAACTTCCGAAATGTAGTTTAAATGCAGCTTCAAAGGACTCTAAATGATCCCAGCCGAGGAAGAAGGGTTTTATCTAGCGAAAGGATCATTTTTTTCGAAAAATAATTTGTATACATTTTAAGCACAAAAGCTTGTGTAGCACAGGTTCAGACATGCGCGTTCACGACGTACTATTTAATCATGTCGAAAGGTCATGCAGAACGTAGGCAAAACTGCAGACCCAGTGTTTACAAAGTGAACGCGCAAAGACTAAGAAAGTGCAAGTAAGTCAAATGCTGTTTACAAACAAAAAGGCGCAACGTGTCGGACGATTCTGAAGTTGTAGGAGAAAATAAGATGGAGTTTTTCGTCATACTCTACCTTTTTTAGCCGGAGTACACAGACGATGAACTTCGATGTGATTCGTAGTAGTAATGTAAAGTTCGGACCATTTTACCGACTCAATCTTTTTTTTTTTTGAGTCATTTCGTTAATTTGAGCAAAATCAGCGTCACATGACAGCCCCATAAGATGAACAAACGACTCGAAAAACCCGAAGACGTGAAACAGGTGAACTAATTCCAGTACAGAACCTAATAGGATGTTGCGCATGCTCGACTGAACGAATCACTCCCCGTACTTGAAGTACTTGAATTTGACTTTTTGAACCTAGAAAACCCTTGAAAATAGCAATATTCCTGAAGAGGTACTTGAAAAGTGCTTGAATTATTGAAAGACAATGTATCTATAAAATAAGTGTTAAATTTTTTATATATCTTTAATATCTTTTCAGGCAAAATTTACCTAATTCAAAAAACAAAATACTTTTTTCACTTTCAGTTAATAAAACTAGTAAAAAAAAACACTTTTAAAAAACTAATTAATAATAAAACTAGTGAGCTAAGCCAGTGGTAGTATGCTGACAATGTTGTGTAAACATGGCTGAAGATGTGAAAAGACGTACAGATGAATTGAATGAATTTCTTTTTGAACTGAACCAAAGTAATTTACGCTGGAACCGCTCCAAATGATTCAAACTTGTGACTGTTTTTTTTAAGTGAAACCATTAAGGCAGTACAGTTATAAAAATAAAACAAATAAAAAAGAAAATGAAAGTATATGCAAATACAAATCCCTTAAAATAAAAGAACAAAAAAAATTAACTGTGGTTTTAATTTGAAAGAGAAGATTGTTTGATAAGTGAGATCTCTGATTAAAGCCCTTGAAAATCAAAAAAGTAGTGCTTGAAAAGTCCTTGAAAGTCCTGGAATTTCATTTTACAGTATCTGTATGAACCCTGCTTACATTAAGAAAAAGGTGGATAGGCTTTCATAAAAATGGATTTAGCAACAATGTGATAGAAGGCACCTATGTTAAATAAATAGTGACATTCATTAATATATTCATGATAGCAATGAACAAATCTTCTGATAGTAAAATTTTACAGCAAAAAGGCCTGTGTCAATAGTTTAGTGATGCATGAAGCATAGCTCACACATAGGACGCTTTCAAACCAAGCAGCTTTATGTTGGTCAAGCTGGCAAATTCACATGACAAACCTAAACACAAATGAATTCTGGGGATTTTTTTTTCGCCCTCACACAAAAACTCCCGATCATGTAAATTTACTCATGATTTACACACCCTCAAGCCATCCTAGGTATATGTGACTTTCTTCTTTCAGACGAATACAATCAGAGTTATATTAAAAAATGTCCTGGCTCTTCCAAGCTTCATAATGGCAGTGAATGGGTGTTGAGATTTTGAAGTCCAATAAAGTGTATCCATCCATCCATCATAAAACATACTCCACACAGCTCCAGGGTGGTAATAAAAACCTTCTGAAGCGAATCGACACGTCTGTGTAAGAAAAATATCCATATTAAAACTTTATAAACTGTAATCTCTAGTTTACGCTAACTGTCATTTACTTACATTCACAAGAGAGTGGCGTTCTAGCAGATGACGTAAGACGTAGGCGAATGCGGTGATGAATGCGGAAGTGCAGAGGTGAGAGCAAAACAAAACACCAGTCATGAATTAGAAGTACAAAACAAGGATTTGTAAAGAAAAATGTCGGAGGATTTCAACATAAACCAAGAGTAGACCGGTTTTCCTTTGCTGTAAACAAAACTTGGTTCTCACAAGACTAGCATATTCTCACCAGAGCTTACGCTACGTTTCATCCACTGAAACGCCACTCTCTCGTGAACGTGCGTACAACAGTTAGTGAAAGCTAGAGATTATGATTTACAAAGTTTTAAATATGGATATTTTTCCTTACACAAACACATCAGTTCACTTCAGAAGGCTTTTATTAAGTCTCCGGGTGGAGCACTTTTTTATGATGGATGAATGCACTTTAATGGACTTCAAAATCTCAGCTGCCATTATAACACTTGGAAGAGCCAGGACATTTTTTTTAAATATAACTCCAACTGTATTCATCTGAAAGAAGAAGGTCATATGCACTCAGAATGGCTTCAGGGTGAGTAAATCATTTTGAAGGTAGGTTATTTTCATTTTTGGGTGAACTATACATTTAAGATGTGTTCACAATTACAGATATAACTTGTGGTGGCAAAAGGATTTCCTTATGGGTTCAGTGCATTGATGAAGAGAAGGCTGCTTGGTTTGAAAGTAGCTTCTGTGTGAACTGTTTCATACATCCCTATACTAATGACAATAAACAATGGACCTTTTTTGCCTGTTCACTAATGTGACCACACCCTATCTAGCTGATGTTTCAGCAATGACTTTAACAGACGGCATGCTCACTACATTTTCTTAAGATTTGAATTTCAAATGACACACTGGAGCATTGCCAGGACAGACGGGGATGTTTTATCATCTATTCACAGAGCATAATGTAAGTGCTTAATGCTGATTACATTTTAAAGTGTCACTGAAAACCCTCCTGTATCTCACCTGCTTACAGAGAGCATGACATAACTGTATTCAACACTGATAATAATAATTCTTTAGCAGAAAATCAGCATATTAGAATGATTTCTGAAGAATCATGTGACACTGAAGACTGGAGTAATGATGCTGAAAATTCAGCTTTGATCACAGGAATAAATTACATTTTAAAATATATTCAAATAGAAAAGAGACATTTGAAATTATTTTAATATTTCACAATATTATCATCTTTACTCTATTTTTGATCATATAAATGCAGCTTTAGTGAGCTTAAGAGACTTAAAAAAGATTCTTTCCAACTCCAGATAGTTGAATGGTAGCCTACTTATTTTGCATTTTAATTTATTTTTGAATGGTTTAACATTTAGAAGTCCAATCAAATAATAAAATCAACATACTGTTCTGGTTTAATGATTACGTTAGAAATGTACGGTGACTGAGCAGTGCAGACAGACGGTTACTGTGGTAGGATCCAGACCGATTTGGACACAAAGTGCTGAGGAGGTGACCAGGTGCCACATATTCTCTAAAGCAACTGCTCACAGTCTGAAGCCCCTGCTGTGAGGTCAATCATTCACAGACTGCTCGAGAGCTTTAGCTGACTGACCCACAGCCCTAAATTAATTAGCAATGTACTCATGGTGTCCTAAAGCAAGTCTTGAAAAGTGAAGTGCAAGGAGAAACCATGAAATAATGCCATGAAACATCTTAAAATCTGTCAACTTTAATCTCTTGAAGACATTAGTTGTATTAAATACAAGTCATATTGCTTTTCCAGTTTTTCTAATGAATTAAGAATTAAGTTTATTCTCATGTGACAGAAAAGGCTTATAGCAAGGCGATAGAGTCTGAAACAATATTTACATGAAATACAAAAATAGAAATTCACAAAATGGTATTACAGATAAATTTACAATAACCAACTCTATAAAATTAAAAATATATATCTATAAAAAGCTATTTAAATAATCTTACAGCTCAAGTTTTTCAGAGAGCACAGCCATTCCTGTCAAAAGTGTATTTCTTATGCATTTGTATGTTTGTATGGGCGTAGTATACACAAAGTCTTCGTGAACTTCAGTCGTTCTGCATGTGAAACCATGACCATGTCTTCTCCATCTTCACAGTAGTTCAGGTTTGTCAGGTGCGGTTTGGCTGTCGTCCCCCAGCGGAGCTACAACGTGGTGGGCCCCAGTCATCCCGTCTCTTACTCACATGCCTGAAGGAAAAAAAAAGGCAAGCAGAGAACATACTTAGTACATTTTCGGGTCCTCGAATGTCAAGGTTATTCTTGGTGTGTATGCGGGTTCTCTTTTTATAGACACCGCCTCAACCCCAATTAGCAAGTCTTTCATTAGCTGCATAAACAGAAAAGCATTTAGTAGCTTGCATGACACCACTGGGCCACATTTAAAGCTGCTGAATTAATGCACATACTCAACACACAAGCAAAGGAACTGGCCATAAAAATCTAATGCTCAGAGAGTAAAGTTGTCATAAAAATTATTTATGACTATTTTGAAGCAAAAACAACCGTACAGTGTGCATAATATGACTGTTCTCTCTGTGTCAGGTAATAGTGTCGCCTCTGGCCACAGTTACAGTGCTGCTTTGAGTCATTGCAGGTTTACACACATGCATTCTTCTGTCTCTCTGAGGCAAGTTACAGCACTCTAGATTGTAAGAGCGCCAAAGCAAATCAACTTAACTGTATTAATGCATCATAGAGGAAGAGTGTAGGAGTGTGTACATGACTGACATTATGATTAACATGTCTTTCAATAAGAGACTGAAAAGTCCTGTTGATACAAGGTTGTCTTGTTTCTTCCCACACTCTGTACTGCCCCGATTCGGATGGTTGATAAAAGGAGTGGGTGATATGAAAAGGTTAAACCATTGATGTCACATGGACTATTTTAACAACGTCCTTGCTACCTTTCTGAGCCTTGAACGTGGCAGTTGCTTTGCTGTCTATGCAGGGTCAGAAAGCTGTCAGATTTCATCTTAATTTGTGTTCTGAAGATGAACTAAGGTCTTACGAGACATGAGGGTGAGTAATTAATGACAGAATTTTCATTTTTGAGTAAACTGTCCCTTTAAAGATGCATGTGTGCTATGTTGCGATGCTGCTCAGCAACTGTAAACAAAATGTCCCAGTCTCAAATTCTGTGTAAAAGCACCCATCAATACATTTGTCCTACCCACTCAAAATATATCTGCAAATGGTAAAGCAGAATCTATACAAGCTGATACATTTCTAACATTCATATACTGTCATGCCCTTCTAGGGAAGTCCATTTCTGCCAAGTAAGAAATAATAAAGTCGAAATTATGACAAACTTAAGTCATAATTACAATATACAAGAAATTATGACTTACTAAATTAAAATTATGACTTTACAAGTCATAATTACAAGATAAAAATATTGAAATTATGACTTATAAAGTCAATATTGAGATAAAAAGCCAGAATGTCTTAAGTATAAGCTTATATAAAGGCTATATATTAATAAACTGTATACCAGATTTAGTCTTTTGAATTTTCATTAATAATTTTTTTCATAATTTTTCTATAATTTAGATTTTTTTATCTCGTAATTTAGTCATAATTTCAACTTTATATGTCATAATTTTGATTTTATGTCAACATTTAAAATTTTTAACATCATAATTATGACTTAAGTCATAATTTTCAACTTTTAAAGTCATATTTTCAATTTTTTAAGTCAATTTTGACTTTTTATCTCATAATTATGACTTAAGTCATAATTTTAACTTTTAAAGTCATAATTTCGATTTTTTAAGCCATAATTTCAACTGTCATATTTTCAATTTTTAAGCCATAATTTTGACTTTTTATCTCATAATTTTGACTGTCATATTTTACATTTTTTTTAAGTCAATTTTGACTTTTTATCTCATAATTATGACTTAAGTCATAATTTCAATTTTTTAAGTCATAATTTTGACTTTTAAAATCATAATTTTGATTTAGCAAATCACAATTTGGACTTTTTATCTTGTAATTATGACTCGAGTATGTCAATTTTGATTTTTTTAAGGCATGAATTTTTCTCTTAAGTGGTGGAAATTGGCTGCTATACCATTCAGGCCTTGCTACAAATATACAAAAAAAAAACCTAACTGCAGCATAACTTTATGCACTTTTTCAAACAACCCACTCTAATTTCACTCTAAACAAAGTCTAAATCTACGGCATTAAGCACTTACTTGCTAATGTTTTGTCAAGGTCAGCAATGAAGTCCTCTAGCTCTTTAGTGTCTCCAAGTTTAGCTGAAGAAGATAAAATACAGTTAATCAACATACAGTAGTATAGCCGATACATTTAAAATTGACTCATTAGCATTAGATATGTAAAATAAAGAAACATTTTAACTTACGTTTAGGAGATGTGACCAAGGGACTGTTTGATGAAGGGGAGAAGACGCTGGGAGAGTTGAGCTTCTCATCACTGAAGCTGAAACTGTTTCTGTTCAAGGACTCTGCACCTGTTACACAAGGAAAGAAAGAGACAGGAAGTCAGAAAGGCAAAATTGATGCTTCCTGTACGTGTACAGCACACCGCCTCATCTAACTTAACCACGACAGGTGGTAAACAACCACAAAATCTTATACAATCTATAGAGAAAGACACAGATAGCAATGAAAAAGCAAGGTTGTAATGCAGCTGAACATATAATTGTGTAGAATTGAGTTCCGTTCACACCAGGGACGGTACTGTAACTAGTTGTTACAATAATCATTCTACTACTATGTGAATAGGGAAATCAACACCAACAAAAACAATAATGAGTGTAATGATATCTTGGAATCATTTTCAGAATGAGTTTTTCCAGCCAATCAGAATCCACCCAACTTCAAACATCTTAAGAAGTTAAAGCCGTTGACAGCAAAATTGCAGCGTATGATTATTATAATCAGAAGGTTGTCTTTACAGTTATTGTTCTTGGAGTAAACAGGTCTTAAGTATAGAAAACTCTAAAGTATTTTGCAAATTCATATGTGACTGGTCACTTTGTGTAACAAGCAATTTCCACAAAAAATAAATAAATAAATGATGCAACCCTAGTAAAAAAGTAATAGATTTAAAATGCATTTATTTTATATTAAGTATAGTTCAAGACTATTAGCATATTTACTGACATACCTGAAACTTACTGGTAGAAAAATGATTTAAAAAGTTGTAATTAAACTTTATTTGGAGCACTACCTGTGGACCATGCACATTTCTTAATATTAAGCCTAAAATATGTTTTAATGTCACTGTTGATGAGGATTGTATGATCTTAAAATGTACAATATTTAAAAATGTACCTAAAGTAGTCTTGCAACAGTTCCACTTTAGCACAATCAAATATACCCAAGTACATCTTACATAGTTGGATTTTAGCCCCACTTCTGCACAATTAAACTGCATTAAGTCCAAAATTAGTTGTTCCAATTTAGCAGACTTTAAATATACCAGCATAGTATACTAAAAGTACAATTGCAGGGTATTTTTATTAAGTACATAATATGTAAATGTATTTGTAGCATACTTAGCTGAAATAAATATATTTTAAATACATTTTTGTATATTTATTTTTCACTAGGGAAGGTAAAATAAAGTATGACTCAAGCTACATTAAATGCTATTTCACTTCCAACATCTGTACACTTTTCCTTTCCAAGAGCATAAAACCATTGAAATTCAATGGACGACTGGAAAAACCCAAGTCTAAAGGTCTATAGTATTCACTTGTGTTGAGTCACCACTTAATGCCTAATGTAAAACCATTGGAGCAGCACTGCTCTCTACCACACAGGCTTGCCAAACATGTGCAGTGACCCGTAACCGGAGGGGGAAGGGGGTGTTGGGGGTTAATCTGTGCTAGTAGAGCGGGTTGAGTTTGTAATCAATGCATACTCCTCTAATAACAGCCTCTCTCTCACAAGCACACTTTCAAAGCGGGTTCAACCACGACCCACCCTCGAGCAGGTTCATTTAAAGCCAAAGATCTGACCCGGTACACCACACTCCATCTTAAAAACCTTTGTTTACACATTCTTAGCCCTGCTCAACGTTAAAAGCAGAGCAGGCGTGCTATTACACGGAAGATCAACTTTTCCCACCGCCTCAGTCATTAGGACTCTCGCCTGTGGGCTTCAGCACATCAGCTGGTGAAACTAAGTATCCTCTCAGCTGACACTGACTGCATCATCTACATTAGTGGTTTTAAATGCTAAAATCAGTCAAATAATCATAATTATGCACAATTAAAACAGTTAATAAAATACGCTTAACTGTACTGAATATGCATTTGTAGTGTACTTCAAATCTTAAAAGTATGTACTGCAGAAAAAAGATTTTTTAAATTGAAGTGCCCTTAAGTGTAAGAGTATGTTTTTAAAAGTGCACTTTGAGATAATGTCAGATTCAAAAGTTTTACTTTAAAGTTTTAATGTGTTTCATTTTAATGTAAGAAGTCTCTTCTGCTCACCAAGCCTGTATTTATTTGATCCAAAGTACAGAAAAAAAACAGTAAAATTTTGAAATATTTTTACTATTTAAAATAACTGTTTTACATTTGAATATATTTTAAAATGTAATTTAATCCTTTGATTTCAAAGCTGAATTTTTAGCATCATTACTCCAGTCACATGATTCTTAAGAAATCATTCTAATATTCTGAATTGCCGCTCAAAAAACATTTATTATTATTATTATTATTATTGTTGTTGAAAACAGCTGAGTAGATTTTTTTCAGGTTTTTTCGATGAATGTATAGTTCAGAAGAACAGCATTTATCTGAAACAGAAATCTTTTCTAATATTATAAACGTCTTTATCATCACTTTTGATCAATTTAAAGCACCCTCGCTAAATATAAGTATTAATTTATATAATTATAGAAAAAAAAAATACTGACTCCAAGCTTTTGAATGGTGATTTCTGAAGGATCATGTGACAGTGAAGACTGGAGTAATGATGCTGAAACTTTAGCTTTGATCACATAAATAAATTACATTTTAAAATATTTTCGCAAACAGTAGAAAACAGTTATTTTAAATAGTAAAAATATTTAAAAATGTTACTGTTTTTGCTGTACTTTGGATCAAATGCATGCAGGTTTTGTGAGCATAAGAGACTTCCTTAAAAAAAAACATTAAAAATCTTACTTTTCAAAAACTTTTGACTGGTAGTGTAATTTGACGTGTTGACTAACATACCAAAGCATATGTAACACACTTATAATTTTAACTGTAGTGTGTTATTCAGTATTACATTTAAAGTTAATACATTTTAAATGCACTAAATTGTAACTTCATTACATGTGTAATTTTAAAATATTCAGCTAACTGCATTAAATATCAATGTAAACTATAATACAATTTCATTTAGTTGCAGTTAACATGCATTTGGGTGTCTGAAAACAGTTCACAAGTATTGATTTTTAAACGGATGGTGAAAACGCTTCCTTTGTTAATGTATTATCCAATGGAAAATCCTAAAGTCCTGAAGCAAAACCGCTTGAAACCACTGATCCAGATCAACGGCACGTGTGTCAAAATGGCATCAGGCTTCATTGGATCCAACATGCAGTTGCACGGATCCTCTGACTGCACCAGAGGAAGGTTTACTATGCAAGCACAGCGTCTGTCACATTCCCTGTTTGTTCCAGAAGGAAAAGGGTGGGGTAAAGAGATCACTTGTTGCTTAACCATTAAACACAAGAACACTTAAAGTGCAAAAGTGCCTTTTAAACTAAAAAGGATGCATTCATAAGCAATCAAACAGAGCTCTTCCATATCCATTTATGATGCAATCCTTCTTCAGATTCTGGATACATCCCATCAGTACTTCAACACCCAAGGAGGTTTGAATATAATGGGATTCAGGCTAAGAAAAAAGTCAGTGTTTAACTTGAAATTGATACCCTAAAGTCTCCACAAAACGCCTGAGCAAGGCGCTCGTTCTTTGTTATTGGCTAGAGTTTTAAACCTTCATGCTGTGTTCAGATCCAGACTGTCTCTGGGTGTCTGGCATGATCTGACTGAACTGTCATCTGCTTCACAATCTCCAGTTGCAGGAATGAACAGATAAACGTACCATGAACCTGTGTCCCCTAACAGCTATTGTAAATGATTAGTAATATGGTATCAGAAATGTCAAGGTTTTCATTAGCATCAAGGTCTTTTCAAAGAGGTCATGACATCGGAAAGCAAATTTCCCTTGATCTTTTAACACAGAAGAGGTTGTTGAATGCTTAATACACCCTGCAAGTTTCATAACTTAAAATGTATGATGTTAAAAAGCATTTATGTAATAACATAAACAGCTAGTTTGGATTTGAGGTGCGAGGTGATGACAAGACATCGCTGATTAGTCATGTTCTCACCATAGGCATAGGTCACCATTGCTTAACAGCTGACACTTGATTACAATTACAATCTCCACCGCTATCTTGTCTACACTGGATGCAGTGTACAGATGCACATTCACTTTCTGACACAGTCCGTGCACTTGAGTCTGTCATCAATAGAACAAATGGAGTGAAAGAACATTTGCTTTGACGCGTTTGGCTTAAACAGCTTGTTCGCGTCTTTGTACGAATATCAGAAGTATCCCAGCTTAAGGAACAAGTGGATAGTTTATTTTTAATGGCATCTGGGATCGTGTCTGAGGATCGTTTGGAGTATTTTGTTTTGTAAATGAGGCACAGGGTCATGGAGAGTTCACATTTGCTGAAATATGAAACGGCACTAGATCTGACTGCAGCTGCATCATAAACAGTAAGTAAATGATTTCATAATGCTTTGTCTGGACATGACAGTTTTCTTTTTGAACATGTTGTCAAAACACTCACATGCAATAGCGAGGGGGTGATGATACCACTCCTATGCAATGATGTTAGCCAATCATGACAAGCCTTAAAGGACCCGCCCCTTAAAACAGGTTGTTTTAGACAGAGGGTCAGAATGAGGGTTGAAAATAATTTTTCCACATATTGTTTGTTTGTTTGTTTTTTTGTGCAAAAAAAAATTGTATTAACACTGTAAGTAAACCTCAAGAAACAATTAAAATAATAATAATAATTAAAAAAAATTAATGTCATGACCCCTTTAAAAGACGTTTAATGAACCAGCTGTTCTCTGTGCTTGTGTGTGAGATTAGATTAGATTAGATAAGATTATGCACTGTAACTTCTGAGGCTGCTGAGCTTAAATCGTGACGTAGAGATAATGATCTCAGGACGCGAGCACGTGCGCTTCTATCATTCTTCTAGAATTAACAAAAACGCGTCAAAAGCAGCTTTCGCCTGCATACTCACTCTCAGAGTCGCTGATGCCGCTGTCGCTGACGCTCGCACTGCTCCGTCTCTTCATGGTTTTCAAGTGTTCGTCATATCTGAAGTGTCGCTTCTCCACTGGGGACGTGAAATCCTCAATGACAGCGTCGAATTCACACAATACGGCGTTGAGGTCGTCATCATCCTCAAGAAATGCTGGAAAAAGCACGAGAAGATTTGTTGCAGACTTACAGATACAAAAGCACCCTATTGCAACAAACTATATCGCCTCAGTGTAATAAGCATACTTGCTAGAACCTTTAGGGTTTAACTGAACGGTTCATACTAAATTGTTTTAAACAAGTTATTAATAAATCTTTGACTTACATTTGCTCTGTGACTTTATCTTTGGAGACTTCATCTTCTGTACTCCTTTAGTGTATTAAACTCCCAAGTATCCGATATAAGACAAATCTCCTCCTGTTAACACACGTCCCGTATCTTGTCTGAGCTCCTTAGCGCGCACACTGCGCTCTGTGGGGTTGTTTTAAATATTGCCCGGCTCTGGAAGAGGGCGGTGACTGAGGGAGGCGTGTTGGACGTGGGAAACGAGTCGCCAATGAGACGCTCGCACCCGTTTTAGCCCTCCGTGTGATGTTACATGGACTGGCGTCAATACTCCCTGAACTATGTGTTTGTAAACAGCTACTATGACATGTGCGACATCAGTGTTTCTTTATTTTTAACCAGAGCTCCATCATGGTCACCCTTTTACGATGACTTCACTTATTGCAATGTTTTACCAGCATTACAGTAATAATGTTACAGGAAAGATGGCTAAGTGTGTGTAATGTAATAAGGCATGAAAACATGTCTAAAAATGCATTACAGTTCAAGAAGTCCTCAGAAATGTCCACATGTGAGTCCATGTGGCTCCATATATTTATTGTATATATTTATTAAAAAAAATGTAATTCTTCATGCGTCGTTTTATGTAAGTTAATATGTGATGGTAATTTGTAAAATTCTGGCCACAAAAAAAAAAACCAAACAAACAAAAAAAAAAAAAAAACAGGCCAGATAGAAGCAGTTAAGAATATCTGAATCCCAGAAATGAAAATAAAATCTATCTATCTATCTATAAAAATCTGGAAATGATATATTATTTTCTCCTTTCCCCAGAATATTGTATTTCGCAATGTAAGATGTAAGTGATAATAAATATTCCAGAAGTACTTGGTGCTTCACCAAATATTTTAATATTTTTAATGTACTGTATGTTTTCATTAATATACATGCAATTACATATGAAGAGGAAAGTCATATGTGATCTAAGGTAGGAGTCAAAGGTTAGGATGATGGTTTGGATGTAACAACATATTTAGATGTAAAACAAATACATTGTGTGTATATAACCAAAACTTTTTCTGTGTTTCAATTTTTTGGTCTTATTTTGGTGTTAAATTCAAACTATTCGCGTTTTCTGTCAAGTCTAATCGTTGCCATTCCTGTTACTGTAATTCACAGATTCGCAAACCTGATCTGGTTCAAGGTAAGTTTTTGCAGACATCTGGTGGTGGCTAAATGTATGTGCACTCAAGTTATTAATTGTGGCCACAAAACCAGTCATAAGGGCCAATTTTGTTTTTATTGAGATGAATAAATCATCTGAAAGGTGAATAAATAAGCTTTCCACTGATGTATGGTTTGTTATAGAACAGGATAATATTTGGCAGAGATACAACTATTGGAATCTGAGGGTGCAAAAAAATTGAAATATTCAGAAAATTGACTTTAAAGTTCAAATTAAGTTCTTAGCAATGCATATTACTAATCAAAAATTAAGTTTTGATATATTTACGGTTGGAAATTTACAAAATATCTTCACGGAACATGATCTTTACTTAATATCCTAATGATTTTTGGCATAAAAGAAAAATTGATCATTTTGACCCATACAATGTATTGTTGGCTATTGCTACAAATATATGTGCTACTTAAGTTAAGACTAGTCTTGTGGCCCAGGGTCACAATTCATGGCAAATAGATTAAACAGAACCATTTTTCTTGGTCAGGTGTGTTCATATTTGCAACAGCTAGACAGATTAGCTCTTTAAATGTTAGTTTATGGTTAAAAAATCTGAAAAATCTTTGAGTACTGTGATGAATATGACAGGAAAACATTTCATATTGTCAGCACAGGTAATTTCACAAAGCAAGACAATACTTTTGAGGTCTAACTGCTTAATCATATGCAGTTAAATCCTGCTCTTTGTTATTTTCAGTGGGGCTGTGGGATTTTTCACTTGGAGAAGAATTCTTCACACCTCTGGTGTTGAAGTTAACAGGTAGACACATGGTAAAACAAGACATGTGTTTGCAGCTGCACTTGCCTGCTGACTTTAGGGTTTAAGTGCACATGGAAGGTGTCAAAGACGACACTTACTGTCTGAGAGGGTGAGATCTGTTCGGTTCACAAAATAAAATGTTCACAGGGATTTGCTGAATGTGGCTGTCAAAAAAAAAAAAAAAAAAAACAGTTACTGATTGAATTTCCATGACTTGCCCAGTGGATTGTATTTATTAGATTTTTTAAATGATTTTGTAAAAATTGTACTTAGAAATAGTAATTTCTGAAAAAAAAAAAAAAATGACAGCTAAGCGTAACTAGAAAAATATATAGTCACTACAGATATTGCTGTGACTTTTAATTTGACTATTTTCCATTACTTTTGGAACCCTGGTCTTTATATTTAAAATTTAAACTCTTCAATCCTATTTGATCTTGATTGGTCACTATTATAAGATATACACAATATATCAAAATTACTTTTTATTGCACATTTTATTTTCATTTCCACTTCCAAACACATCTGAGTCACTGCAAACTATTTACACAATGACATTTATCTCTCAAGTACAACAAATTATGCATGACGCTAAATAATTGAGACAAACTTTAAACATGATACAATCTCAATTTAAAGTGCAATACAGTCCCTGTTTTCCAAATACTACTGCATACAAAAAGGGTTGTCAATTTAAAAAACAACTGATTGAAATCTTGGACATATATATGTTGAAGTCTAATTGAGGCATGGATTGCTCGTAAAAGACATCATACATCACTAATATGTTGTATTTCACTGTGTATCACATTGAGACTGGGATATAAAGGTTCTCATTAATAATAAAGAGTGCGTTTCCCTTGTTTTTCATTTAATTTTTTATAGTAATGCTCATAATGCTCTGAATCCCTTGACAGTGGCGCCCACTAGTGTTCATGCTGGGGTCGGGTATAGCTTAAATCATGTGTTGCACCACTGGTTCAGTTTAGATTGAGCTTGCATACAATTTTTTGCTTTCGAAAGAAGTAAAATTTCGAATATAGTGCAACGTAAACATAATAATAACTGATCTGTATCCATAAACATAACAGAAAGCTCACGGTGCACAATAATGATGACCAATGTTTTGCTTTTGATATGCCCAAGGTTGCCTTTAGAGGTTTCACCACAGCAACCTACTTGGAATTGTCATGATATAGCCATAACCATTAAATATTACATAGAAATGACATGCAAAGTTATTACAGACTGAAAATGTTATAACAGGCTTTTGAGGTCTTCATGTCATTGAACATGTTTCTAGAAAGTTAATAATACTCTTAAATAATAATAAGACATCAGCATCACTTGCTTCATAGTTTATGCTTCCAAAAAAAATGTGTAAACTGCTGCACATACACCAAATGAAATCATACAGAGATACTGTACTGTATATCTCCCCATCACTCTTTCTGCTTTGACTTCATACAAAACGGCACCCTAAATTATTGCATGAAACTATATGGGCCAATGTGTATTAGCATAAACAGGGTGTGTTCTCCTCCTGTTCACCAGCGAGCTGTAAGAAGCTGCTCTCACTTGGCTGTTTCAGTCTCAGAGGCTTGTGATTCTTCAGTCTGTAGGCCAGCGTGAGGAAAATGGCATCTACGTGCTCTTTTTCTGCAGGGTCTCTTGCAGACGTCTCAAAAAGCGGGAAGTTGTAGCTATCAGCCAGTCGCTGAGCTAAAAACGTAGAAACCTCTCTCTCTCCTCTCAAGTCACATTTGTTCCCAACTAGGATGCGGGGTACCATGGGAGGGACTGAGTGACGGCTGCACTCCTCAATCCACTCCGGCAGACTCTCAAATGAAGCCAGACTGGTCACGTCATACACAAAGATGATGGCATGGACGTTGCGGTAGTAATGCTCCACCATACTCTTCCTGAAGCGCTCCTGTCCCGCCGTATCCCAGATCTGCAACTGACAAAGAGAATGCAAGTTTAATCATTGTAAACATTAAATTATACTAGTATAAAGAAGTCCAGGACAAGTTGACAAAAGTCCCTAGTGTGATAAACAAAGGAACTCCTATGTGACATTAAAATATTTTACTGTTATTTTTAAAATTATGATTACCTATTTAAGCAATATTAATATATGTAAACAATAGTTATACTACACTATTTAAGTAATACTACACCATTTTAAATATTTAAAGTGTTGTTTGTCTATCACTGAACAGATAAGTCAACAATACACAGTACATCCATTGTGAAAAAGAAAGCCATCTAAATACGTGTTATTCACGGTCAAAATGCAGCTTTACAGCTTTTCAGATGAAATAAACTCTACTGTAGGGATCCTTACCTTTATGTTTTCGCCATCAAGTTGCAGGGTCCTTTCCCTAAAATCTACCCCGATTGTCGCCTCAGGATTTTTGAGAAATTTACCCCCGCAAAACCGGTAAGTTAGGCACGTCTTTCCAACATTTGAATCCCCAATGACGATTATTTTAAACACCCTCGCCTGAGGACTGTCATATTCCTGACACGAGTCATTGGCCAGACTGTCTCTTGTGTAAATCGTCGCGAATTCATTGTTGCTCGTTGTGTTTTCTATTGCCATAGCTCTGATACTCAGGAAATATCGCGAGAGGATAAGAACGAGATCTTAACGTGGACTCCTGTGACCTTTGCTCATGAAAAAACGCCTGACGCTGAAAAAGCGATGAACAATATGATTTATATAAAGTATAAACAGACTTTATTAACAGGACCAACCTTATAAATTAGATTACACTAATGTGATAATTTAACAGACAACTATAACATATAAACAACAATAAAACTAAGGAACAAACACAGAAAACGAAGTAGGGTAAAACAGGGCTAAATCCTCAGAGATATATATTTTGTACATTTACTGTTAGCAGAATAATAAGGTAGTTATAGCATACTTGTGAGGTTATGAGATGCCTCAAGATTTGTGGAATAAATAGTAAATGGTCCATCCTTATTTAAGTGATTAATCTTAATAAGGTATCTATATTAAAAGTGTATTAATATTTTGCCCTTACAGAGTGTTTCCACGACATGTCATCAGTGAGACCATATTGGCGGCACAGATGGTAAACAATGTCACTGAACTGAATGAAACTCACATATTTTGCTGAAAATGGTCAATTATTGTCATGTTTTGGGTTGTACTAATCGGTCAGACCAGGAAAAACATCTGGAGTACTATAGACTGCCGAAAGTTATAACAAATTAAAGAGTGCAAAAAAAAAACTAAGGAACAAAAGGCATTTGTGTTTGGCCAAACTGAACCAGGATTTCCAGGGCAAGAATCTTGACAACATTTGTTTTTGTTCTTATCATTTCCAGTCAGGTAGGTGAAATACTAGGCTAATATCTTAATTAATACTGCTCGTCTTTACCAACTAAGTCCTTCTCTATATGATTTAGCATCTTCCACACGTTTTTTCCCGTGGTTTAGACAGCATAAATTAGCAGAACAATGTATTTAGCAGTAAATTAACCATGCAATCCATCCTGTTGTTTACATCGGAGTATTGCAAATACAGACGTCTGACCATGGACCACAAAACCAGCCATAAAGATCAATTTTTTGAAACTGAGATTTATACGTCATCTTTAAGCTAAATAAATAAGCTTTCCATTGATGTATGGTTTGTTAGGACAATATTTGGCCAAGATACAACTATTTGAGAATCTAGAATCTGCCTTTAAAGTTGTCCAAATAAAGTTTTTAGCAATGCATATTACTAATAAAAAGTTAAGTTTTGATATATTTACGGTAGAAAATTTGCAAAATATCTTCATGGAACATGATCTTTACTTAATATCCTAATGATTTTTGGCATAAAACAAAAATCAATCATTTTGACGCATAAAATGTATTTTTTGCTAGTACTATAAATATACCCATGATACTTAAGACTGGTTTCGTAGTCCAGGGTCAGTTATTAGAAGGATTTTAATTAAAACAAACCTCATTTATCATGTATTTTCACATGAATTAGATTGCTGCATCGGTATGAAAGAAAAATTCTGATCATTATACACTTTGAGACCAGTGGTAAACACATTTTCCTTAAGAGGGGCTATTAGCCCCATTGTACCCTGTTTAAGATTCTAGCATAATACTGTTTTTTATTTATGACCTCCAGATTGGCAAAGTCAAACACTAACAATTCTTTGTACCATTATATAATCCTGAGAGAAGGTATCATTCACTGGCCATATATCATAAAGGTAAGCATGTTTAATAATACTCATAACAGCGTGAATTTCAAGTAGGTTCTACCCTGGCTGCTGTGGCATAAGCCACATCGAAACAGGCTAACATTTTTAACACCTATCCACCTTTTTCTTCCCGTAAGAGTGGGCGCAGCCATTTGTAAATGTTATGGATCTGGATTCTGGTCTCATCTGTGGAAAACAGCTTGTTTTGCTGCTTGATATTGCAAATTGGTGTGCCTTACCATATTATTTTAATGTGTTATCTTAATTGTGAGCACACTGGTTTGTGCAAACACTTGTACCATTTCCTGCACATTGTTATTCTTTTCGTTATTTCCCAATAACAGCTAATGAACCGGAAGTTTCACCCATAGGCTTACTTCTGGGTTGAAGAAAAAGGTGGATATCCCAAAATACTTTGCAGCATATTCACATTTGGCTCTATTACACACAGTTCCACATTTGACACTTGAGAATTGGCATCGACTACCAATTCTCATCTGAAAATGAGCTCGAGCTGCCGGAGTCCGAGTCTGCGTCAGTCAATCCGTCGAAGTCCCAGTCAGCGCTGGAGCCGCTGTCATCATCCTCTTCCGAGATGAAATTCTGACCAGACCCTAAGCACGCGGTATAAACCCGGGTGGAGAGGCTTACAGATCCGAAGGACGATCCAAACATGGTGGCCACATTTTTCCATGAGTCCCGAGTGGGATCATATTCATGTATGACAAGCCTGTTTTTGTTGTGATGAACTATTGCAATAGTTAAAAGAAGCAGTTTGCTGTTGTGTTGCACAACTTGGTAGTTGAGAGCACTGCTGTCAATGGGAATGTCTCCAATCCGTCTCCATTCTCCACGAGCTGGGTTATAGGCTTTGACCACGGGGATATCACACAAACATATAATCTGCTCCTGGAAAACACAAGCTTTGTGAAGTTTACTCCGTTTCAGAGAGCCCCGTTGGAGCCAGAGGTTTTTCTTCGGGTCATAGCTAAGCATCCTCCTCTTGTTCACCACATAAAGCCTCTCGTTTATCGTCACAACCTGCATCTTTCCTAAAGAATGTGGCAAAGGGGCTACAAAAACCCACTGGTTCCTCTGAATGCTGTAGCATTCTACTTCCTTGAGCCTGGCGTCCGATACTGGATCTCTTCCACCCAAAATATACAAGTGCCCATTGAGGTAGCCGATGTATGAGTGCATTCTTCCAAGAAGTCTTTCTGCAAGCTCCTGCCAACAATTTAACAGAGGATTGTAGACCCAGAAGTGCTTGGACAGGTGTGAGGCGAGATACAGATTGTTCTCTGGTGTGGTGCAAACCAAAAACGTCTCCATAGGAGATCGTTTAAAGTTCTGGGTGGTGAGATTAATGACCGGGGACACCATAGAATAGATGTCGTCCGTATAAGGATCGTAGCACATGAAAGGCTCATTTGGCCGTCCGAAGAAGAGCACCATTTCTTTCGCACTTTTGCCGATTCTTTGTTTGGCAGCATGTACGCCTTTTGAAATGGTAGTGCTCGGCTCACCGCCGACTCCGTCTAGGACATTCGAAAGATATTTCTTTATAAAAGGCTTTGATTTAAGGCCATCTAGATAAACCCTGTCTTTCTCTGAAAATAAAGACCACCGCACACATCTAAGCACCTGCAGTGCATCTTCAGCATCCGCGTGCGGATTATTCTCAATCCACTGTATTGCAAATGAACACACTTTCCGTTCACAGTCAACATCCAGGGAATCCAAAGTGAGGACTTCTTTAATCTGCTTCAGGTCCAGCTCACAAAGCTCTCGCACGCTGGCGCTGAGCTGGACGAAATTCTTTGCGATGAAAGCCTGAGCTTTGCTCTTCAACTCCAGATTGTCAAAAGTGTCAGCAAACTTCAAAATCCCTGCGCAGTTAGAAAGGTCCAGCCTTCTTGTCATGAAGTTTGCACACGCTTGCCGGATATACTCCAGCTGTAGCATGTTGGCAGCTGCGTAAAGCCTTTGCACGTTGCCTTCGGTGATTGTCACTTTGCCAGTGTAGCAGTAATCGATTATGACAGCCATTGAATCAGCATCCACATCATGAATGGTGACGCTTCTCTGAGTGCTCTCATACAGTCCTCCTGTAAACATGCTCTTGAAATAAGGGCTTGCGGCTGCCAGTATATTTCGGTTGCACTGGAAAACTTTTCCTGAAACACTTTGCTCTAGGTCAGGCTCCACTAAGATAGTAACGTCGACTAACAGCTGTGAGTCGTAGAATAATTTCAGCTCTTTCATCAAACTTAAAGCGTGATTTGTATCCTCAAGCTCCTCTGGACCACCAAAGCAGTTCACTGAAGCCATATTAAGCCCGTTTTTTTTCCGTCCAAGCGCGACTAACGTTAAATCCTGTCAGTTAGCGGCGGCACCGGCATCAAATCTCTCTCAGCTCTCAGCTCTGCTCAAAGTGTCATAAAAACAACAAGCTGTGAGCTGCAGGCACCGCTTCTATGTTGCATGACAGTGCAGACATGTTTCATGAATGAAACGCGGTTCTTTTTTTTACCGTACGGAATTGTTTTTAGGACAAACTAACGGCGGCGCGGATGTCCATTCCATTTAATTTCATTTCGTTCGGCTTTTGATCTTGAGTAATCGACGTTGCGTGTCTCACTCTAGCATGCTACCGCTGAGCTGCAGCGTACGGCTCTGATTGGTCACATCGGCTGCGTCGCTAAGTCTATTCAGCTGCCTACATAGGCAGCATTTATGGACGGCGTAAATCAGTGTTCTCAGAGTGATAGAAAAAAATGCTGCCCGCGGCTGTGCGATCCAACAATGCCTTCTAGGTAGGCAGCTCACTATGATTTGAGACGTAGCCATTCTCGGCGCTCTGTAGTAAGTTCGGTTGGCGTGCTAAAGCTTTGTTCAGAATGACAGGTAGCCTCAATACCATTCAAAAGATTCGCATGAGAACTCAGCAGACACAAGACGGCTATACGATTAGGATAGTATTATGAGCTATAAACCTACCACTGATTCTTGAGAAGTGGGACAAAATACAACCTTGTAATCAGCCAAATGAAACTACATTTTTGTATCCTACATGTACTAGCTACTGAGCTATGCTTTGACACAACCTCCCAACTTTTCTCTTTTTATCAAAATGTGCTTTTTACCTTTGAATGTGTAATATAATTTTAACTTTATCTTTAACAGCAATCAAGATGTTTTTAACATTTCAAAACACTTTCACATGTTAGCAGGCAGATTACATTTTCACATGTGACCAAAAATTCCTCCACAAATATAAAATATCATAATGAAATATTATCAAAATATTCATCTGACAGCAGTGACATAGACCTGACAGAGTTGACACATCTGACGGTGGTGACGAAAACCTGAATTTGTAGTCATTTTAACCATCAAATGCATTGAATCAATCAATTACCGTATGAAAACAAACACAACACACAGTATGTTATTGTTTATAAAGCTTTTTTTCAAGATTCACATTTAAGTTTTTGATATATCATTGGAAGACAAATAATCTATTTTGTCTCATATCAGAACAGTATATCTGCTGTGCCCCTGCAAAAATGATCAGAACACATATGAGCAGAATACAAATGAAATGTATTATGTATAGATATATTTTATCCAGAATTTTGTGTTTCCTCAGTCTTATGTTCCCTCAACACTAACTTAACTAGAAGTGATGACTATCAATCCACAAAAGCAATATATAAGCTGTATATTTAGTAATTATAGATTATTAGAAAAAATAAACACTATTTTATATGTAATGTAATTAAAAATTACTTGAAAACCACAAAAATATGATGACTTAACGTTGAATGTCAACTCCGTCATTGGCCCATCAGCACCGTCAGACAGAAAATCTTATGGTGCAGTTACGGTGACAGATATCGGATAGACAGTATCAAGGTTGCATCAGTTGAGGCTCGTGCAGCCTATCTGACTCACAGAAAAATCTAAACTAATAGGCACAACAGCACACACAAAGAAACAAACATGAACAAATATAGGCTACTGCGGTAGAAAAAAAAATATTGTATATAAAATATGATCTAGGTAAACAACATCACACGACCAAGCACCAGCACGATTGCAAATGGGACATTGATTTTATACAACAATAGTTCAATAAACAAGTAGCTAATATTAACTGACTTACATTTTAGACACATTATTGACCGTTTTTGCTAACAAAAATAGTTCTAAGCAAAGCCACGGCAGAACAGGCGTGCATCTCTCAGTGGTGTTTCATTACTGAATGATTCAGCATTTTTGAATGAATCTGGTGAGTCAATGATTCAGTGAGCCATTCATAAAGACAGTCACTTGCTTTATTTATTGAATGAATTAACCATTTGAACGAATTGTTTGAATCATTAACTCGGTCATTAAGACAGTGACTTGCCACCACCTACTGGGGGTTTGGTTTCATATTTAAAAGTATTGCATTCTTCCAACATTTTAGATTTATATGTTAAAAAAAGTAAAACATTAATCTTATAACAATATTTATGCATTTGCAATTTTACAATTGCATTTGCAATTTCACTAGAGCAGTGATGAGACTATTGCTTCAGAATGGATTACATTTACGGCAAACAACAACGAATAAAAGGCTTTTTCGCCCTAAACAAGTAACTTTTTTACTCCGACGAGTTAATGACTGATTTGACATGACATGTCAAGGCTTTATGTCGAGCCCTGCATTTTATTGCTTATAAATGATTGAACTCTACTCTGTGAACACACTGTTTTTGATGTAGTGAGACGACAATCAGTGTCATAGATTTGATAAAATAATGATAACATTAAATTGAAGGGGATAATTGTGTTAAATACATTTTATTATTAATCCCCTATAACATTTACAATTGAACCTAATAGCAGTTACAGTTCCTGGAATGTTTTGTCCCATGTCTCAAGAATCAGTGCCACCTGAAATGTTCACTGCAAAGTCTTGAGATAAAATCAGTTCCGTCAGATACTCAAACTAATTTTCTTGGCCAGAATCTGATCAAATTGAGGCCCTCTCTGTCCTGGCATTACAATTTTGAAAGCCAACAACACAGCATAACATTGAAAATGCAGTTAATACAGCTGAATTCATGCTTCAAGACAGTTGTCTTAACACCAATTTCCCCTGTGAGCTTTGAGTGTCTGTCTGAGGCAGACATCTAGTGGACATTTTATTAACTGTGACTTCACAGTCTTGAAGGGAAACCTGCTTTTACGTCACTTACACAGAACCAGGAAACAACATCAAATCCTCATTTCTGGGAAATGGAAACTTGAGCTGTTGAGCTCGAAAGTGTACTTGAGCTATTGTGCGTTTGTCTCTGTATTCACTGTACGCAGAATACACTCTGTATTCTGCATTTAGTAAAATGGCAGAAGCCAAAATTTCTCAGGATGAGTTAATCTGTTCAGTGTGTTTGGATTTACTGAAAGATCCAGTGACCATTCCCTGTGGACACAGTTATTGTAAGAGCTGTATTACAGACTGCTGGGATCAAGATGTTCAGATGAGAGTCTACAGCTGCCCTCAGTGCAGACAGACCTTCAGTCCAAGACCTGCTTTAGCTAAAAACACCATTCTGACCGAAATGGTGGAGAAACTAAAGATGACACTTCCTGCTCATTACGCTGGAAATGGAGATGTGTATTGTGACCTCTGTACTGGAAGAAATTACAAAGCCGTCAAGTCCTGTCTGGTGTGTCTGAACTCTTTTTGCCAAAATCATCTTGTACAGCATGAGAATTTTTTTACGGGGTACAACAGACACAACTTAATGGATGCCACTGGACAACTGCAGAAGATGATCTGCCATAGACACAAAAAGCTTCTGGAGGTTTTCTGCCATACTGACAAAAGCTGTATTTGTGTGCAGTGTGTTACGGCTGAACATAAAAACCACAAAACTGCATTAGCTGCAGCTGAGAGGATAAAGGGACAGGTAACCTAAGGCATTAAGTGCTGACATTTATGTTTCATGCTTATCTTGTTTTAGCAAAATTATGAATCTGTAGGCTTACTTTCCCACTGAATTTTAGATTTATATACACTTGCAACATAGTATGTTATGACCTTTGTGATAATGTGGATTTTGATCATTTAATCAGGCAGAAATATACAGGTCCTTTTCAAAAAATTAGCATATTGTGATAAAGTTCATTATTTTCTGTAATGTACTGATAAACATTAGACTTTCATATATTTTAGATTCATTACACACAACTGAAGTAGTTTCAAGCCTTTTATTGTTTTAATATTGATGATTTTGGCATACAGCTCATGAAAACCCAAAATTCCCATCTCAAAAAATTAGCATATTTCATCCGACCAATAAAAGAAAAGTGTTTTTAATACAAAAAAAGTCAACCTTCAAATAATTATGTTCAGTTATGCACTCAATACTTGGTCGGGAATCCTTTTGCAGAAATGACTGCTTCAATGCGGCGTGGCATGGAGGCAATCAGCCTGTGGCACTGCTGAGGTGTTATGGAGGCCCAGGATGCTTCGATAGCGGCCTTAAGCTCATCCAGAGTGTTGGGTCTTGCGTCTCTCAACTTTCTCTTCACAATATCCCACAGATTCTCTATGGGGTTCAGGTCAGGAGAGTTGGCAGGCCAATTGAGCACAGTAATACCATGGTCAGTAAACCATTTACCAGTGGTTTTGGCACTGTGAGCAGGTGCCAGGTCGTGCTGAAAAATGAAATCTTCATCTCCATAAAGCTTTTCAGCAGATGGAAGCATGATGTGCTCCAAAATCTCCTGATAGCTAGCTGCATTGACCGCAGCTGACATGGCACCCCAGACCATCACTGACTGTGGGTACTTGACACTGGACTTCAGGCATTTTGGCATTTCCCTCTCCCCAGTCTTCCTCCAGACTCTGGCACCTTGATTTCCGAATGACATGCAAAATTTGCTTTCATCCGAAAAAAGTACTTTGGACCACTGAGCAACAGTCCAGTGCTGCTTCTCTGTAGCACAGGTCAGGTGCTTCTGCCGCTGTTTCTGGTTCAAAAGTGGCTTGACCTGGGGAATGCGGCACCTGTAGCCCATTTCCTGCACACGCCTGTACACGGTGGCTCTGGATGTTTCTACTCCAGACTCAGTCCACTGCTTCCACAGGTCCCCCAAGGTCTGGAATCGGTCCTTCTCCACAATCTTCCTCAGGGTCCGGTCACCTCTTCTCGTTGTGCAGCGTTTTCTGCCACACTTTTTCCTTCCCACAGACTTCCCACTGAGGTGCCTTGATACAGCACTCTGGGAACAGCCTATTCGTTCAGAAATTTCTTTCTGTGTCTTACCCCCTTGCTTGAGGGTGTCAATGATGGCCTTCTGGACAGCAGTCAGGTCGGCAGTCTTACCCATGATTGCGGTTTTGAGTAATGAACCAGGCTGGGAGTTTTTAAAAGCCTCAGGAATCTTTTGCAGGTGTTTAGAGTTAATTAGTTGATTCAGATGATTAGGTTAATAGCTCGTTTAGAGAACCTTTGATATGATATGCTAATTTTTTGAGATAGGAATTTTGGGTTTTCATGAGCTGTATGCCAAAATCATCAATATCAAAACAATAAAAGGCTTGAAACTACTTCAGTTGTGTGTAATGAATCTAAAATATATGAAAGTCTAATGTTTATCAGTACATTACAGAAAATAATGAACTTTATCACAATATGCTAATTTTTTGAAAAGGACCTGTATTACTTGTATCTTTCTGCATTAGACTACATTTTACAACTAATTAAAATTTTTCTCTTGTAAACATGATTTAGTAAATTGATTATATAAAAAAATACCCTAAATCACATGAAAAACACATTCAAACCTTTCTGTATATTTGTATGTATAGACAGAACATGGAATCTGTCTGTATGCACGTTTCCATTACAGATTTGCGCAAAACTTTGGCGATTATATAAATGTCGATAAAAAATATTGCGAAATGACGTTTCCATTACCGATGCAGTGCGACTAAAACGTAATTTGTTCCTCTTGTGATAAGTCATGGCAACAGATTTTGGCTTTATTTAATCGAAAGAGGCGTATGCGTGTATCTTTACAGAAGCGACGCTGCTGGTATAAACATAACATCAGCTCCGGTGACCGTGTCAGAGCCGTTATGCGCCGCAGATGCATGCAGTACATAGTCTAAAGCAACATCATTAGGAATTAATATCAGGGAGAGCCCCTTATACTTGAGAGCGGCTATGTATGAAGTGTTTCTTGGAGTTTATAGTATATTAAACGGTCATGAAACCTCCTGTTTCAGCACCTGTTAGTTCTCACCACAGTTTTGAAAAATGCTGCAAAAGTGAGCGTGGTGCGCTGCGGAGCAGAAGGGGAAGAGGGGAGAGAGTGAACTTCAGGTTCAGACTGTTTAGACAATTTCATTTCGCTCCCATTGAGTTAACAACACAAATAAATGCACAGGCATTTGCACTTTGCATTGAAAACATATATATGAACGCACTGTTGCACCTCTATTAACTTTTAAGGCTTATATTGCGGCGTTTATAATCCTTTAGATGGTTTGTGTCAAGGAGTTGTAAAAACCGCTATTACACTCATACCTTATATGAATGAATCGCGTTTGTGCCAAGCTGCGTTCACACTAGCAGCGACATCTGTTCTCACAGCGAATCAGGTTTCTTGCCACTAAATACAAACATTTTGGAGGCAAAAGACTAAATATAATAATAAATATAAATTAAATCTGTACATACAAACAAAAACAAATGAGAAGCAGAGCCTACTTTTTTCCATTGCGTATGTTTATCTATGGCTGAGGGGAGAACGATCACATGAGCTCTACCTCCTTCTTTCCTGGTTGTCGCTCCCGAAAGTTGCTCTTCATTTGCATAAAGTTGAGGGATTCTGAACTGTCACTGGACACGCCCCATCCAGTCGCCAACCGTTGCTGTAGCTCGCTGTCGTTCACGTCCCCGTAATTACAACTTGTGAACTGGGAGTCTTCTGAGAGCTACGACTTGTACCACATGACCGCTGTACCACCAGCGTAGGCTCTGTTTAGGCGTTGATGGTGTTACCATAGAAAAGCTTAATTTCGAGTCTGAGGACGTGAACAGCTCAGAGTAGAACGTCACATGTTGTCATCTCGAAATTATGGTAATTATGATATGGCATGAACGCGGCATAAAGTCCATTGCCACGTTACAAATTGTGACATCAGCACAATGTAGATTTTAAACCCGGAAGATAAAAATAATGCAAAAAAAATCTCAAAATTAACCCATTTTTTCCAAGAATTAAAATTAACAGATGCTAACATTGTCATCTGATGTGCAACACAAACACCTCTGCTAAAATCTCAGAAAAAGTAGTCCAGGGTTTCATGAACCTTTAAAGAATGATTATATGACTGTTTACATATGCCATGTGAGCTGTAAAAGCAAAAAAGCCTTTTCCATTGCAGTTTTGCGAAATTTTCCTTTTTTTGAATTGCCTGAAAAACCACCTCATGCGAGCGTAAAAACTTTTTTGCTATATATGGGAGTTTTTGTGAAATTGACGCGTTTCCATTAGGCGTCTTTTAATTTGCAATTTAAATTTGCGCATCTTGAAGGGTAATGGAAACGCAGCTACTGCGAAGCTGCAGCCGTAGCGGGTATGATTTTTGGTGTGGTGGCAAAACAACAACGCGCTACGTTTCTTTTCCCAAATTTTTTCTAACTGAAGGAAATCCGTCGTAGCGACAGAGAACTTTAAGCCCTGCGCTGCTCAACTGATCAGCTTCCAGGCTGTTAACTGTTTAATAACAACTTTTACATGATGTTATGATATATAGTTTTACGTAGCATTTCCCATGTTTAGTGTTAATTCTTTGTTCAACAGAAAAACTTGAAGGAGAGGCAAAGAAAGATCCAGCAGGGAATCCAGCAGAGAGAAAAAAATCTTCAGCAGCTGAGAGAGCTTGTGAAGTCTCATAAGGTGAGTTTAGAGAAGAAGAGACAGTTCAGACTCTCCTCCACTGCTGGAGCTTACTGTGGTTCACAGACTGTGTGAGGCAGCAGTATAATCTGATTGTTGTGATGTGTTTTAACAGCGCTCTGCACAGAAAGCAGTGGAGGACAGTGAGAGGACCTTTGCAGAGCTGATCCACTCCATTAAGAGAAGTTGCACTGAGGTCACACAGCTGATCAGAGCTCAGGAAATGGCTGTAGTGAGTGGAGCTGAAGGACTCTTGAAGCGACTGGAGCAGGAGATTGCTGAACTGAGGAGAAGAGATGCTGAGATGGAGGAGCTTTCACACACACAGGACCACATCCTTTTCCTCCAGGTAACAGAGATCTAGATTCTAGAACAGTGTTTCTCAACCGTGGTGCCAGTATATTAGCAATGCTTTAGATTACTAAAAAAACAAACAAATAAACAAACAACAACTGGCCTTGTATTGGGGGGTTAGAATTGTTGCTTTATTCCAAATAATTCGGTGAAGATCCAGTTTTATAAAAATGAATTTAATTCTCAAATAAATAAAATGACATTTGCAAATAAAAAATATTCACAAGTTTACTTTCATGGCACAAACACAACTCTGCCTAGCATTCATTTATGAATTGCATTCTGTGCATTTGTGAATTGTTGCATGCATTTGTGGATTTCAAAACATTTCCAACAAATCCACAAATAGGTGGACTCCACCCATTATCTAGTCAAGCCAATCAGATAACAGCTACATCGTGCTGACCAGAGTATGTTCTCTACAACCAATCACGTTTTGCTTTACACTCAGGGTAGGGATGGGCAATACCACTTATTTTGTTTTTGATACTGGTACTTTTAAAGGCCAGTATCGTCAATATCGAAACCAATACGATACTTCTAAACTGAACTTTTAAATTATGAAATGTATTAAATTATTAAATTACTAAGAGTAAAATGGGCAATGATACCCACTTAACTTTATATTTGAAATGCATTTTAACATTCAATACGTCTTAATTGCAGCTTATTAGGTTATATATTTATTTACACATGGTTAAAATGTGTTTACTGTAGTGGTAACCTTGGAAATCTACAAATACTAGTCACTACGATCACTTTACTAAAATAATTCATTTTCATTAAGGATTGCCAGTGACAGGCTGTTGCACGCATACTTTCGATCTGTATCGATATATCAATATTTCGATATGCCCATCCCTAACTCTGGGTGCGAACAGATTCATTTTGCACCCCTGAGAGGATCTGCATGATGCTTTGTTCAAATTGAGCTGAAGTGCTGTTTGCGTAAATGCACGACATAGATAGAGCACAACCAATCTACTTTTTAAGTACTCCACACTTGTGCTATTACACATAATATAACATCATAATGACATAATATATATAATACCAATTTTATTAGCCCAAATCATCAGAGATGAACCAGTATGAGCCTCAGAATTACTGCAGCGTGTGGTTTTGTGAGTGGATAATGCAAATCATCTTGCAGTGCTAAAAAGATACACCTTTGCATTGATTTTGGATGTAAGTAACTTTAACAACTAAAGAGCTATTGTCTAATTCATATTATTTGTGTGATCAAATGGTTTAACCACTAAATAAATATCACTTGTCTGTCTGCTGGCATTCTATCTTTAAATACATACTTTCATTGGACTCTACTCACAAGGGCCACCCTAATGCACATGTATGTTTTTAGCACGTTTTATTGTGAAAAATCTAGTATAAAGTATAAGTATAATGAAATATAAGCAAGTGATTATTATAAAAATGTAGCTGAACGTGCTGCATCAAGAAGAATTTTTAAGGATAAGTCAAGTCAACAAGTGAGAAGTTTGGAGGTGATGAGTTTTTATTTTCTTTTTCTTTAGACGTTCCATTCTCTCTCAGCACTTCCTAAATATACAGATGTACACGACGTTCCTTTCAGTTCTCTGTTGTCTTTTGATGGCATAAGAGAATCTGTCTGTCAGCTCAGAGGCAAACTGGAGAATTTCTGTAAAATGGAGATTAAGAAGATCTCTGACAGAGGTAAAGTCCTGGAGATTCATCTGCTATTTTAGAAATGAGTCATCATATTAGAAATGTCTTAAGAAATAATGTTGCCATTGTATTTTTACTTACTTCCTTGCTTTTGTATGTAAGTATTATGTATGTATGTATGTATGTATGTATTTTACAATCCACTTTTCATGTCTGTTGATTTCCACAGTGACATTTACCAGCATTGTTCCCAGGACAAGGAAGAACTTCCTACAATGTAAGTTACTAAGAACAAAAACCCACTGAATGTTTTAACATAAAGTATATACATCCTTTTGTAGGTGTCATATAAAAAAAACATAATATAGAACATTTTAAAGTTCTTAATTATTTGTGACCCTGGACAACAAAACCAGTCTTAAGTAGCATAGGTTTATTTGTAGCAATATCCAAAAATACATTGTATGGGTCAAAATTATCTATTTTTATTTTACGCCAAAAATGATTAGGATATTAAGTTAAGATCATGTTCCATGAAGATAATTTCCTACAAAAAAATATCAAAGCTTAATTTTTGATTAGTAATATGCGTTGCTAAGAACTTCATTTGGACAAATTTAAAGGCGATTTTCTCAATATTTAGATTTTTTTGCACCCTCAGATTCCAGATTTTCAAATAGTCTGCCAAATATTGTCCTATTCCAACTAACCATACATCAGTGGAAAGCTTATTTATTCAGCTTTCAGATGATGTATAAATCTCAATTAAAAAAAAAAGACCCTTATGACTGGTTTTGTGGTCTAGGGTCACATTTGCACAGGATATCTGGTAAGTTGTACTGAGCTCACTGCTGATATGAAGTGTTCAAAATCAGATTCATAATTGCTGATTCTGTTGCCTTTAATCTCCTTCAGATTACCGTCGGCTCACTCCGGATTTAAACTCAATGAATAAATACCTCCGTATGTCTGAGGAGGATAGAGTGATTACTTTTGCTGACATAGAGCAACCGTATCCCGATCATCCTGACAGATTTGATGAGGATAATTCTCAGGTGTTGTGTCAAGAGAGTGTGAGTGGACGCTGTTACTGGGAGCTTGAGTGGAGTGGGTCTTATGGTGTGTATATATCAGTGTCATATAAGAGCATCACCAGAAAAGGAGGGCATAAGAAGTGTTTGTTTGGACATAATGATCACTCTTGGAGTTTGTACTGCATTGACTCCAGATGCTCATTCATTCACAATAACAAACAGACTAAACTCCCTGTGGAGTGCAGATCCTCTAGAATAGGAGTGTATGTGGATTACAGTGCAGGAAATCTGTCCTTCTTCAGTGTCTCAATGAAAAAGACAATGACCCACATCCACACAATCCAGACCACATTCACTCAGCCGCTCTACCCTGGGTTTTATGTTTCTTACGGCTCACTAGTGAAACTGTGGTGAACAAGAATAGATGAAAGAAAGATTCTATGTGATATATTTACAATCAGACCAATGCCAAAAACAGCTGAACAATGAGATGTAGTCCACAAGAGAAAATAATAGTTGAATTTATAAAAATGACCCTGTTCAAAAGGTTAGAAACACTTGATTCTTCTTACTCTGCTGTTACCTGAATGATCCACAGCTGTGTTTCTTTTTTTTTTTTGTTTAGTGATAGTTGTTCATGAGTCCCTTGTTTGTCCTGAACAGTTAAACTGCCTGCTGTTATTCAGAAAAATCACACAGGTCCCACAAATTCTTTGGTTTTTCAGCACTTCAGTGTATTTGAACCCTTTCCAACAATGACTGTATGATTTTGAGATCCATCTTTTCACACTGAGGACAACTGAGGGACTCATATGCAACTATTACAGAAGGTTCAAACACTCACTGATGCTCCAGAAGGAAAAATGATGCATTAAGAGCCAGGGGGTAAAAACTTTTTGAATTTGAAGATCAGGGTAGAGTATCTTCTGTAGCTTCTAAAGGGCAGTACTAAATAATAATAATAAAAAAGATATTTAGGCAAAATAAGAAAAATGTACACATCTTCATTCTGTTCAAAAGTTTACATTACTCGACCCGTTTCCCAGGGTTCTGCAGTGCGCGAATATGAAAAAATATTTAGAACTGCCAGTGCGACTCACCCAAACAGCATATTTGTGTAAAGACAGCTTCAAAGGATTCTACAACATTTTTTTGCAGCGTTGAGTAATGTATCACAGACACAGGTCTATCTATTGATTCCTTGAATGCAATATTAATCAGAATCCACTTACTGCCCAAAACACCTGAGTTATGCAAAATAATCCTCTCATTATAACAAAGACAAGATGTAAATAAGAGATTCATTGCACAGTGTAAGAACTTCGTTGAATATAACTGAACTTTGTGAGATCAGGAAGAAAGGTGTGTGAAAGAATTTAAAGATTATTAGGAGTCTGCAAATGTGATATTGATTTAATACAACAGTTCAATTTACAAGAAGTTAATAAGTGACTTACATTCTTACAATATTGCCTGATTTTGCTCTGTTTCGTCAACGAAAATAATCTCAAAGTCACAGCTGAACCGCTGCGCATCTCCAAGTAAACACAGCAATGTTTTGTTTATGAATGCATGTGTGCTTTTAAATGAATCTGAGTCAATGATTCAGTTACCCAGTCATATAGACAGTCATTGCTTCATTCCTGAATGAATCAGCCATTCAAACAAATCAATTGAATGAATGATTCCGTTATAAACTCAGTGACTTGCCACCACCTACCGGCAGTTTTATTTTTATTTTTAAAATTTCATTCCAGTTATTTAAATAATTTAATTCATCAGTCAATATTTCTCTTATATTTTTTTAAATGTTATAATTAAAACATTAATCTCATAGCATTGTTATGAATATAAAACATCCATGTCTCTGAGCCTCATTGTTTGAATTAGAACGTTTAAAAAAAGCTTATACATATACATTTTTGAATTTGACATAAAAGATGACGTACTTTTAGTAAAGTTAGAAAAAACGGAACTACAAAGGTTAAAAAAGGTTGAAGGTTAAAATTTTGCATTGTAATCAACATGATCACATCATGTAATCATTGCTTTAATGTGTTCATTGTTTCTGCTAAATAAATTATGTCAACTAACTTAATTTTACAAATAAATGTGAATTGAATAAAACTTGATGCATCTTTTTTTCTCCTCTCTGTGTCAGTAGAAAAACCATACATTCATTCTGCTTTCTGTGGGTGACTGGAGCATTTCCAAGCACAGCACACTATGATGTAAATTATAAAATAAACATGCTTTTCAGTTTATTATGAATAAATCCATTGCTGTAAATAAGTGTATAACAAGATTCAACATACACAATATATGACTAAATGTGTAAAAATGTTTTAAGTTAAATACACTATTGATATATTTATATATTAATAACAATGTTTTCAGACAAGATTAATTTTCCCTTAATTTAATCTTATAATTCACTTATTTGGAATTCATTTTCTAAGAAAACACACTAACAAAACAATACTATTTCAAAACAACAGCAAACACAGTCTTTTACCAAAGTAAATTTAGCTTAAAATATGTTAAGGCAAGTAGCCACAGTTGACCATATTAATCCACAAATATTAGCGTATTTTATCTTTTAAAAGCAACACTTATACCTACATATACATACTACATATACATGTTGATATATTTTATAAATAATGTAAATAAATTCTTTTATTGTCTACTACAGTGGTTCCCAACCATGTTCCTGCACGCCCCCAACACTGCACGTTTTGCATCTGGGTCATTCTTACTATTCGGTGCCATTTTAGCTTGGTAACTTTTTATCAAAAATGTTTACATTTCCATGATGTAATCATTTTATCTGAAGAAGGGCTTGTTACACTATAAGAAAAATACACTGGTCCAGCTTAATAATTTTTCACGAAATTCTTCACACGTGCAAGGGCCAAATGTCCACCCTGTTACAGGACATTCTCATCTCAATTAATAAGTGTTTTGAATGCACAATTATTGTAATATTTACACCTTCTAAGAGCTAAAATGTCCCTCTCTTTACCCTGCAAATGTATTTTAATAAAGTGTTCATAATTGGGTATTATCTTGAAAAAAGTTTTTGTATTTTAAGAATACAAGAATTTTTGGAATAATAAGAAATTTCAATAGAATTTTGGCCCCATTTTAAATGATTTTATTTTACCATTTCATTTCCTGCAAGTAACCAAAAAGATATGCATATCATGTGTTGAACTTGTCACAATGTACTTACTATTGATCACTACAATCACTCTTTACTATTAACGCTACAAAAAAAAAAAAAAAAAAAAAAAAAAAAAAGGTCCTGTATATAGCAATTTATAGGATATAAGGATAAAATTGAACTTCCAGCAAAAACTGGAGACAATTGCGTGGGGCCAAGGGGCTGCTGCTGGAAATCTTTGAGTGGCTCCTCTAACAGATATAATCTCACTCCAAACTTTTTTCTAAAACTTGAGAGCCCTGGTCGGAGGCGCCCCGATGGCGAATCACAAATATTCGACATGTTGAATATTTACGATCAGAAATCCTGATGTGTGGGGGAACCCTGAGGACAAAAAATTCTGGTATGATCTTGAGATGTTCATAGGTACCGAAGACATCACTTCCGCTATGCTCGCCGCAATATATAGCTGTGTCCGAAACCGCTCCCTATCCACTATATAATGCACTATATCGGGTGTCAGCCATTTTGTAGTGATGTCCGAATTCTGAGTGAACGACTTCATTCCCTACATTCGTTCACTACTTTTTACCCACAATGCATTCTGATTTCGAGTGTACAACCGATGTACACTCGCTGAAGCACTATATCCCACAATCCAATGCGGAGAACCGACGAGCTGGGGTGCGTTTCCCGAAAGCAACTATAGTCGTAAGTTCCGTCGTTACCAACAGATTTCAACGAAACTAACGACCATAGTTAGCTTACGATGCTTTTGGGAAATGCACCCCTGGAAGAGAGAGCGGGAGCGAACAAGTTTGAATGAGAGATGCCGTTTACATCTTCATTATTTCTGCTTTATTGTTTATTTCATGCATTATTCATATTAAAATATATTATATAGGCATTAACTCAGTTTAATATTTTACTAATTTAATGAGCTGGCATCTTTGTTAATTTACAAAAAAATTATGATAATTTGGTGGATATTTAAAAATGTTCGTTGGTAGCGTATTCATTCTGATGTAATATTAACGGTCGCCTGAGGGCGCTCTATGACCATTGGCATATTACGCTGCTCGGGAGAGTTTCAAGATGCTACAAACAATAAATACATAAAATTATTAACATGTAATTAATGTATGTTTATTTTTGATGACAGTATTTTAATAGTATGTAATGATTATGAACACATAAGCATTACAAAACAAATTAATACCATTAATAAAACCATAAAGCTGACGTGGTGGTATGTATAATTACAGTATAAAGTCATTTAAAGTGTTATTGCTATTAATATTATTTTCTAAAATAAGGTATATGTAATATAAAAGTAACGTTACATGTGACAAAGATGTTTTTCGGAACAGCTCCAAGTCTCATGCAAAGTGTAACGTTATACGTCACCGTCCGAATTCGTTCACTTCATTTCGTTCACTCCTTCTGATATAGTCCACTCAACGGCCATTCACTATATAGGGATTAGTGAATGAGTGAACGAGTGAGCGATTTCGGACACAGCTTATGTGTCTGATATGACAAAAGACACGGCACATCTAAATGAGATTTAATAATATATTGAAATAATAAATTACTTTTTACTACCACTTCCCACACTAAGTCTTTGACTTGATTGTATGTTTACGACAGAAAGTGTAAATTATTGTGAACATAGTCGCTGGATGAAGGCTTTAAGACCTTGAAGAATCCTCTGCAGGCTGGTCACTCCACTCCAAAAAGCGAGCGGGACTCGCGCTGACGGCGCTAATTGACCATATGCACGGATTTCTTCCTTGTTTTAGACAAGCCAGCTCAGTCATTTCCGGACAACTGTACTGTGCCGTAATAGGAATGTCTTTTGCTCGTTTTCTCGACATAATCAATTCTCAATTCGAAGAAAAGTTTTGTTTATCTTAGAAGACCAAACGTCCATGTATGCCGTTTCAAAAATTGACAAACGCAAGTGTAAAAAATTATGTAGAGTAAATCTGCTAGATATGCTGGAGTCATTGCTATGATTGACAATGATAATAACCGAACCAAACATCAGACAAGCCAGTCTCAAAAACTGAGAAAGAGCTGCACATTAAATGATTCAGACTAAATTCAGAGTAACAAAACTACAGCAGTAACAAGTTTGAGTTGGTTGAATATAGGCTATTTAATGATTTAATTATTAAATAGGCTATTTAAAGCTTAACAGTTCAAGATAAAACTGTTATTAAATGTATGTAAAAAGATGTAGTTACTAAATTAAATCTAAAATATTTCAAATTCATATTGAATGCATTATTTAATTTTTATACCATTAATATTTAACTTATTTAATTTGTAGTGAAATATAGGCATTTAAATAATTCACCCTTATAGGCTATTTGTGTCTGAGCTTATTTATTTTAATGACTTGCTGCACTTGCTATACTAAAATACTTTTATAATAAACCGAAAAGCAAGACTTGGAAAAAAAAAAAAAAAAAAAAAAAAACTATGGGAGTTGAAATGGCAGCTGCAGCCAGTGAGTAATCCTCTACTGCCATCTTCTGGCTATAAGGTTAATTGTATGTCATTTTCATCTTAAAAAGTCGTTTTCCATGAAAAGACATTTTTCATGTCATCTTTATGAATGAAAAGTGAATCTTTGAAGTGAATTACTGCACAGCTGTAGGGTTGAAAAATAATAAAGGCTTTAAAATAGTAGTGATAGTTAAAAAGTGTTCATGACTATGAAGGCAAGTTATTGATTATCAAGAATACGATGTTGTTGGAAGAGAAGCATCTCTAGCTTGCCAACGTTAGATTAAACAGTTATGACAGTGTTTAGCTGTCAGCATTTAAATGTACAACTACGTGTCTATGTACTCTCCTGGGATTACCAAGCTCAGAATTTAAATTATATGTTGTTAAATAATATGAAACTGAATGTTCATGCCGCTATCATTATTTACGATGTTGCAATTATTATTTTTCTCAGTTTTTGATAAGAAGAAGGCAGGAGAGTAGTCTCAAGAGTCTGCACCTATATATAGCACATATAAAATGAGCTACACCAGAAATTTACGAGCTGGCTTATCATTATGCGGAACTTCTAAAGAACGCTCAGTGCATTATGGTCAATTCCCTTACCGTCTGCGTTTTGATTCCGGAAAATTAGCTTTTGGCGAATGCAAAAAATGTGATTATTGAGCATGAACCCAACATCCAGCAAGCCAAGAAAACATGCAATATACCTGAGGGAAGACGTCTTTCACTTCTTGTGTTTTTTTAAACCGGTGGTCACACTCGTAATAATCTTACTGTTTGTGAACGTAACCGTAAGGACTCAAATACAGAACTGATAATCGTATTCTGCTGCTGTGTGAACATGGCCTTTAATAAACCTTTTTTAATATACAGTGGGCACGGAAAGTATTCAGACCCCCTTAAATTTTTCACTCTTTGTTATATTGCAGCCATTTGCTAAAATCATTTAAGTTCATTTTTTTCCTCATTAATGTACACACAGCACCCATTGTTGACAGAAAAACACAGAATTGTTGACATTTTTGCAGATTTATTAAAAAAGAAAAACTGAAATATCACATGGTCCTAAGTATTCAGACCCTTTGCTGTGACACTCATAAATTTAACTCAGGTGCTGTCCATTTCTTCTGATCATCCTTGAGATGGTTCTGCACCTTCATTTGAGTCCAGCTGTGTTTGATTATACTGATTGGACTTGATTAGGAAAGCCACACACCTGTCTATATAAGACCTTACAGCTCACAATGCATGTCAGAGCAAATGAGAATCATGAGGTCAAAGGAACTGCCTGAAGAGCTCAGAGACAGAATTGTGGCAAGGCACAGATCTGGCCAAGGGTACAAAAAAATTTCTGCTGCACTTAAGGTTCCTAAGAGCACAGTGGCCTCCATAATCCTTAAATGGAAGACGTTTGGGACGACCAGAACCCTTCCTAGAGCTGGCCGTCCGGCCAAACTGAGCTATCGGGGGAGAAGAGCCTTAGTGAGGAGAAGAAGAACCCAAAGATCACTGTGGCTGAGCTCCAGAGATGCAGTTGGGAGATGGGAGAAAGTTGTAGAAAGTCAACCATCACTGCAGCCCTCCACTAGTCGGGGCTTTATGGCAGAGTGGCCGGACGGAAGCCTCTCCCCAGTGCAAGACACATGAAAGCCTGCATGGAGTTTGCTAAAAAACAGCTGAAGGACTCTAAGATGGTGAGAAATAAGATTCTCTGGTCTGATGAGACCAAGATAGAACTTTTTGGCCTTAATTCTAAGCGGTATGTGTGGAGAAAACCAGGCACTGCTCATCACCTGTCCAATACAGTCCCAACAGTGAAGCATGGTGGTGGCAGCATCATGCTATGGGGGCGTTTTTCAGCTGCAGGGACAGGACGACTGGTTGCAATCAAGGGAAAGATGAATGTGGCCAAGTACAGGGATATCCTGGACTAAAACCTTCTCCAGAGTGCTCAGGACCTCAGACTGGGCCTTCCAACAAGACAACGACCCTAAGCACACAGCTAAAATATCGAAGGTGTAGCTTCACAACAACTCCGTAACTGTTCTTGAATGGCCCAGTCAGAGCCCTGACTTAAACCCAATTGAGCATCTCTGGAGAGACCTAAAAATGGCTGTCCACCAACGTTTACCATCCAACCTGACAGAACTGGAGAGGATCTGCAAGGAGGAATGGCAGAGGATCCCCAAATCCAGGTGTGAAAAACTTGTTGCATCTTTCCCAAAAAGACTCATGGCTGTATTAGATCAAAAGGGTGCTTCTACTAAATACTGAGCAAAGGGTCTGAATACTTAGGACCATGTGATATTTCAGTTTTTCTTTTTTAATAAATCTGCAAAAATGTCAACAAGTCTGTGTTTTTCTGTCAATATGGGGTGCTGTGTGTACATTAATGAGGAAAAAAAATGAACTTAAATGATTTTAGCAAATGGCTGCAATATAACAAAGAGTGAAAAATTTAAGGGGGTCTGAATACTTTCCGTACCCACTGTATGGGTTTAACATAACATCATAAGGTTCTGCATGAAAGTATTGCAATTCATGAATTCATGGCATTTATTTATATATTTAATTCTACTTGGACAGTCATGGTTTATTTGAGAATTCGATTTAAAGGCTTTTCAAAGGGAATTAGGGTCACTAATAAAGCAGCACTGCAGTTTGGCCTGAACACATTAAAAAGCTAGTGCTTACAACACTGAGAAAGACAGTTTATTATCAAAACAACAAAACATGACTAAATGCAAAATTGCGAATATACAGTACAGTAAATATAAATGTATTGCATGACAGTTTGACTGAATGATAAAACAGTGAATTAAATTTGATTCATGTAATTGGTAACAGAAGAATGGTTTCATGATGAGCGTATTGAAGGAAAAATGAATATTTAAAACTACTGAATCCTAGCGAACATTCCAAAAGTCTAAGGCCACATTAAAAATTAGAATTATTCTCATCTCAAATCATGCTGGATAAAATTAACATAATGAAAGAACGATATTGTGGAAATAACATACTTGCAATAGTGAAAATGAAAATCTAAATATAGTTAAAATTTATATTAAATGCAATTAGCTAAAATATGAAAAATATATTTTTAAGATTTGAAGTAAACTATAAGTGTACAGTCAACACAATTAAGCACAGTTTTTTTTTTTTTTTTTTTTACAACAGATCTTTCACAAATATTAGAATACAAAAAAAGTGAAAAGCATTTTCACTAGTGGTTTCAGACCTTTAGCGTACATTATTCATTTTCTGGCAGATGTTCTTAGTTATAACTGCGATTAAGCACATTAATCCTGCTCAAGGCATCCTTGTTGTCTATGGTCTTGTGGACGGTAATGATGAAGGGGAAAGCGGAGGGTAGTTCGACTCTGCGGCTGAGCTTCTGGTGACCCCAATGCAGGCAGCGCAATCTCTCAGCCAGATCACGACGGCCCGCCCGCTCAAGACCGTCCTGCAGAAGCTTGGTTTTGTTCGGTTTGTCCCAGGAGCGCTCATACCTGTCATTAAAAAAAAGAGAAATCACTGGAGGTACCACCACAACATCCAACTGTAATAACACATTGTGTTGAATTAATACACACCATGATTCTAGCATATGCTGAGCCTGAACTCTCTTTTCTTTGGATGTTGCATGAAACAGTCTGACTTCATTTCTGGTGAATCCAAGTTCAAATGCTAGAACGGTCCACTCAAACCCTAACTGCTTAGCAATCTCCTGCACAGATTTCATATTGATCACCGCATCCTAAAGAACAAAGCACAGTATGCATGGACATATAATGGGGGAAAAATACAATATTAATAACAAGATTGTAGAGATGACTTACCTCTTGTGCCTTGTTTGGCATTTTATCCACTTACACAAGGATTCTAGGTGGTTCCACAGACAAGAAATGAGCTGAAATGCAAAGTCTGTCAGAACAGACAGTCTTAAGTTGTTCTACTTTCTTTTTACTTCAAATGAATACAATTCAAATACGGAATTTAAAACGCTTACAAATTTGTGCTGTGGATGTGACTGGAGTGGTCAGTGGTTGTCAGAGAGACTGTTCAACACAAACAGGCCTGGTTAAAAATTAAAATATCACATAGTTCACCCAAGCATTACATTAAGAATTCATTGGAAAGTAAGTGAGCATAATTTAGATGTTTTTTTTTTGTTTTGTTTTTTTTGCGCAATTTAACACATAAGGATTTACTTTATTATTTTTTATACCACATGATCATGTGTTTATAGACATATTATATTATCTTATAAGTGATATTTTAAAATACTGTAAACTATCTATCGATTTTAAATAGGCAGCATTTAAACGTGTCTGCCGTCTTGACAAACATATTTACTAAATTATTATGACATATGTAAAAGTTAAATAACCATTTCATTATATTGCCAGTGCATCTAGTTCTATGCATTTGTTACATGTTAAATGAGAATAGGATGTCCTGATCCTCCAGCCTGCAGTTTAAAAAAAAAGCCAAAATGTACATAGAGAGGTTTTGGAATGAAAAGCTGGGTTACCGTGTTTATTCATGTTGTCATAAGACCACACTTGCCACATTTTCCATTGTGGTGTGCATATAGATGAAGAAAGTCAAGCACGGAAAAAACACAGAAGACCAGCATCAGAAACACAGTGATATTTGTGTATTACTGAACCTGGCCTGTTAATTAAATGTTGTCACATGACCCACATTTACCATTGCTTCTCTTAAAAAGAGAAGACTAATATCAGACACTTATTTAGGAAAAACGTATTGCTGCTCTTGAACACCGTAATACAATATTCAGATGTATTTAAATTAACTGCATTCAGATTCTGTAGTAAAATTTGAATTGAACTGAACCTACCATGTTAATTTAATGTTGCCACATGACCCGCATTTACCATTGTGGTGCTCAAACAGTGGCGGGAAGATGGAGGGAGTCATGCACAACATGAAACAGAAAAGACCGATATGTTAATTAAAACTGAACACACACTGATAGTTTCTTATGTATTGATCAATTATTATTAAGTAATAATCAATTCATAAAAATTGGGTTACCGAACTTACCGTGTTCATTTATTTCTTTTCAAAAACCTTTCATGCCACTGCGGTTGCTCAAACAGTAGCATGCAGTTAGGAAGAATCATGCACAACAAGAAACAGAGACGACCAGAACTTGAGATGTCTCAGACGATTTCGTGATTAAAAAAGCCAAATAAATTATTATTTCATGCTTTTCTATAGAGATTTAACGTTACCTTCATTGTAAGACAGATAACTTGTTCGTCCTAGTCCAAGAACTAAAGCACGTTATTACGTCATAACAGAAATAGAATGTTTATGTACAAACAAGTTAACCTAACTGCAGATGCTCGGGGACTCCAGCATCCACGGAAATGGCCGAGCAGCCACGGTAAAACACGAGCTGTTCTCGCGTGGTTAATGAACTTTAACCAATCAAAAAATCGATTGATATTTCATGAAACTCTCTGAGGTCTTACAATGTGTAACCTGCGGGTCGTCATACACACAATGCCACAGGTGAACTTAAAAGTAAAGCTAAAAGTAGCCTAATGTTAGTTAACCTAATAATTACTCATACGCACATCATTAACCTACGGAGCCCCTTAAGGGACATGGTGGTGAAAAAAAATCAGAGTGAGTGAAAAAAAAATCAGGGTGGGAGGAAAAATATTTTTCAGATTTTTTGCGTTCTCTCGCAAAACATTTGCGTTCCCTCGAGAAACTTTGCGTTCCCTCGCAAAACTTTTGCGTTCTCTCGCAAAACTTTGCGTTCTCTCGCAAATATTTTTGCGTTTTCTTGCGTTCCCTCGCAAAACTTTGCGTTCTCTCGCAAATATTTTTGCGTTCCCCCGCAAAACTTTGCGTTCTCTCGCAAATATTTTTGCGTTCCCCCGCAAAACTTTTGCGTTCTCTCGCAAATATTTTTGCGTTCCCTCGCAAAGTTTTGCGTTCTCTCGCAAATATTTTTGCGTTCCCTCGCAAAGTTTTGCGTTCTCTCGCAAATATCTTTGCGTTCTCTCGCAAAACCAGTTGAGTTCGGACAAACACTTCCTGTTAACTTTACAGCGTGTAGTGGTTTCTACAGCTTGTAGTGGTAAGCCCCGAACATGAATAGAAAGCGCTAAACTGCATGTCCTCCCATAAAGAAAACGCGGCTTTATGAAGACGTTGAGAAAAAAAAGCCAAATATGGAATTATTAAAAATATATTCTATGTACCTGCAAGCAGATGATCCCAGAATATGAGCTCACAGAAAACCGCGCTTAACTTTGGTTAATATAAGAAGACAGTGATATAAAAAGCCAACATTTTATATTTTATTAAAAATATACTACAAGCAAATAATGAAGTCCATTAAGCCAGTGGTTCGCAAACTTTCTACAGTGGCGTACCCCCTAGAGCATTTAACATTCTTCTGAGTACCCCCACCGCAGTCACCTTTTCGGTTACAATATTTGTCCCCTTAAATTGATTTACATGTGCATTTTTTTTACCGTTAGAGAGGTTAGAAGTTGTTCTAGCCTTATCAACTGTATGTCATGCATGTCATATTCTTAACATTTCATTAAGTGTATTAATATAATAAATAAAGCAATAAATAATGGCAAAACGAAGTGATACTTGTAGTTTCAAACTAAATCGCCAGTAGGTGGCGGCATGTCACTCATTCGCATCATTCATTCATTCAATAACTAAGCAAATGGTTGTAGTATGAATAGTTTATTAATCACCGAGTCTCCGAGGGGTTCAAAGCTGCAGATTAATTCAGCAACCAAACACCGCTTTTGCTTGGAGACACGCCAGTTCTGTTGCGGATTTCGTTGGCAACTATTATTATTTCGTTGTAAAATATAACAAACATCATTGAAAATATTGTGTTTAAAATGTAGGCTACATTTAAAATGTCACTTAATATTGCCCTTTTTGTTGAACTGCTATATAAACTCAATGTTGCATTCACAGTCGTTTGGATATTGCATTCTCGTATTTTAAACATGAAAAACAATAACTGGCACAGGGTATTTTTCTGTATGGAAGAGAGTTTTTATATTTCAGCTAATTGATCGCGCCGGCGCCTCGCAGCCTGTTCATTATTAAAATAATACACAGAATCACCCAAACAGATACAAAGTTACACTAGTCAATTTAAATAGTCTGTATTAGTCTGTGCCGTACAGCGTGAGCACCGGTCCAATCCACCGCGGCACATTTTTGTTCACTATGATTTTTTCATGTCGATATTGGAACGTACAAAGCCCGGTTAATTTAATGGTTTAGCTGCAAATATATTGCGAATATGGAAACATTTGGATTTGTAATGAAGGCGAGCAATACGTGAGCCCATACTTTCAGTTTCGCTTTAAATTATTTCTTTTGGTTTATTTATAGATAAGTTTATACCTATTATTATATACTGCATTATATTATATTTATTCATTAAAAATCAATAAGTTATAGTTTTTTGGTTTTGGTTTTTGGTCTGTTCTGAATACGGTTAAATTTAAAGGATTTGTTGGAGTGCGAGGAACTAAAATATGTGTGTTTATAATGTTGGTATTATAACGCGCTGTAGGCCTGCTGGTAGTATTATTTCTGAATAAAATGGGACTAATACGCTACGTGACTTATTTGTTTTATTTTTCCTTTCAAAAACTTATTTTTTTTTTATTTATTTATTTTTTTAAACAAGCAGCAAACAAATTAACCATGGTTACTATACTTAAACCATTGTAACTACAAATACCGTCTTAATTCGTCCATTAGCTTCCCTTAAGTGTTTTCTGTATCCTAAAGGTTTTCTGCGGGGAGAAAAGGCTTTAGCAAGTTGCATTTATGACTGCTTTATTGAGAGTAATGCTAAGGGTATTAATATTAAAAAATATATTAGTATGAATAGCATTTATTAATACCGAATTGGGCCTCCGCTGTCACTGTTTTAGTACATTAATCCACATTAAGCGTTTTAGAATGTTCCAAAATCGTGCCTTAAACTAGAAGCAATTAAATGACTGTATTTCTATAATAGGCCACTTGAGTTCAAGTTCAGTATAAACTCTTATGAACCGCTGCGTTGTGAACATACTGAGCTGAGTAAACAGGAAGTGTTTGTCCGAACTCAACCGGTTTTGCGTTCCCTCGCAAAAGTTTTGCGAGGGAACGCAAAAAGCTTTGCGAGAGAACGCAAAAGTTTTGCGAGGGAACGCAAAAATCTTTGCGAGAGAACGCAAAAGTTTTGCGAGAGAACGCAAAAAGCTTTGCGAGAGAACGCAAAAGTTTTGCGAGGGAACGCAAAAATCTTTGCGAGAGAACGCAAAAGTTTTGCGAGGGAACGCAAAAAGCTTTGCGAGAGAACGCAAAAGTTTTGCGAGAGAACGCAAAAATCTTTGCGAGAGAACGCAAAAGTTTTGCGAGAGAACGCAAAAGTTTTGCGAGGGAACGCAAAGTTTCTCGAGGGAACGCAAATGTTTTGCGAGAGAACGCAAAAAATCTGAAAAATATTTTTCCTCCCACCCTGATTTTTTTTTCACTCACTCTGATTTTTTTTTCACCACCATGTCCCTTAAGGGGCTCCGTATTAACCCATAAGAGCGCAGGTGCGATAAATGATTGCGTGATCACAATTCAATAAAAACCTAAGTTACTAACTATTACGCTTTCTTTGGTCATTTAAACAGTGAATAAATAATATAGTTACAGAAAGCAAGCAAAAAACGTTTACATTATCAAAGAACATTATCACTGATTTAAGTCTAGCACGACTAAAGGAGTAAATAGTTAGGCTACATGTAACGTAATTACGTAATTTAATTACAAAATAGAATTGTAATCTGTTACAAATACTGAGAAAAAAATATTTCATTATTTTCATAAGTAATTACAGTTACTTATGAAAATATTAACGATTACAAAGGGGTTACAACTGAGTATTTTCACACACATACAGATTTGATTGATTTCTTTCCAAAATTGCATTGACACCAATGTTTCAGGAGTTAAAGACACAGAATAGGACACAAGTTCATTTGATAATTTTATTTTCGTATTTGGGCTTGAATATATGCTCTATTTTTTTTTTATTAAAAAAAATTGCTAGATGCCAGTGCTTCATGTCATAGCTATGCAAAGATTTGATTTGAAAAACAGTATCATAGCTAGTTATGATTTTAAAACTGTATTTAACCTCAAAACAATCTCAAAGTAAAAAGATACTTAAAAAATTCAAATTAAATTATCATTATAATCTTAATTCAAGTGATGCAAGATTTTGTCTGACAATAATCAGTGTTGAGTACTACTGTAAGGTTAACCCTGCCAGCTTTAAATGTTTGAAAATGAGAAAAAAGTAATGAAACATAATCAGTTACATAACTTAAAGTAATTGAAATGGTACACTACTTATTACATTTTAATAGGGGTAACTTGTAATCTGTAACCTTTTACATTTCCAAAGTAACCTTCCCAACACTGAGCACAAGTTTTCATAAACTCAACAGAATTGTGTGTGACTGGTTATAATGTGCAATGCTAAAAAATGCTTAAAAAGAAATATGACTTCAAATAGGCCATTTTGTCAGACCCCACAATATATTGCCCCATATCTTCTAAATGATCAAATCTAACTTCCTTTGCTAACATTTTGTTGATAGTAGGTGCATACCGAATTGTATACAAAACAGACAAACAGCCTAAGATGAGTTCAAAAAAGAAGTTTTTCCAGAAAAATCAAAGATTCTCTTGAGGATTGTGTTTCAGTGCTATTACTGGCACCCCGGCACAGTACAAAACATTTCCAAACAATATATATTTCAGTTCAAAAGCCTTTTATTCCACATTTGAAAAACATACTATCCATTCCCTTCCATCATAAACCAGTTCTTTAAAAAAAGAAACAAATGTTACCATTTGATGTGCAAATGTCTTGTCCACAGCGCTCTGTATCACGAGCATCATGTAAACATTCAATCTGGAATGGCTGCCATTTACTCTAGGCTGCATTTGTACTTCAACAGCAGTATACAGTGTTTTACAGTCCATCTGCTTTTACAAATGCATCAGATCACCCAAATCATTCTCTTGCCATATGTTGCAACATAATTAACAACATTATTAAAAAAGGAATGCAACTTGCGCAACAGAAACCAATCAGGTACTACCCTGGTACTACCGGTTATCTAACATAACAATGCAAGTTAACAATAAAAGTGCTATTTGAGAGACAATGACTTATGCTTATTAAATCATAACATCTACAAAAACAATACTGTCCTTATGTTCATATCTAATTATTAATATCATTTGACAATTGGTTTCAATGGTTAAAAAATTGTGCTGCAGTTAGGCAAATTATTTGCACGTAAACACTTGTATGCATAATGCTCTGGGTTTCAGCCATCAGGCATATTGCAGTGGTGCTGTATTGCATTTGTTATCAGTACTTTTTAACTTCCAATCACTTGATGTTATTTTATTTCCACTTCAGGTCTAGAAGCAACAGTTGTGCCCAGCCAGCTGGGCCTGAGACATTTAAGGTCAGAGGAGTTTAATAGCAGCCGTCCCTCCAGCTGCCGTCACGCAGGGCGCTCAGAGCAGAGACACTCTTCGGAGGGGTCAGTAAACTGCAACCACAGTGATTAGTGTTAATGACAGCAATACAGTTGAGGTCAAAAGTTAACATACACCTTGCAGAATCTGCAAAATGTTAAGGGATCATACAAAATGCATGTTATTTTTTATTTAGTACTGACCTGAATAAGATATTTCACATAAAAGATGTTTACATATAGTCCATAAGAGAAAATGTATAAAAATGACCCTATTCAAAAGTGATTCTTAATACTGTGTTTTTTTGTTTAGTGATAGTTGTTCATGAGTCCCTTGTTTGTCCTGAACAGTTAAACTGCCTGCTGTTCTTCAGAAAAATCCTTCAGGTCCGACAAATTCTTTGGTTTTTCAGCATTTTGTGTATTTGAACCCTTTCCAACAATGACTGTGTGATTTTGAGATCCATCTTTTCACACTGAGGACAACTGAGGGACTCATATGCAACTATTACAGAAGGTTCAAACACTCACTGATACTCCAGAAGGAAACATGATGTATTAAGAGCCGGGGGTGAAAACTTTTGAACTTAATGAAGATGTGTACATTTTTCGTATTTTGCCTAAATATCTTTTTTTTTTATTTATTTAGTACTACGCTTCAAAAGCTACAGAAGATACTTACATGTTTCCTAGAAGACAAACTATGTTAAATTTACCCTGATCTTCAAATTCAAAACTCTTAATGCATATATATAGCGTATATAAAGTATCATAATTTCCCAATAAGGATCAATGTGTTACCATCACAAACTTCTTCTGGATGATAAGCCCACAAGCGAATGTTCTGTAATACATTTTCACAAGTAGAGGAGGAAGGATTGTGAATGATTACCTGCGCATTGGCTGGGCGATTTTACTGCGTGTGGCCCCATTTGTCCCAACAAAGGAAGCAGGACGAGGTAGAGCACTGCGACCGGAGGAGGGGGCGCTGGGTTTGCTGGGAAGGGGGATGCTGCTGCTGGGGATAGAGTTGAGACTGACAGAGGAAGGCATTGTGGTGGCACTCTGTATGGTGGGGCTCACGTACGCTGTGGCTTTCAAAGGGGGCCGTGTTGAGAAGTTGCCCACGCTCTGAACTCGCTGCTGTAACTGGCCCGGAGAGGGAACTGAAATTGAAAAGACAGCAATAAAAATTCATGGCAAAGTGCGATATAATCTGCTACAAGATAATTATCATCATATTTAATGAGATATTTTATAGTCTTACTTGCAGACTGTATCTTGGCCAGACCACTGTGGGAATCAAAACTCTGACTGTTTCGGAGTAAGGACAAAGATGAGGATGATGTGGCAATGTGACTGGTCGAAGCAGGAACATTAGGCACACTGATGACACTGGGAATGCTGGGAGCTCGAATTAGGTTTGGCATGCTCCTCCGTAGCTTGTCTGAAATGAAGAAAGACAATGCATGCTGAAACATGCAATCTAGCACAAACGTACAGTATTTAGGTAAGGTGTAATGCATAGTCTATAGTCAGTGTATGTACAGTCAACTAGGGGGCCTCAGGATGACTTCAAATTATTTAAATTATGACTATTTTGAATACACGAAAATAACCTTAATTAAAAAAACAACAACCAATATATTCTATATCTATCTATTGCTTCTACTGGAGAAGAGATTTGGAAAATGATATACACTACCAGTCAAAAGATTAAAAAAAAAAATCTTTTAAAAAAGTCTCTTCTGCTCATCAAGCATTTATTTGATCCAAAGTGCAGCAAAAACAGTACAATTTTGAAATAGTTTTACTATTTAAGACATCTGTTTTATTCCTGTGATTTTAAAGCTGAATTTTTATCATCATTACTCCAGTCACATGATCCTTCAGAAATCATTCTAACATTCTAATCTGATGTGCAAAAATACATTTATTATTATTATATTGTTGAAAACAGCTGAGTAGAATTTTTTCAGGTTTCTTTGATGAATAGAAAGTTCAGAAGAACGGAAACAGAACCTTTTATCGGAAATAGAAATCTCTTTTAACATTAACAATGTCTTTATCATCACTTTTGATAATTTGAAAGCATCCTTGCTAAATAAAAACATTAATTTCTATACTTTCTTTGCCAAAAAAAAAAAATAAATAAATAAATTATACTGACTCAGATAAATGCTGGTCTTTGGATCTTTCTATTCATGTAAGAATCCTGAAAAAAATGTACTCAGCTGTATTAAATATTGATAATAGTAGTAGTAGTAGTAGTAGTAGTAATAATAATAATAATAATAATAATAAATGTTTCTTGAACAGCAAACCAGAATATTAGAATGATCCTTGAAGGATCATGTGACTGGAGTAATGATGCTGAAAATTCAGCTTTGAAATCGCAGGAATAAATTACATTTTTAAATATATTAAAATAGAAAACAGTTATTTTAAATAGTAAAAAAATTCAAAATTGTACTGTTTTTGCTGTACTTTGGATAAAATAAATGCAGCCTTGGTGAGAAGGTAAGAACCACTGTCTTAAGACAAGTTTTATAGAGTTTTACATTTAAAATAAATAAAACACTTAAAAATTGTATTATTATTATTATTATTATTAATATTTTTATTTATTTATTTAAATGTATTTTAATTAATTTCCTGAGCAGCTGACATTGTTATTCAGGAACCAGGGTATTCATTTATTTTTGATATGTTGAAGAGAAATTGTTATTCGTCGATTAAAAAAAAAACAAAAAAAACCCCCCCCAAAAAAACCTATACCTTGTAGTAACAAACAACTGGACATATAATGCACAATTATTGGTCATAGAACATGTAAAATACATTAATTCAACTGGAAATATGGAATTAATTATTTTAGTACATTGCCATTCCTAGTTTCTGTGGATACATTTTTTGTCAACTTTGTTATTACAAAAGAAATATTGTAGACTACACTGAAATACTGTCAATACATGTCAAAACGTTTGAGAACCATTGGTCAGTAGTCTGTTTTTTAATGATATATTACTGTATGAATGAATAAATGGACATTAAATATTGATATCTCTCTGTCTCAGCAATTGACATGACTTTTTATATGGACTTCTTAGTTGATTACAATTTCACAAAGACTTCCTCTATTCTCTATTTTAAGTTATTTCTCAGCCAGCTCTTTGCGTCTCTGACCAGTTTACTGTTTTCTTGCTTTAACTGGGGAATCTTATAGACTTCTAAAAGATTTATTGTCAACCTATTTATTAAAATTAACGCGGAAGTACTCCAAGGCCATTTTACTTCAGTTTGCTTTCCGGACACAAGATGGCGCCAACTAATGATCTATGCTCTACCGAACAGCGTTCATATCAAAACTGTGAAAGTGGAATAACCAGTACCAGTATCAGTATGTTGCCATGGAGAATGGTCAAATAAACATTTGTAGAAAAATGATAGTAATATATGAATGCTCAATGCTGTGACTGAGCAATAAAAATTAAGTATTTATAAGAGCTGTGTAATAAAACATTAAAATAGTATTAAAGCAAAGGAGAGTAAGGATTTTACTACACGTACAGGAAAACCAAACATTAATCTTGCCTAAAATATAGAAAATATAGTATATTTTCACTCTACACTTGATAAGAGTGCATGTAGCAGTGGTGTACAATGGTGTTTTGAAACGAGGAGGCAAAGGTTTTTTTTTTTTTCCCCCATCACATTCTCTTCCTTCAATAAACATTACTTACACTATCAGGAAAAGGAAAAAAAAATGTAATCAATATTCTGTTTATTAAAGCCAAGTGTGAATCTCATCGAGTTAGAGTTTTAAAGCATTTTACATTTACCTAAAATAACTCAAGGCAGTAAGAATTTAAACAATATATTTTATTTGAGAACTTGTGTTCAGCTGTTCATTTTAATAGTTAACTTTGAACTGTTTTTGAATTTGTCAGATCATCAGTCATCAAAGCTTGGTAAATATTGGTCACAGACAGAGATTTACTTTAAATTTCACTAAAGACTCCCACAGATCATGTTTTCATGCCATTTTAAATCTTATTGTGACATAACAAAGTGGTTATATCAAAGCGTGTGTTGTTCACTTTTCTAAATTAGTCTTCCCATTAACGCCATTATATTTTTAATTCAGACACAGAACACACACAAACAAAAGAGGTGGTATTTATCGCTTAAACCAATCACAGCCAAACATAACTAGTCACCCCCTACCAAACCCACCGCACACTTTATACAGTCTGTTAAACCTCAGTGGGCTCAGGGGAGACCCGCTGTAACTTCACCAGCTGGTGTCGCTGTTTGGACAATGTTTCTTTAGTAAAACGAGTGATTTATACTCTTTTTAATGTTATATTTTGTAATACTGGTGTTTGTAACACTACAATTTTTTTTTCTCATCCAATAATTTGGGGAGACTCTGCCTCTCTTGCCTCCTCTGAGGAAACCCATGGTGTGTAGTCTGACCTGTGTTGGCTCTGTAGCTCTGGGTCTCTGTAGCTGTGCTGGAGCTGTGGTTGGGCATGTGCAGCTGCTGGTAGGACAGGCTGTTGAGGTACTGAGGCGTGGAGGGGCTGCGCCGGCAGTCTTTCATGCTGGAGAGGCTCTGTGAGTGGGACGTGCTGCGCTGCATAGAGGACGTACGGAAGAGCCGCGGCTGTGGAGCGGACAGCTGATCGTACTCCTCCTCTTCCTCCAGCTCAGCCTCACACCTCATGCTTCTGCGTGCACCTGTGTGCACTGAGAAACTGGCACTGCGGCGCGTGGCCGTGGCAGCGGTGCTTGCATACTCCTGTCGTAGACCTAAACACAAACACCAGTGTCAACAGGGTTTACAGGGTTTACATAAAGCATTCTGAGTACAAAATATATTTTCGACCCCAATTTTAGAAGGTATTTTGAAGAATGTTGGTAACGTAACAGTTTCGGTTCCCATTGACTTATAATACAAGGTAAGTCAAAGGGAACTGAAAGTGTTTAGTTACCAACATTCTTCAAAATATCTTCTTTTATGTTCCACATACTGTAAAAAACAGTTGAGTCATCTTAAAATAACTTGTCACCTGGCTGCCTTAAAATTTTAAGTTCAGTCAACTCAAAAATGTTTAGTCAACTTGAAATGTTAAGTTGTACTAGGTGACAACTTAGATATTTGAGTTGATTCAACTTAAAATTTTAAGGCAGCTGGGTAACAAGCCCAGCTTTTAAGTTTAACAAACCATTTTTTTGTTTAGTCAACTTACATATCTAAGTTTTCACTTAGTACAGCTTAACATTTCAAGTTAACTAAGATTATTTGAGTTGAATGAACTTAAAATTTTAAGGCAGCAGGGTAACAAATTATTTTAAGTTGACTCAGCAATTTGTGTTTTTTTGTTTGTTTTTTTACAGTGCAGAAGAAACTCATACAGGTTTGGAATATCATGAGGGGAGTAAATGATGACAGATTTAATTTTTTTGAATGAACTATCCCTTTAATCTAGATCATTGCAAATAACACCACCCCACTATGTGATGTAATAAAGACGTACTCTCCTCCTGCAGTCGGGCCATGACCTCCACATCAGTCATGTCCTGAATCTTATAGCTCATAGAGATGGAGTCGTCCTCCAGCTCAGAGACACTGAGCTCACTGTCTACAGACGACTGAGGACTGAGAGGCCTTTGCCGATGACTATTACCTGAAAGAGACATGGAGAAGTGCATTTTTATATTGATTGAAAATCATGGGTGTCCTGTTTTGTTCATATTTTCTAACAACAAAAGTGCAAATAGCAAATAACATTCCCCATAGAAAAAATACAATAAATAATTTTGTTAAAATTAAAAATTTAAAGTTAAAAGTTAAAGTTAAAGTTAAAAATTTTGCTTGACACATTATATTAATGTGCAGAGCACATACTGCTTTACTGACTACAGCAATTATTTTGGGTTACATTCATTTTTCTGGTGTTTTTGTTTGTTTTTTGTATATTATAAAAGACATCACAATAAACATTACTTATGAAGTTGACTTAGTTTTATAGTATGTAAAATAAATTAAATATTCACTAACAATGTTTTTAGTTTTATCTTAAATGAAAATTCTACTATCATATTATTTATGGTGAAATTAAGATGTAAAAAGCCAAAAAATTATACTGACCTATGTTAAATAACATTTAGGCTTGTATCTAAAGAAAATCTAATTATATAATCTTTTTACTTCGTATGAATGTTTGGGGAATAAAAGTCTATAAATATAATCAGAGAAAATATGATTTTTTAACGAAGGTTTTAAGTATATTTTTGGAGTCAGTAAGACTGCTACATTTTTGTAAAGAAATAAATTATTACATTAATTTAGAAAGGATAAAGTTGATCAAAAGTGACAGAAAAGACATATACAGTGCTGCTTGAAAGTTTGTGAACCCTTTAGAATTTCTGCATAAATATGACAAAAAAGTTAATCAGATTTTCACACAAGTTTTGAAAGTTGACAAAGAGAACCCAATTAAACAAATATATGAAATATATGAAAATATATACTTTCCCATTTATTTATTACGAAAAAATATCCAGCGTTAAATATTTGTAAGTTGCAAAAGTATGTGAATCTCTAGGATTAGCAGTTCATTTGAAGGTGAAATTAGAGTCTATTTGTTCAGAAGTGTTTTCAGTCAATAGGATGACAATTAGGTGTCAGTTTGTCTGATCATGTTTGTGAAAGTGAATCATGGCACAAACAAAGTAGATCTCTGTGGACCTCAGAAAAAGAGTTGTTGTTGCTCATCAGGCTGGAAAAGGTTACAAAACCATCTCTAAAGAGTTTGGAGTTCACAAATCCACAGTCAGACAGACTGTGTACAAATGGAGGGAATTCAAGACCACAGTTACCCTCCCCAGAAGTGGTCGACCAACAAATATCATTTCAAAGCAAGATGTATAATAGTTTCTGAGGTTGCAAAGAACCCCAGGATAACTTTTAAGCAAATAAAGGTCTTTCTTACATTGGTTAATGTTGAAGTTCATGAGTCCATCATCAGGAGAACAATGAACAACCATGGTAGGGTTGCAAGGAGAAAGCCACAACTCTCTGAAAAACACTGCTGCCTGTCTACAGTTTGATAAAGATCATGTGGACAAGTCAGAAGGCTATTGGAGAAATGTTTTGTTGACGGATGAGACCAAAATATCATTTTTGGTTTAAATAAAAGGTGTTATGTTTGGAGAAAGAAAAGCACTGCATTCCAGCATAAGAAGAACCTTATCCCATTTGTGAAACATGGTGGTGGTAGTATCATGGTTTGGGCCTGTTTTGCTGCATCTGGGCCAGGACGACTTGCCATCATTGATGGAACAATAAATTCTGAATTATACCAGCAAATTCTAAAGGAAAATGTCAGGACATCTGTCCATTAACTAAAATCTAAAGAGAAAGTGGGTCATGCAGCAAGACAACGACCCCAAGCGCACAAGTCATTCTACCAAAAAATGGTTAAACAAGAACAAAGGTAATGTTTTGGAATGGCTGAGTCAAAGTCTGGACCTTAATCCAGTTAAAATGTTGTGGAAGGACCTGAAGCAAGCAGTTCTTAGGAGGAAACCCACCAGCATCACAGGGTTCAAGTGTTTCTGTATTAAAGAATGGACTAAAATTTCTACAAGCCATTGTGCAGGACTGATCAGCAGTTACAAAAAACGTTACCTGCAGTCATTGCTTCAAAAAGGGGTCACAACAGATACTGAAAGCAAAGATTCACATACTTTTGCACCTCGCAAATATTTAACACTGGATCATTTTTCTCAATAACTAAATGACAAATTATATATTTTTGTCTTGTTTGTTTGATTGAATTCTCTTTGTCAACTTTAAGGAAAATCTGATGATGTTTTGCGTTATATTTATGCAGAAATATAGAACATTCTAAAGGGTTCACAAACTTTCAAGCAGCACTGTATAATGCTACAAAAGATTTCTGTTTCAAACAAATGCTTTTCTTTTGAACATTGTTCATCAAAAAATCCCAAAAAATATGTATGTTTTCCACAGACATATAGAGGGTTTGCACGTACATCATGATTTGGTCAGTTACCCGGATGCGCAGCCATCACAGCAAATGCCAAAACAGCATGGATTGCATGTTTAATGTACTACTGAATATGTTGTTCTGCTAATTTATGCTGTCTAAACCACAGGAAAAAAATGTGTGGAAGCTGCTAAATCATATAGAGAAGGACTTAGTAAGCAGAAAAGTACAGAATATTTTGGCAAACTAAAGTTCATAGGTGTTAAATATACATACGAGCAGTATTAATTAAGATATTAGCCTAATATTTCACCTACCTGACTGGAAATGATAAGAATAAACATGAATGTTGTCAAGAATCTTGGCCTGAAAATCCTGGTTCAGTTTGGCCAACCACAAACACCTTTTGTTCCTGTTTTTTGCACTCTTTTCCTTGATTTGTTATAGCCTTTGGCAGTCTATAGTACTCCAAATGTTTTTACCCAGTCCGACCGATTAGCACAGCCCAAAATATGACAGTAATTGATCATTTTCAGCAGCAATAATCAGCAAAATATGCGAGTTCCGTTTACAATCAGTGCCGCCAATATGGTGACGCATCATGAAAACCCTCTGTTCTGACACTAAAGACTGGAGTAATGATGCTGAAAATTCATCTTCACCATCACAGGACTAAATCACATTTTAAAATATATCTTAAAATAAAATACATTTGATACATTTAATAATATTTCACAATAGTAATGTTTTTGATCAAATAAATGCAGCCTTGGTGAGAATTAAGACACTTCTTTCAAAATCTTATCAACCCCAAACTTCTAAAAAACTCAAAATTCAGCACTGGAGAAGCTGTGTGTATGCTTTGTGGAGAATGATGAGAGACACTGGTCAAGCTTACTGTGTGTAGCCGTGTGATAGAGGAATGTGGGAGATCTTTCGGTTAGGCTTAAGCAGTTCCTCCCTGTAAGAGGCTTCTGATGGTTTGGTGAAGGTGGATCTGGACAGAGATGATAGATATATCAGATTATGGTGAGTAGAAATTACCTTTAAAAACATTGAGCAAAACTACACAGGATAAAAACTACATTAAATTTAATTTTTGTGTACTAAAGAAATACTTTGTTGGGTTATATCACTTGCTGTCCAATGTAAAATCTTTGTCCTGTGGCAAAACAGTTCAGAACCACTGATTTAATGCATAAAAAATCTATAATCCAACCAGGACCATATGCAGACCTTCCGTGACCAAGTATCACAACCAAATCTTTGTCTTGTGTAACAGATGCTGCAACGGTCACTTCCAGACCCCATGAGGTCATCCCAACTCATCAGTGATGTCTCGCATTTCACATGGCTTGAAAAATGCTGAGCTGATTGAAGGAAATGATACTTGATGCCTGAATAAAATCAATATGTTCTTTCTCAGCTATTCTGACCGATAGTCTGTTTCTCAACTACCCAGTTTACCAGTATATTTCAATTAAAAATTAAAAACAGTTTTATATTATACAAATGACCCAAGTGAAAAAGAAGGGCTCTTAAAGGGAAACTTCACCCAAAAATGAAAACTTTGGCATTAATTACTCACCCTCATTTTGTTCCAAACCCGTAAGACCTTCGTTCATCTTCAGAACACAAATTAAGATATTTTTGATGAAATCCGAGAGCTTTCTAACCCTGCATAGACAGCAGGACACATTCAAGGCCCAGAAAGGTAGTAAGGACATTGTTAAAATAGTTCATGTGACATCACTGGTTCAACTGTGATGTTATGAAGCTATGAGAATACTTTTTGTGCACAAAGAAAACAAAAATAACTTTATTCAACAACTTCATCTCTTTCTTCTCTTGAGTCAGAAAGCTCTCGGATTTCATCAAAAATAACTTAATTTTTGTTCCGAAGATGAATTTTTGGGTGAACTATCCCTTTAAGAGCCCTTCTTTTTCACAAGGGCCATACATATAATATAGAATTCTTCATTTTTGATTGAAATATACTGGTAGTAAAGTACTAAAGTATTAACAGTATGCAATGTTAGTTGACTTCTTTTAACAAGGGCTTGCATAATACACAGTATAAACTATGTAGTTTATCAGGCATACAGTACAGCAGTACTATTAGCAGTTAGAAAAAGTTAGAGAAAGCATTTAATGAATAATAATGAGAAAGTGTTTCTGGTCTTGAGTTAGGATGAGTGAGGCACACTTGTTACCTGTTTGCTCAGTTAGTGCTGGTTTAGTAAAGGGTTTAGAACAGCTGCTTAAAGATGAGAGTCCATCTACAGGACTGTACAGAACGCTTGAAGAGAGGATGCCTCTCCATCGTTTGGCTAATGGGAAAAGGGAAATGCAATTAATAAAAAACATCACACACAGCAACATTATTTACAGTTGAAGTCAAAAGTTTACAGAGTTCAAATACACAAAAATGCTGAAAAACCAAAGAATTTGTGGGACCTGAAGGATTTTTCTGAAGAACAGTGGGCAGTTTAACTGTTCAGGACAAACAAGAGACTCATGAAAATAAACAAAAAAGAAAAAAAAACAACTGTGGATCATTCAGGTAACAACACAGTATTAAGAATCAAGTTTATGAAAACTTTTGAATGGGGTCATTTTTAAAAATTCAACTATTATTTTCTTTTGTGGACTGTATGTGAAGATCTTTTATGTGAAATATCTTATTCAGGTCAGTACTAAATAAAAAATAACATGTATTTTGTATGATCCCTTTTATTTTGGTAAAATAATTAACATTTTGCAGATTCTGCAAGGTGTATGTAAACTTTTGACCTCAACTGTATTAACAGTATGATTAGTGTACTATTGTGAATAGTGATAAAGTTTTTTTAATTGATCTCTGTTTACATAATGGGATTCACATCAAACACATTAAAAATATGGAATTTATTATTTAAGCTAAACCTAAACAATAAAGAAATTTAAGCCATTTGTGACCATTCTGAAAAACAGCGACTAGGACATTCTTCTAAATTTCTCCTTTTGTGTTCCACAGCAGAAGGAAAAGTTTGAAACATTCATTTTGGGTCAAACTATTCCTTTAACAGAGTGCAACTGGGTTGAATGAGTTATTGGTAGTCAAGCAGACCACAGTACTTATGCGTACCTTAACAATTAGCCTTTCCAAGATCGCATAAAAACAAGCATTCACGGCTACCCAGAAAAACAAAGGTTTTCAGAGGCTGCTGGAACAAAGATGTATTCATGACCCCATTTGCAGAGAGCCAAGCTTGCTGAATCTGGCCTTTCAAAAGCCTTTTAGAGCGCCTGCAACTCCACAACACACATCTCTGTATATATGCACCTCATACATCATTTATATATGGACTGATCCAAAGGAATATCTGATACAAAAACATTTCACCATGTCCCCAGGACAGTCTTCAATACATCTGTGTTAGTGCTGATTCTGCAGGCAGATTTATATAGGAGTAGTTTCTATGGATACCATTCCCTCCAGCAGCATAACTGAACTACACAAGTACAGGAAATGTAGGTTATGTATTCACCTTTTAGCTGCCAAGACACTGCAGTGCTAATTTTATATCTCCTCAAGGTCTTATTATTTATCATCTCATCGAGTTATACATTATATTAAGCCGAGTAACAGTAAAATCTTCCCAGTCTTCTACTGTTCATTTTCAGATCTGCATTATATCTAGAAGTCATTAAGGAAATAGTTGACCCAAAAATAAAAATTTGCTTAAATTTTATTCATTCTCAGGCCATCCAAGATGTAGATGAGTTTGTTTCTTCATCAGAACAGATTTGTAGAAATTTAGCATCACTTGCTCACCAATGGATCCTCTGCGGTGAATGGGTGCCGTCAGAATAAGAGTCCAAACAGCTGATAAAAACATCACAATAATTCACAAGTAATCCACACCACTTCAGTCCATCAGTTAACATCTTGTGAAGTAAAAAGCTGCATGTTTGTAAGAAACATATCAATCAATTAAGACATTTTAAACTTTAAATACAAGTCTATAATCCATAATAACACTTCTTCCAGTCAAGAAGTTGATCCTGTTGTCCTTTAACATCAGAATCCATTGTTTTGAACTGTTTTTGCTTCTAAACAGTGCTTGATCTGTGCAAATTTCTCTTCTGACAGAGGACTCGTATTTTAGCTGGAAGCAATGGTTTGAACTTAAAAACATGTTAAAAATGAATTTGTTCATTACAAACACACAGCTTTTCACTTTAACTGTTGGACTGGAGTGCTGTGAATTACTTGTGGGTTATTGTAATGTTTTTATCAGCTGTTTGGACTCTCATTCTGACGGCACCCATTCACTGCATAGGATCTATTGGTGAGCAAGTGTTGTGATGTTACATTTCTTCTGTTTCTATGAAGAAACAAACTCATCTACATCTTGGATGGCCTGAGGGTGAGTACATTTTGGGTGAACTATTTCTTTATAAAAGATCAATCCCTAAACCTCAAAGTCAAATTGACCATACATTTCACACTTTATATTCATAGGAATGATGGTTAGTACCTTGGTCCAGTTTGTAGCACAATGAGCGTTTGGCTAACTCCACCTCTGGTCTGGGGTTGTCCAGCACATGTCTGCACCACTGAAGAGGACTGAGAAGAAGATGAGGAAACAGCTTTGCTTTTGGAGACACGTACAACCTGGTGAAACAAAAACATGGTCAGATTTAGAACATTCAAATTTACAAATTTAGATTTGACCTTAGATTTACAAATCTGGAAATCTGTACATTCAAATCTGTACTTTTACAAACTTTCATTACTCTATTGTTGCCTGGATGGTTCATGAATTTTATTATTAACCCAATAATATTTGCATTAGTTCAGCTTATTAAAAGGTAGTTTGAAACAGGACCTAAAATATTAAAATGCATACACTACCAGTCAAAAGTTTTTGAACTGTACGTTTTTTAATGTTCTTCAAAGAAGTCTCTTCTGTTCACTAAGCCTGCATTTATTTGACCGAAAGTACAGCAAAAAGTACAATTGTGAAATATTTTTACTATTTAAAATAACTGCGTTATATTTAAATGTATTTTAAAATGTAATTTATTCCTGCGATTTCAAAGATTAAATTTAGGCTTCATTACTCCAGTCACATGATCCTTCAGAAATCATTGTAAAATGCTTATTTGCTGCTCAATAATTATGCTGAAAACAGTTGAGTAGATTTTTTCAGGTCTCTTTGATGAATAGAAAGTTCAGAAAAGTTCAAAGTTCATTTATCTGAAACAGAAATCTTTCGCAACACTATAAATGTCTGTCATCACTTTTGATCAATTTAAAGTATTAATTTCTATAATCTAGCACAGAAATAAATTACATTTTATTTTAAACGGTAAAAATATTATATATATATATATATATATATAATATTTTGCTGTACTTTGGATCAAATACATGCTTGGAGAGCAGAAAAGACTTCTTTAAAAAAAAAAAACATTAAAATCTTACTGTTCAAAAACTTGACTGGTAGTGTATATGACCTTAGTCACTTGTTTGAAAGAGACAATAAGTCATCACCTAAAAACTGTTCATTTAAAATGATAATAATAAAATAAAACATGATCTCACATATCTCTATCTAAAATCTAAATAAAAACATAATTTTTCATTATTACAGATGTAAATTTTAATTAAGGATGTAAATGATAATTATTTGACTTAATGAAATGTCTACCAATATCTGTTAATGTACTGACGTTACCTGACAGTATGGTTTGGATTTCATAAAGATGTAACGCTAAATAAGAGCTCTAAAGTTTCATCACATAAATATGAAAGGATGTTTTAAATGCATATTTCAGTCTTAACATCTTGTGTCATGCAGTATGAACACATAAAGTGGACTTCAAGTCTGAGATCAGTAAATACTAAATAGTCACCAATTTAACAAAACATAAAATAGTTACAGAAATTCATAAGATTGTGTTGGCAGCACTCAAATTGTAAGCTTGAGAAGTTCTCCAGCATGGGCAGCGTTATGGATGTGACATCTAAACTCATGATGATACCTTAAATGTCTCAGGAAAAATAAACATAATAAACAATATTTAAATTGGCAATGCATATTCTTGGAGTACCCAATCTTGGGAATCAACAGGCAAAAGTAGGTTTTCAGTAAACTATGACTTTTCAGTAGACTATGATTTTCTTTAAAGGATTAGTTCACTTCCAGAACAAGAATTTGCAAATAATTTACTCACCCCCTTGACATCCAAGATGTTCATGTCTTTCTTTGTTCAGTTGTAAAGAACTTATGTTTTTGAGGAAAACATTTCAGGATTTTTCTCCATATAGTGGACTTAAGTGGTGCCTGTGAGTTTGAACTTTCAAAATGCAGTTTAAATGCAGCTTCAAAGGGCTCAAACGACATTTTGGAAGTGCAAATTCGTGGTAAATTATCTGTAAATTTTTGTTCTGGAAGTGAATTAATCCTTTAAAGTCTGTGAACATTTAAGTCTAAGTTATAAATATTAATATCCACATAATGAAGTGATATCCACATTTTATGAAGAGAAAAACCTAACAATATGGATGTGATGTGATCTAGACGTAAATGCAAGAATGCAATGGAAGCAAGAACATTTGACTATTTGCATAAAAGAGCTGACATGGACACAAATTTGATTTGATAATATGACTAGCAATTAGTAAAAAATAATATTAAATATTTCCACTTAATTTTGTTCAATTCAATGTTTAACTTACAGTTTTGCCTCCTTTTTTTTTCAGTGTGGTCTCAGAGTTTCGAGTCCCACTGTATGAGTTTTGCATTCAAGACTAATGTTTCATCCCATAACAAAGAGAGGCCAGATTTGGTCTGTTTTCATTTCTCTGTATAGTGCACAGTTTCAGGTTAGACTACTTTTGACCATCTGTTGAGAAATAATCACAAATGAACAGTCAAATATTTATGCATCTGTACATTTAGAAGACAAATGATCTTAAGAAAAATATGGAAATGTTTCACATCAACAGATGCATGAAACAGCAAGCCAGTCTGCTACACTAATAAGATATCCTGCATCAGTGATGTTTAGACACTCACCAACATAACAATGGACCTGGACACATGGTCTACTTATTGTGACATATCATGGGAACTGAATTTAAGGGATGACAAAGAGCATGCGAAACAACAGATCCTTCCAAGCAATAAATACACCATTGTTTACTTAGCAAATAATGCAACATCAGTACCAGCTATAATCCGACTCCCCATCGATGGGAAGAACAACATGAAGGTCTAGTATTTCCACCTCATCCAGTACAGTCGCATCATCCTCATCAGCACCAGTCACTGACTGCGGATGAAAATACGGATAGTGCTCCTCCGATAGTCCAAAAGATGGAGAATACGAAGGTGAAACGCAATAATTCCCGGTGAGGAACGGACCGGTGTCTGGGCCAGCCGGACCTGCGGGACAGGCCGATACCGGAGCTGGTAACAGACGGGAGTTGTTCGCAGCGTTTGCTCTCGTCCTCAGCTGCTCGTTTTGCCTCTCTAGTTTCCTCACGAGCTCCTGAAGCTTTTTCACCTCCAGTTCTGCGTTCATAATCTTACTGTTGCCATTGACGTCCGCCATCATCTGCGGGTTGAACAACAGTCCGTCCATTGAAGAGAAAAGCATATAAACAGTAGGAAGAAGGTGGCGGTGTTGTTTACCCTGTGTGCCCAGACTCGCAGTGCTTTCAGACGGCTTGCATGCTTCATTCAGATGCTGATGTGCTGCTCATGCCTGTGTCTCTGTCTCCTCCCCCTCAGTTCAAAACACAACACACGACCACCACATTACCAGGCAAAACACCAGTCACCGTGCCCCAGCTCCTCGACATCCTTCATTTGATTCAGATGGCAATAAAATGGAGCCTTATTACATTTGGAGTGTCATATTCTATTCTGTTCTGTTCTATTCTATTCTGTTCTATTCTATTCTATTCTATTCCACACTTCAACTATGTAGGCTAATTCAGTTGTACATTCCCAAATAAACTACCGTTCAAATTAAGGTCAGTAAGATTTTTTTAAAATTAATTTTTAAAAAGAAATTAATACTTTTATTCCGCAAGGACGCAATAAATTGATCATAAGTGAATGTTAAGACATTTACAATGTTTACAAAATGTTTCTATTTAAAGACACGCAGTGCTTTTGAACTTCCATGAATCCACAAAAATATTAAGCAGCACAACTGTTTTCTACATTGATATAATCAGAAATGTTTCTTGAGCCCAAAACAGAATGATTTCTGAAGGATCATGACACTGAAGACTGAAGTAATGATGCTGAAAATTCAGCTTTGCATCACAGGAATAAATTGTTTTAAAATATATTCATATAGAAAATAGAAATTGCAATAACATGTATTTTTGATCAAATAAATGTTTTGATCAAACCCCAGATGTTTGAATGGTAGCGACCCATGTCTTAATATATTGGATGAGATATTAAACTTACAATTTTAGTGTTGTAAATGTATTAGTTTTCTTTTATCATGAACTACACTTGAAAAGGTTGTAGCATGTTATACCAGAAGAAACAATAAGACTTTAATCTTGCTATTATCTAGTTTTTTTATTATTAGCATGCCTGATAGCAAACGTACATCACAGAGACGTCTATTTGACATCTTCATTTAAATCTGCAAGAAGTATTTCTTAGAGTGTTTGCTCATCTGCAATACATCTATTGGACGTTTCCTATCAGATGTCAAATAGACGTCTATTAGATGTCTTTAAGATGTTTATGATTTAGAATGTATGTGAAACTGACATCTTACAGACATCTGTCAGATGTTTGTACACAGCAGATGCTTTCCAGATCAAGTGATCTTTAACAGACATCTTGCAGATGTATGTGTACTATCTGGGATAGCATACGTACATCTCGGAGACGTCTCTTTGACGTCTGCATTTACATCTGCAAGATGTATTTTTTAGAGTACTTGCTCATCTGCAATACATCTATTGGACGTTTCTAATCAGATGTCAAATAGACGTCTATAAGATGTCTTTAAGATGTTTATTCCAGATCAAGTGATCTTTAACAGACATCTTGCAGACATACGTGTGCTATCTGGGATAGCATACGTACATCTTGGAGATGTCTATTTGACATCTGCATTTACATCTGCAAGACGTATTTTTTAAGAGTACTTGCTCATCTGCAATACGTCTATTGGGCGTTTCTAATCAGATGTCAAATAGACGACTATTAGATGTCTTTAAGATGTTTAGAATGTATTTGAAACTGACATCTTACAGACGTCTGTCAGATGTTTGTACACAGCAGATGCTTTCCAGATCAAGAGATCTTGCAGATCTGCTGTGTACAAACATCTGACAGACATCTGTAAAATGTCAGTTTTACATACATTCTAAATCATAAATATCTTAAAGACATCTAATATAGATTTTACATCTTGCAGATGTAAATGCAGATGTCAAATAGACGTCTCCATGATGTACGTTAGCTATAAGGTTTAATCCTACCCCATATCTTAACTTAACAGCTACCTTACTAACTATCAATAAGCAGCAAATTAAGAGTTTATTGAGGGAAAACTCTTAGTTAATACCCAGATAGCACATGTACATCTGCAAGATGTCTGTTAAAAATCTCTTGATCTGGAAAGCATCTGCTGTGTACAAACATCTGACAGATGTATGTAACTTATCAGTTTTACATACATTCTATCATAAACATCTTAAATACATCTAATATATGTCTATTTGACATTTGATAGGAAACATCCTATAGACATATTGCAGATGAGCAAACACTCTAAAAGATACGTTTTGCATATATAAATATATAGATGTCAACGTGATGCACGTGTGCTATCAGTGTAGAAAATATGTGTTCCCTATTCTACAGTGTTACTGAAAATACTATTTCAGTCTTTCAAAAATGTATGTTTAACTCAATATGTTACTTGTTTCTTTGTAATTGTAAAATTTGTTAGCAGTTTCTGAGTTTTTATTTTTTTAAGAAATATATCAGGGGTATCTTTAGTTGTCTTTTCTCTAATTTAAATATTTCAAATAGTTTTAACTGGTAACCTGTGAATTGTTTTCCTGTGTCCTCAACATCAACTTAATTCCTAGTCTTTGTAAAATCCCTAAACTAACAGAAGTCACTTCATCAATGACATCATCCCTTATATGTCATTAATTTTTGGTTTGAAAAGCAGCGCAACAAGCAAGTAATTGATTTAAAGAATTCCGTGATGTTTTTAATTTTAGTTGGTTTGTTTCCCTCTTGATAAAGGTACGGAAATACAGATATCAACATTTTAAAAGATTGATATGTAAGAGGCCCCCTAATGGAAGCAAACTCTCTCAATCCCTCACAGAGCAATGGCTAACTTTAGCTCTTTATTTGCATCTTCTTAGGAATCCTGTCATAAGATTCCAGTTAAAGTGTCTGATCTTGAGCCTGTAATTCTTGAGAAATACTTTCAGCACAAGCATATTCAGTTTATAGCTACAGTGGTGAAAGGCACTGCATATCTTGTCTCAGGAATGATGTTTAACCAGATCTGAACAATAAAAGATAATCAGATGAAACTTCAAGAGAAATGTGACATTTTCTCATCATATACATGTATGCTTTAATAATATAACAACAGTGAAGGAAAAAATAAAGCAACTCAAAAAATATGTATTATCATGTATGAGGAAAAATACTCTTCTTTAAACACATTCTTATTTTGATAATCAGATTAGATCCTTGTCGCATCATCAGGGAGGGTAGCAATCAATGCAATTAATAAAACCCAAAGTCTATTTTCAGACAGAAGTCCACCACCAAAAACTGTTTTATGCACTTCAAATGGGCCCAGTCCAAATCAAAGCCATGGGAAAGTTCTGGAATAGGGAGGTATATTTGCCATCTCTTTCATAACATCACTTCATTACTGCTAAATGTAGTTTCAGCGCATCCATTTGCCTGTAAAACAGACATTTTTGATTACTTAGCAAACATATGACTGTATGATTCAGAATATTCAGAAAAAAATAATAAATCTTACCCTTAGTGACACCAAAGCAGCTCTCGCAGTGAACGGCACGACGGTACACCCACAAACTGTCCCCTGCCTTCAGGTGTCCCAGAGAAGCATTACACACCCCACACTATAAAAAATTAAATGAATGATTTTATAATTTATATATATATATATATATATATATATATATATATATATATATATATATATATATATATATATTTATATATATATTTATTTATTCTTGAATTAAAATGAGAAGCATTATAGTTAGATAATATATAAAAGATACATTTCAATACATTTTATCAATAAAAGCAACAAAAATCTAAATAAAAACAATCAATAAAATATATATAATACTTTAAATACTTTAATACTTTATCTACTCCTCTTGTGTAACACAAGAGTGTTACACATTTACATTATACAAAAATAACTAACCTTGAAACAGCTTGCGTGACAGTTGATATTCATGTCATCCAGGACAATCTTTTCATCAGTGTACATGTTTTTATGGCAGACTGTGCAAATGTCCTTCCCACTTACTACCCTGCAACAAAGTGATATGCATTTAACATGTGCGCTACACATCAAGCATAATTAATAGGAACTCCTTTCCATACCTTTCTGGTGATGTGTACACAGTTGTAGTGGTTTTTGATGTGAGCGTGTCAGACAGGTAATCAATAGGCCTGTGGACAAAATGACGCAAGTCAGTCTACAAACCTGGTGAAATGTAATGAGTAATTAGTAGAAGTTTACAACTGTAGACATCTGAATATATCAACCTGCTCTCTGTGTATGTTGTTCTGGTGTAAGAAGGACTTGTGACTGTAGTCCAATCATCTCTATATGCAGTTAAAAAAGACAAAGAAGTGTAATAAACAACTGATATCATATATCAGGTAAAAATGCTGAATAAGAAACACCATCCTACCTCTCGTCTGTTGAATACACCGTTCTGATGGATTTGGAGACCGATACATCCTCGCGACTGTACGAACGATAAAAGTCCATGTTAGAATAAACACTGCTGAGTGAAGAGTCAAGAGTGAAGCTCTAAATAAAAGCCTGAGTATGAACGTGCACCTGCTTTTGTGCTTTTTAGCCTGTCAGTCGTAAGACTGGTTTAACTACTTCAAGGCCGAAGCAAATGTCAAACTCGCCACAAATGGGTTCACACCTTATAAAATTGCAAATGCCACATACCTGCTGTCAGTTTTTGAGCTGGCTGACTTGATTGATGCAGGTATGAGAGTATCAAACAGCTGATCCTCAGTGCTGAAGAAAATGATTCAATCAGTGATGTTCTTTGTCTGATAAGCATTGTTGGGCGTTCACTTGGAAATATCTTTCAGGTACTCACCTCTTTGTGGACTTGACAGAATATGTTGTTGTTTTAGAGGGTGAAACATCCTCCTTGGTGTAGGTTTTGATGCTGGAATGTAAAATGTTAGGAGGTTAATAGGGCAGCCTTATCAATCTGGGTTAGTCAGCAATCTGTAAGCGAGACTGGGGTTACCTTGTGGTGGTCTTGACAGGAGAAGTTGGTCTAGACAAAAAATAAATTTAAGTTTAGTTTGAGTTCAATACACTAAAAATACACAATCAAACAACTAAAGCAAAATAATTAAGAGACTTTTTTGTAAAGCTTAGAGTTTACATTATACTACAGTGGTTTAAAAGTTTATTAAACTGTAGGCCAAATAGGCCAAAGATGTCAAATTAAAAGTTTGCCTTTAAAAGGAGAATTTTAAGTATTATGTTTTAATAATCTTTTGTCTAACTTTAAAGTACACATATTGTAATGTGTTGACTTATATAATGTAAAATATATTTATAATTCTAATTGTTTTTTATTTATGATTCTAACTTTCACTGCTCTGTTTTATTCAATTTATGTTCAACCGTTCAAAAGTTTTTTTTAAAAAAGTCGTCTCTTATGCTCAACAAAGTTCCATTTATTTGATCCAAAACACAGAAAAAACCCCCCCAGTAATATTATTGCAATTTAAAACAACGGTTTACTATTTTAATATACTTTAAAACAATTTATTCCTGTGATGCAAAGCTGAATTTTCAGCATCATTACTCCAGTATTCAGCGTCGCATGATCCTTCAGAAATCATTCTAACATGCTGATTTATTATCAATATTGGAAAATTGGAAAAAAACAGGAAACTTTAATACTTTTTTCAGGATTCTTTGATGAATAAAAAGTAAAAAAAGAACAGCATTTATTAAAAGTAAATTATATAATATATTTTTATATATATTTTGTAATAAGATAGACGTTCAAAGCGTTCAAATTTTGGGGGTTGGTAATTTTGTTTTAAACATATTAATATTTTATTTTCAGCAAGGATGTGTTGGTAAATGGTGGATGGTAAAGACTTATATTGTTAAAAAAATATATATTTCTATCTATTTTGAATATATGCTGTTCTTTTTAACTCTTTATTCATCAAAAAATCCTGAAAAATGTATCACAGTTTCCAAAAAAATGGAAATGGTTGTTTCCAAAATTGATAATAAATCAGCATATTGTTAATTTATCAGAATGATTACATTTTTCAGTATATTAAAATAGAAAACAGTTATTTTAAATTGTAATAATACTTCACAATATTACTGTTTTTTATGTATTTTGATCAAATAAATGCATCCTTGATGCGCAGAAGAAACATATTTAAAAATCTTACTGATCCCAAACTGTTGAATGTCAGTGTATAAATGCAAAAAAATGCTATTTCTTGAATACAAATGTATTTAAGAACATGTCATACAGTTTTCAATAGAAATGACATAAAGTATGTTTTAGTTTAGCATAAATAAAGTCAGTACAATTAGTATTACACCTGACCATATTTCAAAGACATCAGAATTATGAAACTACACATAAATATGTACTCCTCTTTGCATTTAATATAAACGTAAACTACAATATAACTTAATTAAATTGCAATTAACATGCAATTAAGTGTCTGAAAACATTCAGTTCACACTCACAAGTATGTTAAAGTATACTTTTTCCACAAGGGATTCATTTGCTACATTTGTAAGACAATTGAGACGTTTGACAAAAGAAATAGCTCATTAATTTACCTATTCTATCAATGCATGATTATATGGTTAGCTGCATTTTATTATTTGCATTTAGTATTGTTTTGTTTTTTTTCCTGTCGTGTGTGAACCATCACAATAGATGTTAGACAAGTAAGTCATTTGTGGGTCGTGACCCATGTGTTAAGAAGCACTGATCTATAACACTCACACATCAATGATCTCCTTTGAAGACTTTACAGTAACCACTTCAGTCTTGTAGTCACTTTAGAGACACAAAACAAGTGCAGTGAGCAATGATTTAGTCTCTAAATGCAAGTTCATGTCATTGCACTGCAATATATTTTGCAATAAGAACTGTGATGTAAACAGTCTCTCAAGTGCCCACCTCTTTGTGCTGTAGGATGTTGTTTTAGGTGGTGAAACATCCTCCTTGGTGTAGGTCTTGATGCTGTAAATAAAATAGATGAAGAGGTTAATAAAATGTATTATCCCATTTTTTTAGGATAGTCAGCAATCTGAAACTGTATTTTGTTCTGGTTAGTCAGCAAAGCTGTGCTTACTGTACCTTGTAGTGGTCTTCACAGGTGAAGTTGGTCTAGACACAAAAAAAACAGGTTCACTATTAATATACATACAACATTAAAAACACACACCAAAAAACTGTAAATGAAAGTGTTCACAATGCATTTTAACAAAATAGTTTGTTTGAAAGCACACTTAAAACAAAATACCTTCATTCATTCATATGAAATGTATAGGCCCAACAATATAAAAAATGAGTAACATTATATAAGCTGAATGGTAAAATCCTTTTGTTTACCAAACGTAATCAACAAAATGTATTGGATAACTATTGCTATCTAGCATTTTCCCCTGCTGTCTGTGACTGTCTAAACAGACCCACAGGTCATTTGTGGGTCGTGAACCATTGGTTGAAAAGACTGATCAATGACACTCACACATCAATGATCTCCTTTGAAGACTTCACAGTAACCACTTCAGTCTTGTAGTCACTTTAGAGACACAAAACAAGTGCGGTGAACAACGATTTAGTCTCTAAATACCAGTTCATGCCATTGCACTGCATTATATTTTGCAATAAGAACTGTGATGTAAACAATCTTTCGAGTGCCCACCTCTTTGTGCTGTAGGATGTTGTTTTAGGTGGTGAAACATCCTCCTTGGTGTAGGTCTTGATGCTGTAAATGAAATAGATTAAGAGGTTAACAAAAGTCAATAGCAACCACATTTTTATCCAGGTTAGTCAGCAATCTGGAGGCGTATTAGTTTTGGTTAGTCAGCAAGGCTGTGGTTACGATACCTTGTGGTGGTCTTGACTGGTGAAGTTGGTCTAGACAAAAAGAATTACAGGTTCAGTGTTAAAATAGATATAACATTAAAAAAAAAAAAAAAATATTGAAATGTGAAAAAACAACAATTAACAAATTAACATTACATAAGCTGAATATGAAAATCATTTTTGTTTACTAAATATACTCAGCAAAATGTATGGAGTAACTTTAAAAGATGTTTCTTTTCCATTTATGTGTGAATATATGGTAAGTCGTCTGGACTACTGCTATTTAGCATTTTCCCCTGCTGTCTGTGACTGCCAAAACAGACCCGCAGGTCATTTGTGGGTCGTGAACCATTGGATGCGAAGACTGATCTATAACACTCACACATCAATGATCTCCTTTGAAGACTTTACAGTAACCACTTCAGTCTTGTAGTCACTTTAGAGACACAAAACAAGTGCGGTGAACAACGATTTAGTCTCTAAATGCAAGTTCATGCCATTGCACTGCAATATATTTTGCAATAAGAACTGTGATGTAAACAGTCTCTCAAGTGCCCACCTCTTTGTGCTGTAGGATGTTGTTTTAGGTGGTGAAACATCCTCCTTGGTGTAAGTCTTGATGCTGCAAATGAAATAGGTTAAGAGGTTAATAAAAGGCATTAGTAACCAGTGTTGGGGGTAATGCATTACAAGTAACGCAAGTTACGTAATCAGATTACTTTTTTCCAAGTAACTAGTAAAGTGACAAATTACTTTTTAATTAACAATAAAACATCTGAGTTACTTTTTCAAGTAACGCAAGTTACTTTTTTCCCCCATTTATCTAGTCAGGACTAGTCACCTGAAAACAGTGAAATGCAAACTCAGAATATGACGCAAACCTGCAATATGTAAATGTTAACACAAATATCCTTTATGTATTTAATCACATTTTATCAACCAATGTCTTTGCTGCTGACCTTTGATAACCCAGTTCAACCATACTAATTAGTAAAATGACTTTAGATAAACTAACATTTGTGCTTCATTAAAGAGTGTTGAACTTTCTTCTTCTGCGTTCTACTGTACAGACGTGAATTTACTTTTCCTTTAGCCTGAGGCTTATTTATTTCACTTTGGTGTGAAAGGGCTTTTACATTTGCTAAAAATAGAACTTTTTATATTAAAAACAAGCAAGCCCTGTCCAGATTTTAAAAGTAACGCAAAAGTAACGTAATGCATTACTTTCCATAAAAAGTAACTAAGTAGCATAAATAGTTACTTTTTAGGAAGTAATGCAATATTGTAATTCATTACTTTTAAAAGTAACTTTCCCCAACACTGTTAGTAACCACAGGTTAGTTTTCCAGGTTAGTCAGCAAGGCTGTGGTTACAGTACCTTGTAGTGGTCTTGACAGGTGAAGTTGGCCTAGACAAAAAGAATTATAGGTTCAGTGTTAATATACAAACAATATTAAAACCAAACATACAAAACAATAATATGAATTGAATGGAATTATGAGATAATATCAGATCACACCGATTTTACATTGCACATTAAGTGGTGGCACAACAAGATATCCCAATAGCTTATAGACCAAAAGCACACAGAAATGTGCTTATAATCATAACAATATGAACAATGATTAACATTACATAAGCTTTTTTTCTCTTTTTTTCTGCAATTTTGCCTTTGCATGAGTATATGGTTGCATTTGACTATTTGTCTTTTTTCTATTATTTTTTTAGTGCTGTCAAACGATTAATCGCGATTAATCGCATTCAAAATAAACATTTTTGTTTACATAGTATGTGTTACATCCCCATTGAACTCTCATTTGGTTTCTCCCAGTGTCTCCCCCTGTCATTCTGTTTACTTTGGTTTTGCCCTCGTTATTGTCATCCCATTCACCTGTCCTTGTAATTAGTCACCCTTTAAAAGCCTGTTTGTATCCTGAGTTTTCGGTCGGTCTTTAATGTTGTTTGAGGTTTCTACGTGTGTGGATTTTCCTGCCTGTTCCTGCTTGTACTACCAAAGGATTATAGTAAATCATTTCGCTTGTTATCTCGTCTCTCGTCTCGTTCCATCCAGCACGCAGCTACTAACCGTTACAGAAAGACCGACCTACAACAGTTTTTTCCGGCATTATTCCCCTGCGTTTATTTTCTCGTCTTGTTTCTCAGTGTTTTCCTTTTTGATTTTCTAGTATGGACCCTACTGTTCTCCTCATCCTCCTGAAGCAGGGGGAACGCTCTCTTGAGGACCACACCCGAGACTACATCTTCCTCGCGGAACACTCCCACTTTCCGGATAGCAGCCTTTGCACTTTCTACCGTGCAGGACTGAACACCACCGCAAAGGGGCTGCTATCCGGGGAGGGTCCTCGAGAGAGCCTGCCGGACTACATCGAGTGGGTGCTGGCGTCCTGTGGATCGTCATGGACTATTGACTTCGTCAAGGAGGACGTCAGCCCCACTCCAGACCCAGAACCCAGCCAACCCTCACCCCGACATGCGGAGCATGAGCCCGAGCCCACCGCGGATGACGAGCCAGAGCCACGAGCAACCGAGCAAAGGATCACTCAAGAGCCAGAGCCCAACACGTCCGACCAGGTGCGAGAGCCGGCTACGACTACCGCTACGGTGGAGTGCTGCGTGGAGCAAGAGAGGGCTATGGAGAGCCCTGCCCACTGCACCACCGCTGGGGGTGAGCTTGAACTGAACTCTGGGGACTTGATGGACTTCTTTACGGAAGTTCTGGAAACTCACTCTGGGGATTTAATAGACTTTTCTACGGAAATACCTACCTGTCATGATCTACCTGTCGGTATGGAATTCCCACCCACCCCCCCTCTTCTGTCTGTCTGGTCACCGCTGTCCCCTGACAGCCCCTCTGCTCACCCTCAGCCCACCACCTGTGCAGTGGGCTCGCCGCGGGTCTGCCAGCTTCCATCGGCGTCATGGCTGGAGGATCCCTCAGCTCCGCCTCCAGCCTCAGAGTCCAGAACTCCGCCTCGGCCCTCCGACCCTGCGGCTCCACCACGGCTCTCAGCTCCCTCATCTCCACCGTCGCCCGTCGGCCCACCAGCTCCACCGGGCTCCCTCGTCCCTCCGGCTCCGCCTTGGTCGGTCGTCGTCCCGCCATCGCCTCAGGACTCCACTCCTCCGGCTTTGCCTCGTCGCTCCGTCCCGCCGGCTCCGTTGGGCTCCTCCCTCCCTCCGGCTCCACCTCAGTCCTCTGTCGCTCCGGCTCCGCTGCGGACCTCCGGATCTCCGCTTCCGCCTCGGTCGCCAGAGCCTTGGGCTCCGCCTTGGCCCTCCGGATCCTCGGTGTCGCCCTGGATCTTTGGCTCTCCGTCTCCGCCTCGGGCTCCACCTCCACCTGCTCCGCCGCCGTCGGTCGGCCCCCTGGAGTTGTCAGCCCTTCCTCCACCATGGCTCCTCCCTCCGTCGGCTCCACCGTGGGCTTACATCATGGCTGCGGTCTGGGTCTCTACCGGCTTCTCCTGCTTCGGGTCCCTCCTGTTTCTTCCCTGGCTCCTCCCACCTTCGTCGCCCCCATGGACTCTAAGGACTCTGTTTTTTGTTTTCCGTCCTCCGCCGAAGCCTCCCCCCACATGGACTCTGTTTTGCTGCAGTTTTTTCGCCCCTCTTGTTTATTTTGTTTTTTGTTTTCTACGGCGCGAGGTCGCGCCTATTCGGAGGGGGGAGTAATGTTACATCCCCATTGAACTCTCATTTGGTTTCTCCCAGTGTCTCCCCCTGTCATCCTGTTTACTTTGGTTTTGCCCTCGTTATTGTCATCCCATTCACCTGTCCTTGTAATTAGTCACCCTTTAAAAGCCTGTTTGTATCCTGAGTTTTCTGTCGGTCTTTAATGTTGTTTGAGGTTTCTACGTGTGTGGATTTTCCTGCCTGTTCCTGCTTGTACTACCAAAGGATTATAGTAAATCATTTCGCTTGTTATCTCGTCTCTCGTCTCGTTCCATCCAGCACGCAGCTACTAACCGTTACAGTATGTGTGTGTATTGTGTATATTTATTATGTAAATATACATACACAGTATATATTTTAAAAATATTTACATGTATATATTTTTGTTTATATAATTAATATTATATAGCAATATATTTAATATATAAACATAACATTTTTCTTAAATATATTCATGCGTGTGTGTGTATTTATATATACACATAACAAATATACATAGTACACACACATATGTATACAAAAACTTTTATTTGGGATGGGATTAATCGCGATTAATCGTTTGATCACTAAATTTTTTCTCATCATTTGTGGTTGAGACGCACTGATCTTTCACACTCACACATCAATGATCTCCTTTGATGTCTTCACTGTAACCACTTCAGTCTTGTAGTCACTTTAGAGACACATAACAAGTGCATTATTTATTTATTTATTTTGTCAACAATATATACTAGATATCAGTTGTGGAACTAGAATCTTACAGCATGCTGAGATCGATACTGCGATGAAAATAATCTTTCTTAACATTTTACGTTTTGTGAAGTAGGATGTTGTTTAAGCTCTTTAGTTTATAGATATGCAAATGCAACATACCTGCTGTCAGATTTTGTACTGGCTGACTTGATCGATGTTGGTATGAGGGTATCAAACAGCTGATCTTCAGTGCTGTAGAAAAGCACTCAGTGAGTGAAGTTCTTTGTCTTGCAATGACTGAAAAGCATTTGAGCATTTAAAGCAGATTCTCACCTCTTTGTGGACTTGACAGAATATGTTGTCGTTTTAGTGGGTGAAACATCCCCTTTGGTGTAGGTTTTGATGCTGGAATGTAAAATATTAGAAGTTAAGAAAGTAGCCACTTTTGTTCCATTTAGTAAGCAATTTACGCAAGGTTGTGATTGTCATACCTTGTGGTGGTCTTGACAGGTGAGGTTGGTCTAAAAAGAAATACAGGTTTAATTTTAAAAATAAAAAACAACTAAGATTAATTGAATTATGAGATTATTTTTAACTACATATTCTATAACGCTCACCCATCAACAGTGTCCTTTGATGACTTGACAGTAATGACCTCAGTCTTGTAACCACTTTAGTAACAGATAACATGTGCAGTGAGACATACATTCACAATTTTGCACATTTAAGCCACAAATAAATATGAATTTTACTGAATTAGATAACATATAAACCCAGTACATTTATCTTAATTTGAACGGTATATCTGTTTATCAATTTTTTAAATTTTTTTTTTTTAGTTTGTGCTATATTTCTTTCAAATAAATATGAACTTTTTATTAAAAATTATCGAATGCATGTTAAACTGAGCTGATTTACCTAGAACTCTTGGTGTTTAAATTTGCCAGGTCTTTATCGGTGAGTGTTGCAGACTTGGTAGATGATTTCACCACTTCCTGCCTGAGGACAAGAAAACAACACTTTTATTATCATGACAACTCTCTGAGAGTTTAGCATGGTAATTATTATAAATGGCGAAGTTAATGTGTCTGGAGAGCTGCTGTGAGCAGAAATACTAAAAATAACCTCCATATATACCATACATGAATTACCCTGTAGCATATCTACACAGGTGGAGCTGGGGAAGGTGGAGGGTTTCTGAAACGTGCTGCAACTGCAATAGCAAGCACTAGCCGAGTATTTGAATGTTGAGCAGCAGCTCATTGACTGCTGATATGAAAAGAACCAATCAGCTGTGCCATGTGAATAATGATGTCATTGTGTCAGACTGAGTTAGAACCATCTAGAACCATCTAGAACCATCTTGAGTTTCACGACAGAACTTTGGATTTATAGTGCGTGTATGAACTGACATGTTCTGTGTTTGCAAGCTAAGATGTATGTGGTGTGAAATAGTTATGTTGACAGACAGTTACGTTAATATGATGTTCTTTAAGCATCTTACTTGGTAGTGGTCACTGTTGTCTCGGTTATCTTTGCACCATCTTTGACTGATGTCGTTGTGGTAGTAGTAGAGCTGAAAGTGCAATCATCAGTTTTGTAAGAAGCTAGTTCTCAATCATTCATTCAATCAATCAGTCAGTCATTCATCAGTCATTTATGCAGGTGTGTCTCAGAGGCGTTACCTTCTCCTGGGCTCAGCTTTCACGGTTGTTTTAGTTCCTGTGGTTCTGTAGGGTTGGGTTGGGAAGATAATTGAGCGCTTAACATGTTTTAAATTCCCATCATTTTTGGCTTCTGATAACTTTCACAAACAGGTTTTAAACAGCGAACGTTGATGACTAATTGTATTGTAAATCTAAGTCTACGTTCTTCAACAGATTAAGTATTATTGTGCTGTATAATACACAGTTATTTTTCTAAATTAGGTTCAAGATTTTTACTGTGAGACAGATTTAAACAATAAACATCGTGATTTTTCAGTGCTAGAAAAGAGTGGGTATATTTTACCTGGTTTCATTCAGTTTGTCCTGGCTGCCACCAAATCTGCACATTGAAAAAAATAATGTGAGACCATTTGATTTGACTTTATCACATAAACCTGTTTCAAAGAACCAATTTCCTCTATATCAGAAATCTTAATTATGACCAAAAAGTCACCATTTTGACATACAGCCTTAATATTATGGAATGAAAAGACTTAATACTGACATACAAAGTCGTAATTGTAAGACAAAAAGTCAAAATCATAATTACGAGATATACCATACTAAATCACAAATATGAGTTAAAAACTAGAAGTTGTGTCATATGTCGAGTTTTTCACAACTATGACTTTTCATCTCAAAGTTGACACATTATGTCATCATTTTAACATATTTTATGACTGACATAATTTCAATTTCAACTTTGTATCAAAATTTTCAACTAATTTCGACTTTATCTCAGTTATGACTTTTATGTGATAATTTCAACATTTTTATGTTATAATTATAACATAATACAACTTCTGTCATAATATTGACCTTTTATGTCATCATTTCAACATTTTTTAATGAATGACATCATTTCAATTTAAACTTTGTATGAAATTTCTATACTAAATTTGACTTTTATCTCCATAATGACTTTTCAGTTCATCATGTCAATATTTTGTCATAATTATAACATAATCCAACTTCTGTGATAATATTGACTTTTCATCTCATAGTTTTGACTTTATATGTCATCATTTTAAAAAAAATTTTTATGACTGACATAATTTCAACTTCAATTTTGTATCAAAATCCTTGGCTAATTTGAACTTTATCTCAGTTACGACTTTTGTGTGATCATTTCAACATTTCAATGTCATAATTATAACAAGCCAACTTCTTTCATAATTTTGACTTTTTGTCATGATTTCAACTCATAACTCTTTTCGTCATAATTTTGACTTTTTATCTCATAATCTTAGTATCTCAATCTTATCTCAATTATCTTATAATTATGCATCTCATAATGTAACATGCAACTCAGTTATGAGTTAGAAAGTAGAAACTGTGTCATATTATGGGTTTGTCATAACTATGACTTTTTATCTCATATTTTTGACTTCTGACTGACAATGACTTTTATTTGATCATTTCAACATTTGTCAGTTATAACATAATCCGACTTCTGTCATAATATTGACTTTATAGCTCATAGTTTTGACTTTTTATGTCATCATTTCAACATTTTTTTATGACTGACATAATTTCAATTTCAACTTTGTATCAAAATTCTTGACTAATTTTGACTTTGTATCTCAATTACGACTTTTATATCGTCATTTCAACACTTTATATAATTTTTTAACATAATTCAACTGTCATAATATTGACTTTTTATCTCATTTGTTTGACTGTCATAATTTTAACTTTTTTTTATAACTGACATAACTTCAATTTCAACTTTCTATCAAAATTCTCGACTAATTTAGACTTTCTGACAACTATGACTTTTATTCGATCATTTCAACATTTGTCAATTATAACATAATTCAACTTGTCATAAAATTGACTTTTTATCTCATCGTTTTGACGTCATAATTTCAACATTTTTTAATGACTGACAACTTCAGTTTCAACTTTGTATCAAAATTCTCGACTAATTTAGACTTTTTAAAATTATCTGACAATTATGACAATTTATAATGACTTCTTATGACTTCTGTCATAATATTGACTTTTTATGTCATCATTTCAACATTTTTTTTTATGACCGACATAATTTCAATTTCAACTTTGTATCAAAATTTTTCAAAAACTTTGTTATAATTCTGAATTTTTGTCATAATTTTGACTTTTTGTCTCATAATCATACTTAGTATCTCAATCTTGATTTATATCTCATAATTATGCATCTCATAATTGATTTTTTTTTTTTTAAATCTTATAATTACAATTTTTAGGTCATAATTATGATTTAACAATTGTTTTTTCATTTTTTTTTTGTGGTGGAAAAGGGCGTCCGTACTAGCGTACATAACCGTATGTACTGTGTAATCTGATGTTTGTAAACCATGGTAACACGTTTAATGTATAAATGTGATACTGATGTATTACCTTTTAGTGAGCGCTTGGACAGAGGTACCTGAAGTGGTGACAGTGGTGGTTTTGCTCTCAGTTTTGCTAGTTTTATCTTGAGGGCTTCAAGAGAAAAAGAACATAAGGATGTCATATTGCAATTTTTAATTGCAAAATGTGAGATAAACAAACAACAGTGTTTTGACGACAATAACTACCTGACAAGATTTTCATTGGACTTGTAACGACTCAGAACAGTTTTGCCGAAGTTCGTATCACGTCTGTTGAAAAATGGAAAACATAAATTAGGCTTGTCAGTTGCTTAGTCTGTCAGACACACATAAATCCCGCTGACATAAATAGTACAGAGGCGTTATGTTAAACAATTTGCGTCTGTCTGGTTTGTTGTTAATTGATGAGTGTGTCGAAAACTTACTCGGCTTGCTCTTCCTCATTCACATTTTTCCTAATCCAGCTATTGTCCTTCAGCAGGGATTTAGTGGATTTAGTGCTTGTAACTGTTTTTTTTTTAATAAAAAATAATAGGTATGATTTGATTATGGAAGTACTTATTACATAGTATAAGAACAGTGTCATTTTAACGACTTTTCTCACCTGTTTGGGGTTTACTGTATCCCTTTGGGGTGAAAGACATGGTTTATGCTACAAGATGGAAATTATACACATTATTACATTTGCAGATACAGTGTGAAGTCATTTCTAACTAAGCTACTTTCCACAAGATGGTGCCACTAGACAATACATTGAGTTTGTCAATGAAGCATCAAGTGCATGAAATTTCACAAATCACGGTGAAAACATTCCATTCCTAGTGCTGTTTGATGTAGCGCTGTCCTTTCACTGCATACATTCCTAGATACACCCAAAACTAGTTTGTCCTGATCCCTGCACAGACACACCCTGTTCAAACACCTGCCACCGAAACCATAGCAACATTCTCATGCTTGGAGAGAAACGTCACATGTACTGAACATCACACAACAACGTGGGAGGTTTCACTGGATATCTTGTAAGGTTTGCGTAGGTTAAAATGGTAAAAACGTACATGAAAGGTTAAAATGGTAAAAACGTACATGAAAAAAAAATAAACGTTCTTTTGCCCGATCTTCATATTTGGATAGCTGACATGAAATAATTGTAGGAAGCTAACACGCTAAACTCATTTGAAACAATATTTTACTATTTTGTTTGAATTATTATGTATGCTGTTTTTATGACTTCCTTTTAGAGAGACTACACGTCTTAATATAACGAGGCTACTATAAGCAATTCATATACAAACAACTTATTCAAATTTGTATTAAATGAATGCATCGTATAAATATATATCGTAAAAGTCCATAGACACATTACACATCAAATAACTACCCATCCATAACCACAATAACAAAATCAGAATCATCTCTGCGGGAATTCAAAATGGTTTGCAAATCATTGGCAAAAATAACAGTCCAGAAACTACTAGATGGAGAAACGGATGTATTTGCATTTTGATTTGAGGAAAAAACCACTGTCGCACTTTTACATATAGAAGCACAATTCCAATTATATTTTTGGAAAAACTACAGTAATTGTCCTTCAATCTCACCTTGACATTGTAAACTGTTCTAACATGCACTGTGTAACTACTACTAAACATAATTTTAATTTTGAACAGTTTTACAATAACATATCACAAGAGAAAACATGCTTTAGATATGACCACTAATCTAAAATCCCTTTAATTTCACAAACAAATAGACTAAACATATTAACCATGAAAATAGCAGTTAGAACAGATCTGAAAGACACACATACAGATAAAATTCTATGTGGGTAGAGAACAGTCATACCTTGGTATTTCAGGTGCGCGGGATGTGATAGAGATGTGATTAGGTGAGAATAACATACAGTTTACTGCTCTTCCCCTCTTACATATTTGACCTGGGTAGGGAAGGCAAGACCAGTGAAAGGTGTGGCTTCATATGACACACACCAGAGCAACTGAACCTGAACTGTCAGCACAGCTATGTCAATGTAGTTTACAGTAGGGGTGTGTCTTCACGAGGTCTTTCCCTACAGCTGATGAAAAGCACTAAGTAATGAATGTCAAGACATCGGCAGCCAATTGTCTGTCTTTGGAAACTATGTGAAAGCCACCATAACAACCTCCACTGAGATGTCAAGATAAAACTGTTTGGGGTGTTGCTTTCTAGGTTTAAAAGTTCAGTTATTTTCCATGTCTTTGTAACTACTTGTAAAATTTACAAGCAATTTTTAAGTCCAAACTGTTTCAAGATAAACCCTACAAACCCTGTGTGGTGCAGGCTTGGCGATATAATATTATATAACAACTCTCAGAAGATAAAACCCTCTTAGCCAGAAACGATTTGTTCTAAATGAACAGGCGTGCTGTTGCTTAAGGATGTGGCTTGTTAGGTTTGTGCTTTATTGTGAGAGGGTAAAGTGTAAGTTAAGCTACAACATGTCTGATAGCAGATATGAAAAGTATGTCTGTGGGGTGTGACACTGGAGTTCATGTTAATCACACCCTTTCTCAATAGTTGTACAGTGTGTAATATGCAAAAGACGATCGAGCTTGGTGACATTCGATGAGGAAGACGCTGCTTCTTGTGTTACACCAAACATGCCTCATCTTTTATATGCAAATATTGATGTTTGCAAATACAAGGTTTGGAGGAGTGAGAATGCAATGATTGTATTTATTTAACAGGAAACACTGTGATTTTAAGGGTTAGAATAAGATTATTTTAACTTCTTGTTCAATTTCTTTAATTAAAACAAGCTTAAGTTACATAGTTGCTGAACATTTTATTACTACAACTCAATTTCATTGTCTTCAGTTGACTCAAATATCTCAAAGTTAAGTTTAAATATGTTTCCTTTGCACAGGACTCAATTGGGAGAGTAAATGATGAAATTAAGTATTATTTTATGTGTTTTTGTGTAAAGGCAAACCCATGTTTAAAGTTCTGTTGTACATTTAAAAGAGTTTCTAAGGTTGACGTTTTTGCGGTTAACATTGTTCTGATAAGTGGAACTTGTGGTTAGGTTGTAGGATGGTTATATAACTATCGTGCCAGTTGTTTCATTTAATGAGTATGAAGGGTTTTTCAAGACTCATCATCAATCAGCTATTTTGGTGGCACTGAATGTAAAGAATGCCACTGAACTGAACAAAACTCACATATTTTGCTGATTTTTGATGTTGAAAATGGTCAATTGTTGTCATGTTTTGGGCTGTAGTAATCAGTTTGACCGAGAAAAACATTTGGAGTACCAGTGTTGCCAAGTCTGTGGTTTTCCTGCAGAGCTGGTCTACTTTTACACTGTTGCCGCAGGTTGTTTTCCATGTCCGCGGGTTAAAGCGACCCCAGTAACGTGATATTTATCCCCTTGGAATAGGAATTTCACTAGGACAACCTCACCTAAAATGTGTATTTTATCCCACGGAACGCAATTTTTAGTGGAAAACGGGATTAAGCTAGTTTTGGGTTGGTATTGAGTAGCAATTGGGCAAGTTTTATTGTTAAAAAAAAAAAAAAACAGGCAACCCTGCTACAGACTCCCAAAAGTTATAACTAATAAAGGAGAAGAGTGCAAAAAAACTGTCTGAGGAACAAAAGGCGTTTGTGGTTGGCCAAACTGAACTAGGATTTCCAGAGCAAGAATCTTGACAAAATGTATGTTTTTTCTGATAATTTCCAGTCAGGTAGGTGACATATTAGGCTAATATCTTAATTAATACTGCTCGTATGTATATTTACTACCTATTAACTTTAATTTGTCAAAATATTGCGCCCGTTCTGCTTACTTAGTCCTTCTCTATATGATTTTGCAGCTTCCACACGTTTTTTCTGTGGTTTAGACAGCATAAATTTGCAGAACAACGTATTCAGTAGTACATTTACCATGAAATCAATACTGTTGTTTACATCCGAGTATCGCCAATATTGACGCATGTCCGTGTACACTCTTAAAAATAAAGGTGCTTCACGATGCCATAGAAGAACCTTTTTGTCTAAATGGTTCCATAAAGAATCTTTAACATCTGAAGAACCTTTCTGTCTCACAAAAGGTTCTTTGTGGCAAACAAGGTTCTTCAGATTATAAAAAGGTAAGCAAGAAATGGTTCTTTAAACAACCTTTGACTGAATGGTTCTTTGTGGAACCAAAAATGGTTCTTCTATGGCATTGCTTGAAGAACCTTTTGAAGCACCATTATTTTTAAGAGTGCAGCTAACCAAACCCGGAGGTAAGCAAACCCTCTGTAGCTCTGCTACTGTCAATGCATTAAAAAAATGTAAAGTTTATGTCTAAAATAAAGACAAGTTAAGTTTGTGTGAACAGTGAACATTTGCCTAGGGTGACCATAAGTCCTCTTTTTCCCAGACAGTTTTACATTGCCTTAGTATAAGTCCACTTCTTCTTTTTTTTTATCTAGCGAAATGATACCATACGATAAAAAAAAACATTTTAATACTTTTTAATCCCAAATGCTCGTCCTGTCTTGCTCGCCCTAAACTCTGTGTATTATAGTTCAAGACAGTTAGGGTATGTTAAAAAACTCCAAACGTACTTTCTCCCTCAACTTCAAAAATCATTTCAAAATCATCCTACATCACTGCAGAAGTACCGACCCAGTCTTTGCAAAGTAATAGTAACAGTCATTATTTATAGATCAGTGACATTTGACATTAAAAAGTATATAAACTGTATTATTTTTATGAAAATAACCGATCGTTACACTAGATAAGACCCTTCTTCCTTGGCTGGGATCGTTTACAACCGCATTTGGGATCGTTTGAAGCCGCATTTAAACTGCATTTTGGAAGTTCAAAATCGGGCCACCGTATCAGTCCATTAAACGGAGAAAAGTCCTGAAATGTTTTTCTCAAAAAACATAATTTCTTTGCGGCTGAAGAAAGAAACACATGAACATCTTGGATGACAAAGGGTTAGTACATTACCTAACAATATTTGGACATGGACTTCTCCTTTAAGTGCCCAGATTTTGGCTTTGTTTTCCTATTGTTTTCATACTTGCTAAAAGTAATGACTTAAAAGGAGTTTCACCAATAGCGTGTAGGCATTGCACATAATCGACCAATAAGGAGTGCGAGAAGGCGGGATCTACAGAGAAACAGGTCAAAACGACGCAAATACCTTACATTTAATGTAGGAGCACGATTGAGGGCACATCAATAGGATAACAAAGCCAAAACCAAGACATTTTAGGCAATTCTGAAATCCCAACCAGTACATGTCTGGGAAAATGAGTACATAACATCACTCTAAACCTGAGTAAAATTTAATTTAATCAATTTCATTTTATCTTAATTTTATTTCATTTTAATATCACTTTTAATTTAATTTAATTTAATTTACCTGCTTACCTTGGGATTTTACTTAATTCCATGTGCCATGTGTGAAATTTATTTGAGAAATCTTGTAGATAATGTAGATAGATGGATGCATATCAGTTGCATCATTTCCTTTAAAAGATAAGAGAAGCAATTAGGATAATGTGCCTTATTTCTTCCTCTTTTCTTTCAGCTTTATTTCAGGTACTATCAGTATTAAATATGATGCGTATAACTAATCTTGATTCAGTTTAGACAAAAAAAAAAAGAAAAAGAAAAAAAAAACTCTTGTGTTTCAGACATGACTATTTGGTGACAAAAATATTAATCAGGTCTATATTAGGTGAATCTGCAGCTTTAAAGAAACTGACTTTGAAAACAAAAAGCTCAGTCATGTATACTTTCCACTTTTACCTGCCTGGAAGTTTCTAGCGATCCTGTAGACCTTGATTAGCTGGTTCAGGTGTGTTTAATCAAGGCTGGAACTCGGCTAGAAAGTGGCCCTCCAGGAGCAGGATTGGGCAGCTGTTCGATTTACAAATGCATAAATAGATTAAACACATATACTTTAATAACACTAAATTATAGTTGTAATTTAGATTTTGCTGAGAGGTTTGACGAAGTGACTCATGGTATATCATCAGATTTAGTAGTAACAGTAAAACACGGTCAGGAATTTGTTGAGGTATTATTTTATCACTAAAGTGTAGCTGAAATGTTAATGTTTAATTAATTCTGGGTACATCAGATTGCAACACTGTTGTAATTATATTATCCTTAATTATTATATTATCCTCAATATGTTGCAAGAAAAGTGATTTAGATCCAGCCTTATTTGTACGGTCAACGGGTCAAAAATGCATCATCACTGACTTGGCACTGGTTTTAATGGTTTCTTACGATAGATAGATACATGATAGATAGATCCACCTTTTTCACTTTAGCACTGACGGTTCTCACCACTAGATGGGGCAAGAAATTAAAAAAAGCAGTTCATGTCATATTTGCGTTCATGAATTTACTGCAGCGACTGCAGTTTTAAAATGAAGTATTTCAAATTAAGAATTTATACTTTTCTTGCTGCAGTTGTTTTCATTTTAGAGTTCTTTTGCATGTTGTTAAGAACACATTTTCATTTAAATTACTATTTGATGAACCCAATCCTTACATATTGTCCTCTTTATAGTAATGTTTTGAATGGGCAGAATGAACTCCCTGCCCAGGTGAAGATGTTACATCTCTCTCAGCTTCACATCTATTACTATCACTGAAGGCGAGGGTGATTTACTTTAGAGTAAATGACTTCAGTGCTTCTGACACAACTCGAAGCATTGTCTGTCTGTGAGACAGTGAAGGGAGGAGGGAAAATGTCATCTCTGTATTTGTGTCCCCAGTCAGAGGACATTCACTGACCTTATTACATGTGCACTTCCTCTCATATAACCTTTTTTCACTATCTTCCTGTTTTATAGACATCCACATACATATTTGATTTGTGTCATACCTGCTGATCATACCAGTCAAATTTCAATGTATGCATAACGCTACACTCGTCTGTGTCGCTGGGACAGTATCTATGGTACCCTTAGCATTACAGTTTAGAAAATGTTCTCAAAAATGGTTAATCTCTGGAACCATGTGAAGACTCTTTATTTTTAACAGTGCAGTGTGGGTGGGTTGTGCATTAGATTCTTTATGATTATATTTTGAAAGGCAACGGATGCACAAGCTAAAGCATTAATATCCATTTAAATGTTTATGTCCATTCAGCATTTCTGTTGTTTCTAACTACGTTTCTAACTGACTGGAGACTGCCTCATACAGTGAGGTATGTATTAATGTTTTCATTTCAAAAGTTTCACTGTGTTGTTTAAAAATGACATGAAAACTGAAGTTTGCAAGGTTTAATTAAAGCTCTCCCCACAGAGGTGACTGCCCCCGCCAAGACAATTGGCAATTATTTTTCACCAGTGAGGAGAAATCCCATCTGAAAAGAAATCGGTGCAGGTACACAGAATTTATATCAAAATGAAATGTTGTGGATCCAGAGATACAAAAAGAATATGTGGACTGCAAGTCAACCCTATGTTTACAAGTACCAGGTTAAGTTCTAATCAGGGCCGTAACCACCCTAAGTATTGAGGGGGACCCATGTGACCCTTTATTATATGGAAATAATGTATTTTAAAAGAATATACTAATGTGTGAAATGAATGTAACATATTTCAGACACTTACCCCTGGTTTCATAGACAAGGCTTAAGCCTAGTCCCAGACTAAAATGTAAGTCTGAGCTATTTCAGATTAAAGAAACTTGCACTGACTGATCTTAAAATAGGTCAGTGCCTTAGTTTTTTGTCTCAAGATGTGCACCAGTAATGTTTTTTCTAAGGCATGTTTATAAAAATTACTTAAATGTCCTAATTAAACTATGGCCTAATCCTGGTTTAGTTTAAGCCCTATCCGTGAAAACACACCTTCATTTTTAAAATAGAAATGTATTATAGCTTAAATGTATAATAAATGCAATTAGCTAAACTTTAGAGTGTTTTTTGACCTTAAGTAGGACTTTAAAGCACATTATTACAGAGTGCACTTTTTAAAAGTAGACATGAAATTGTATTCTCTTTAAGTACATTTAAGCTGATTTTTATTTAATAATATATTACACTACCAGTCAAAAGTTTTTGAACAGTAAGATTTTTAATGTTTTTAAAAGAAGTCTCGTCTGCTCACCAAGCCTGCATTTATTTGATCCAAAGTACAGCAAAAACAGTAACATTTTGAAATATTTGTACTATTTAAAACAACTGTTTCAAATTTGAATATATTTTAAACTGTAATTTATTCTTGTGATTTCAAAGCTGAATTTTTAGCATCATTACTCCAGTCACATGATTCTTCAGAAATCATTCTAATATTCTATTTTGCTGCTCAAAAAAATAATATTATTATGTTGAAAACAACTGAGTAGAATTTTTTTCAGGTTTCTTTAATAAATAGAAAGTTCAGAACAGCATTTATCTGAAATAGAAATCTTTTGTAACATTATAAATGTCTTTATCACTTTTGATCAATTTAAAGCATCCTTGCTAAATAAAAGCATTAATTTCTACCCTGCCACCAAGTAAATAAATAAATAAAATAAACTTATACTGACTTTCCATCCAGCAAAGAGTCCTGATAAAATGTACTTAACATTTTTATACAAAAATGTATTTTTGCATCATATTTTAAAATATATTCAAATAGAAAACCATTTTTTTTAAAATATACCTTTAAATATACCCCCCTCACCCCCACCCCCAATATTCACGATTTGTAGGTTATCATTTATTTATTTACATGGTGATTTTGAATTCCTACATATTTACCTTACCTCTCCAAGGTTACATCCCTCGTTCTATTGTAATAAAGGTCACTTGTAATAGTGCTTAAGTGGTAATCCTACACCAGAAACAGTATGCCAGAAAACATGACGTAACATAATCCATGGAAACTCATTCTGACAACAAAACTAAGGTTTTTGTGTGAGCAAATGATTCAACATGAAGGGGTTTATTTTTTAATTAATGCCCAGCTAAGCATTATATTTTTATCCCTGCATAATAGGATATTTCTGTCATTATTTATTCACCCTTATGTTGTTCCAAACCTGAATTAGGCTACTTCCTTTCTTTTGCGGCACATGAAAGACAATATTTTGAAGAATTTTGGTAACCAAGTGCATTTGGTGACCAAGCAAAACAAAACAAAAAAAACAGAAAACATAATATATAAATATATAAAATAAATGACTGACTGACTAACATTATCTCAGAAGGAGGAATTCATGCACGTTTGGAATGAATTACAATTTTAATTTTAATTTTTGAGTGAACTCGCTCTTTAATGCATGACTACTGACCAAATAAATGAAATGTGGTTAATGAGTTGAAATTATATTTAGTGTGAGAAAAGAGTGTCCTACAGTCTCACAGCTGCTGTTGACCAATCAAAATCAAGTATTTCAGAATAATATTTAAATACAATAACAACGCATAAAGATCTTATAAAATAGGCCTAATATTACAAGATATTGAAATTCATTACCCATGTTATTGACAGAGCATAACCATACAAATTATTGTATGTAACGTTAAGATTCCTCATGCCCTTGTAAGGAAATAATCGCACTGGCTGTGTGTTTTATAACCGTTCAGTAAATTCAAAATGTTTTCCGAGAAGAAACGAACGTTAAAGCATCCAAACCTGCATCTGACGCGTTATACTCGACTGCTCCATTACTACAACGGGCGCGTTTCAAAAACTACCGAGTCCCCTAGAAAGCCAGCACTCCGGACGCGTTTAGAATCCTCCATAAAAGTGGCTAGGTAGGCCGCGCGTTGCGTTTTGAAGCACAGCCGCGGTGTGCTATGGATGGGAATGTATCCCAGCATGCTTGACAGTCAGCGACATGAACAGGGAAGGATGATGAAGCTAAGATGGCAGCGCTACTAGGGGTGCTGTCTTTACGGGGTCAAGAAAAACAGCAGGAACAAACGCAAAGCACGGACGTCAGCTAGCGCGTTTGATTTATTTCACTTAAGGCAGTTGGATCGCCTGCAATCGAGGAAATAACGGTTGGTTTTTGATCGGGGCGAAGGAAGGGAAGCGTATTTCGCAGTTGCAGCAGAGCGGCTAACCGTAAACGTCGTTTTAATTGGAGATAACGTTACTCGGATGTAATTCGCCGGGCGTTTTTGCGCGTTTGCGGAGCGGATTTATGGAGTGTGCTCGGGACTTTTAGCTCTGTTGACTGACATTGTAATCTAATATATGCGTTGTTCCCCTAAACGATGATGTGTGCTGCTGCGGCAGCGGGTGCCGGTGGCAGCGGGATTCCGTCCTCCTCATCCCACTCCATGGGGCTGGGTGTCAGGGTCATTCCCGGAGCTGGAAACGATTTCGCATCGATCGGATCAGGGATGGGCTCCTGTCCCGTTGTGGGGGCCCGCTCGGATTGTCGGAGCCGCTACCAGCTTCTTCTCTCAGGGCGAGCACTGGCGGAGCGGTACCGGAGGATTTACACCACCGCGATCAACGACAAAGAGCAGGGGCTAAACCTCGGCAGGTGGGTCTGATTTACCGGCTCGGTTCGGGGTGACGAACCGGCCTTAATGGTGTGCGGCTGGACGTGTTTGTAAACAAAACCCATTTGAGCTTATTTGAGCCCAAACAGCAGTAGCAAGTTAGCATGCGGCTAACTTCCTTAGCGAGATCACATTAGCGAGCGCAGCTAAAACACTCGTTTCATCTCATGCAGGGCGATGGAGAACCTCAGTTTGTGTTGATTTTGATTTATGCACTTTTTTAAATCACCTTCACTCTGCTGTCACGTTTAACAATGCCGTTTTGAGACACCTTGCACAGATAGATCAATAGCTGTAGCTGTTAAGCAGCTGCTTAGGCTCATAATGTGGTGTTGTGCTAATAGGATGTGGCTGAATGAGTCTGATGTGCATGATATAACTCAACTGGTTTCAAATACAGTACACTGATAATGCTACGTTATGCAAAGAAGTGAATATCAAACCTCTCACATTAAATATGTGTACATTTAAGACTAGCGAAATGTTGTCATGCTTGTGAAACGTTTAGGTTGTAGATATCAGCCGCCTTCACTGAATTGCGTGTTCAGGGAGATTGTTATTCATAACCAGCTACTTCATTTACATAACTGTGACTTATTTAACGATATTACATGTTGTATCTTATATATTCAAAGCAGCAGGCGCGTGCCTCGTTGAGGTGAAGGGCTGGGTTCTGTTTTGCCTGACGTCACCCTGCTGTAGAGAGAAACACTCTCTGACGTGCTTTAGTCTTTTATTCGCATCAGTCTTTTATTAATGATCTCACTGTACAAATCATTATTGTTGCTGCTCATATATTTATGCTGTGAGCTTTGCTTAACCCATAAGTTGTGTCGTAGTTAACAAAAAATGAAATAAGTGAAAGTAAAAATGAAAACGGTTGCATTTCTATGCTTTAGGCAAGTGAAACAGCATATTTGTGGCCCTGGACCGCAAAACCAGTCATAAGGGTCAATTGTTTGAAATTGAGATTTCTAAATCATCTGAAGGCTGAGTAAATAAGTATGGTTTGTTAGGACAATATTTGGCCGAGATATATCTATTTGAAAATCTGGAATCTGAGGGTGCAAAAAAAAAAAAAAAAAAAAAAACAACATACAGTGTATTTTTGGCTATTGCTACAAATATATTTGTGCTACTTAATACTGGTTTTGTGGTCTAGGGTCACATTTAACAGAATAAAGCAGTAAATAAAGCAGACTAAGTTTAGATTGGCCAACTTGATTTTATTTATATGAAATTTACAAATAAAAATAATTTCACAGATAAAACTTGACTAGAGTCAATAAAAATAATCTAAAAAATATAAATAATAATAATAAAAAAATAATAATCTAAAATATTTTTTCCAAGATATTTGAGAGTAACAACTGTCATAATTTTGCAATTTTATTTAGTATATTATATTATTTACTATATTTTATAACTATATTATGATTACTATTTTTTTACTGACTTTTCTATGCAAAATTGTTTTCATTTATAAGACAATGTAATGTGCTTATAAGATAATATATATGATGAATAATTTTTAAAGGTATGTCACAAATTGTATTAGAAATGCAAAATTGAAAATAAAGTGTCCATATTTTTTTCCCATTTAAATTCCTGAGAAGCAATGAAAGTGATTTTCCTTATGTTTTAGTAGTCATTTACAAGCAGCTTAGCAGTTATCTAAATGCAATTTTTGCCAAACTGCTTTTAATGTATATTAAGTTTACTTAAAAAAAAAAAAATCTTGGTTTAAAAGTAAATTCACACATTTAACTTAGTCAAAATGAGTAAGCACAGAATGATCTATTACTTTTTAAAAAAAATCTTTGAGATTAACATCAGTCAAAAATAATGGTGTATGCTATGTTGTTGCTTACTTCTCTATGCAAAAAAAAAAAAGTAAAATCATACAAATGTGTTTAGATGTATGTGATGAAGATCCATAAAATGCATGTCTCAATTTCTATTAAATTGCAAAACCGAAAATAAAGTGAAAAACATTTTTTTCCTCATTCCAATCTCAGGGAAGTAGGAGGTTGAAAGCTATTTTCCTTGAGGTCTAATAATCCTTTTACCAACGGTTTGCTAGTGTACACTTAGACCGTCCGCTCATGACGTCACCAGCGTTGATAGCATGCAAAGTGCGCTGATCCATTGAACGTCCCTCCCAACCTTCAGGCTCTTCATCACAAGCAGCCTCTGTGCTTTCACTTTTCACTGCTTATAATCAGCTACTGTTGTTCTATTGTTTACTGCTCTACACAAGCTCTAACACTTTAACACTAGTCCTACATAAGGTTCTACATAATAGCGGATTCAGATGGCTCTCTGGATGAAAATAAAACTATGATCGCCCGCTGCAGGAGTGCTTTCCTTGTGTTAGGATTCAAGCTATTTGCAGTTTCTCATGTTAGACAAACAGTCTATTTTACATTTTACAGTGTCCAAGCAAATTTAAACCAATGTGCTTTATTGCAAAAACATGGCAGTGCTCAAATTTTTGAGCGGAGTGCCTTTAAGATATTACTGCTCTTAAAATCCATGCTTATTAAAAATGCATGTTAAAACCACACATTACAGGGATGACTACATGTGCTGACCTGTTAAGATATCTGTGATTTATGACCTTTGGACTTTTACCAGTATATTGAACTGGTACTAAATATTCAAGTTGTAAAAGAAACCTGATAAAATTGAAAACGCCAAATAGTTTCAGCCTCAAATGCCCACAGTCAGTTCACTGAGTGTCTGATTCATATTGCATACTAAACTGCCAACTATTATCCAAAAATTGGCAGGTCGAAAGTGATTGACTACTTTATTTCTGTTTATCGAATTGCAAAGTCCACCAGAGAACAAAGTCGTGTTTATGAAGTGCTGGATTGACGCACCGCATGTTTTTTTGGACTAATGCTGCTGTTCAGTTTTTCTAGGCATAAATCCATCTCTGAACAGCATATAGAAGCCAAAATTAACTGTGTTTAGTGAGTTTTCATGTGTTAGAATATCTTATACTGTTTAAAAGGATAGTTCATTCAAAAATGAAAATTACCCCATGATTTACTCACCCTCAAGCCATCCTAGGTGTATATGGCTTTCTTCTTTCAATGAATACAATCAGAGTTACATTTAAAAATGTCTGGCTCTTTCGGGCTTTGTAATGGAAGTGAATGGTTGTTGAGATTTTGAAGTCCAATAAAGTGCATTCACCTATCATAAAAAGTGCTCTATATGACTCCGGTGGGTTAATAAAGACCTCCTGAAGCAAATCAGTGTGTTTGTTTAAGAAAAAACAAACTCCTCTTATCTTTTATCAAAATCCTTTGACATATTTCTTTACTAGGGAACTAGTGATATTATCGATATCGTTGTAGCATGATGTCTTGATATTATCGTGGTCACATGATGACATGAATCTATAGGCTCAATGCTAAGAATTTTTTCTACTGGCCCGATCAAATTTTGGCCCGGCTCAAATTTTTACTTGCCCTCTCAAAATTTTCACTGGCCCTGCCACAAAAAAAAAAAAAGTTAATAGTTGCTGTTATTATTGTTTTGACCCATGTTATCTTTTATTTTAATAAATAAGCTTATATGACATCAAAATTTTGCATACCAATAAATTGTACAATTCTCGATTCCAATTTTGATATCACAGCAAAACCTACTAGCCTAACAAATATAAAGTTTAAACATTATTTGTTTGTTCAAAAATTATTTTATTATTATTTTATTACAAATAAAACGATGCTTAGGGAAAAACAGCAGACGGACTGAATGGACGCTTATGGAATAATGATACAGCGTTTCCCTGGTTACCACTGTAAACAAAGCAGCGCCGTCATTATGAACGCAACTTTAAATGCATTATACAGAGGTAAAAAAAAAAATAAAAAAAAAACGCCAAGTAAACCTATTTAAAAAAAAGGCTGATCCCCTCAGAGATGCATTAATATAAACCCCATTTCAGTGTGTGGGATATTATTTCCAATATTTCGCGTATTGTGAACTGTGATCTTGCTCTGCCTGCTAACGTTACAGTATTTTATTTTTTTTCCTTTTTGTGTTCGTCTTCAGCGTCTCTGGCCTCCGTTAACGGATGTTTAAAGAGTTCGTAATATTTCCACACACATGACATTTTGAAAAAATATTGCATGCAGTTTGTGTGCAAGCCCAGAACAGAGATCGGTTGAAATATGTCCGGTCGATCGGTGCATCTGTACTCCAGTGTATACATTAAATATAGATTAATCATTATTAAAGCTACAAAGTCACTCGTCAAGGCGGATATTTTGACATGCTTTTGTAGGCTATCTGTCCGTCAGAGACGCGTTTCTCTTTGATCGCTTGAAATTTCAAATGAACTGAAAAGTAAGACTTAAAAACACGAGGAAATGATAAACTTTCGTGACGAGGCAGCAGTGACACTGACAGATTCGTCAACTGTCCCGAGCGTCTTTCACGCTAGCCCCGGGCCATCGAGCACTCCTTATTGTTGAGCCCTGTATAGGTCTTCTAGGCAAAAAGTGTCATTTTTGAAATATATTTAAACATCTTATTCTAACATAAAAGGTCTTTAAAATTGTGTTTTGGGCCATTATGCTTTGGCACAGTATCTGTCAAACGTATTAAAACCGAAAGCGCAATATGGCTTTCCTTTCATCAACTCTGTTTTGGCTGCGTGTTTCAAAGTGACTTTGTTCAGGCGATCAGCTTGTGGTCCAGTGTTTTCTGCACTTCAGAACGGCTCTGTTCACAGTGAATGAATGCAGTGAACTGTTTACAGCCTTTCACTAGATTTGTATTGAGACGCGTTTTTGTAAGCCTGTTTTCACTGAACCTGGAGTTTTCCTTCAAAATAAAAGCTCTGCTGTCTTTTCCTTTAAAATAAAAGCTTAAAAAAATGCAGTATGAATTGCTGACCGCTAGCGGTTTAAAAGGCAGTCCAAGTTCATATTATCTCTTTCAAATGTAGAAATTAGAAAAGAAGTATTGTAATTTCCCTACTGTAAAGCAAAAATAATATACCTATGAAATATTAATTTTCATTTATTTTGCAGTGCAGTTGTTTTACAATATATGGCTATTACTGTCATTGTTGTTATTATTATTATTATATTCTAATTTGTTTGGCTTTCTAAAACACCAGTGTGAATGTAATTTAGACTGAGACAGTATATCACAACTAAAAAGAGTCCCCTTTAAAGTTCATGTACAAGTCTAATATAAGTTTTCGTCACAATTCTTCATTTGTCTTTTATTAAAATATCGCAATAAATATTATATTGTGGACTTCATTACGCGATATTATAGTATCATGAAATTTTGATATCTACATCCTACCTCATCTGCTGGAATGCCACTCTCGTTAACATGCATACGACTGTTAGCAGAAGCTAGAAATTATGGTTTATAAAGTTTTAAATAATGTTTTTTTTTTTTTTTAATTAAACGAATGCATAAATTTGTTTCAGAAGGCCTTTATTAACCCCCTGAGCCATGTGGAGTACTTTTATGATGGATGGATGCACTTTATTGAAATTCAAAATCACCCCATTCACTGCCATTATAAAGCTTGGAAGTGCCAGGAAATTTTTAAATGTAACTCTTGATTGTGTTTGTCTGAAAGAAGAAAGTCTTATACAGCTAAGATGGCTTGAGGGTGAGTTAATCATAGGGTAATTTTCATGTTTGGGTGAACTGTCTCTTTAAGTGGACAGTTCTTGGCCATAATAACCTGCAGTGTGAGACCAGACTTAATGCAATTTATATGTTATTATCTAAATATACCTCTGTATTAATTCAGGGTTTCTGTGGATCTTAAAAAAGTATTAAATTGAAGCAGGAAGTCACTGCATTAAATGATGTTCATTTTGATCAGTTTCTCAGGAAATAAGTCCCGTGTCATTTTGTTTTGATTTAAGAATTTTAAGACATTTGCACTGAAAACAAGACAAAAATACTGAGGAAGAACGTCACTTTTTTTTTTTTTTTTTGTAAAATGGAGTAAAACTGAAAGAGATCTGTTGGAAATGCTCCTTAAGCATTTGTAGAACATATTGACATATTATACTTCTTAAATTTTCTTTACTTGGTCTTAAAAAGGCCTTTTCCTTCAGAAAACCTGCAGAAACCCTGTAATTTGTTTTTATTGATAGATGACACTGCAAAACCAGATCTAACATGTGTCGTTGTTCTCCAGGGGAAAGAAAGCTTTGAGCAAGAAGAAGCTAAAAAGGCGGCAAAAAGTCAAATCAAAAGTGAAAACAAGAACAAAGGTAAGTCACTGAATCTTTCTTTGAATACTGTAGTCTTCAGTGGCACGCATTTGCTGCCCTTTTCCAACGGTGAAGTTTGGTTTAAAAGCAGTTTTTGGCAGCACCATATTCGTAATTTTGAAGAAGTATCTTTTTATAGACATCTGCTGTCTGCATTCCGCTTTCACAGTGCATAAAGATGCATGTCTTTCAAGAACTGCAAACCTCATTCTTATCAATATGTCATTTTTAAGATCAGATAACAGCGGTTCTGTCGCCGAATGTTGAAGTAGTGGTTTCCGTTTAAATCTTCAGTCTGGATTTCTCTTTGGTCATTTTTAGGTTTTATTTTTTCAATACATGTGCGCATGTGTTTACATATTTATACATGCATATTTTCCTGCTTGGAAACTGCTTTTAGTCGTCACAGTTGAGAAGATACCAGTAAACACTCACACACATGGCGGCGAATGCGGGAGTGGCGGGGTCACGATTGGCTGTTGCTTGGCGACCCATGTGTTGCACGTTTCCATGGCAACAGCTTCCTCCATCTCCTGCACCGAGCGCACCTATGGTGTGGCTGGCAGCAGGGTTTGTCTCGCTACGTCTGCGGCGTTTACCAGCGCTCAGAAAATAGGCAGAGTCCCAAAATGTCTTCTGTTGGATATTGTGTATTGTCTTGCCATTCCCCAAAGCATGTGTGGGGGTTAATGCCTGATTGTGTTTGGATATCCTTTCCCAGGCACTCAGTTTTCCCTAGTGGATGTGAGTGCTTCACAGGCAAGGGTAAAAGAGAATAATGTGATTGTAGATATGCAGTCGTAATCCTCTATCCTAAAACCCTGCTGGCTAAGGAGAAAGTGCTCACTTATATTTCTCCTTCTCTGCCTCAGCCTCCTTAAAAGGAGCTCCTTGGCTTTGTTTGCTCACAAACAGATGGGTGGTGTTTCTTCAGCAGGGAGGTGCTCGTCTTGAAGACGTACTGCTGAAATATCTGTCATGTTCAAGCACTTCGGTTTGCTTTTTTGATGGACCACAACGTGTCTTCATAAGTTTGCTGCCCTTCTGGTTGGATTTCTCCCTTGATCTGTGATATTATGTAATCCCAGACAGCTTTGTGCTACTGATGACTAAGACTGGGCGATGTAGAAAAGTTACATTTATTTAGCTTCTATTTAGATGTGTATACATTTGATGTTCATCTGTATGCGTTGAAGTACCTTTAAAAGGGTGATTTATTATTTTTTTTTTTTTAAAGAAATCTATCTATTTCTTTGTGTTATAAGAACTAACTTGTTGATCAAACATCTATTTTCTTACCTTAAACATTTTGAAATAGTGTAAAAATCTAGTTTATGCATATTTTTTTTCTCTTCGGAGTTATAAGTAAAACAGTGATTATTGGAGTGTGCTTTAGAAGAAATTACTATTTCAGGTTTCTTTGTTACTTAAAAATTTAATGGAATGTGTTTTTTTTTTTTTTTCTCAGTGTAGCAATATTTACACACAATCTTTATTTATTTTTGTAACAAAACCAGTTAAATAAATGGAAAATTCCATTTGGGAATTGTTGACTTAATAAAAAACATTTGAACTAAATCATATAAATGAATCAAACCTACCAGTTCTTTTTGCTATAATAATACTTTTTATATGCTAGATTATGGATGTAAACAATAAGCTTACAAGCTTACATCATCATTACTTTATGATGAAAATATCATGAATACTTAATAAATCAGCCATCCCTGAACTTACAAAAATTGGTGTAGATACCATTTTCAGTGAGAAATTACTTATACTTAAGCAAATTTAGCAAATAATTACAAAGAAAGTAGTGGAATGACTGAAAGGTATTTACCTATAAAACATACGCTTCGCATCGTGGCCGCATCACCACCTCAGGTGTGCATTATTTTCTAAGAATTCAACGGACCGAAGTCAATTATTCCGCTTATACTACTGTTACCACACCTAAAGACATCGATCAGATGATATATTTCTAGGCTTTCATCCGTTTTTTGTCCTTGAAACACCATTGTGAATAGGATTCATTTCTTATGCAGCTCATCCAACCCCTTTGTTGCTAATTCCAAAACATCATTTTAGACCTAGTAACGACGCTTGAGCCATTGATAGCAGACTAATGCAGTTAATAATGAAGTTTAGACAGACAGAAGGAAAAAGAGAGAGAGAGAGAGATTAAGCTTGTTAATAACCTCTCTGAGTCTGTGCGTCTCTCAAAAGTGATCGGAAGCAGTGTCTCTACTAATAGTGAAACTAAGTTCTTTTTCTTAAGCAACAGCGCCGTTGGTAAACCCGCGTGTGAGAAATGTCATGTAGTTTTTAAGTTGTTAAAGGAGAAGTCCACTTCCAGAACAACATTTTACAAATATTGTACTCACCCCCTTGTCACCCAAGATGTTCATGTTTTTCTTTCTTCAGTCGTAAAGCAATTGTGTTTTTTGAGGAAAACATTTCAGGATTTTTCTCCATATAATGGACTGATATGGTACCCCGAGGTTGAACTTCCAAATTGCAGTTTAAATGCGGCTTCCAACGATCCCAAATGCGGTTGTAAAAGATCCCAGCCGAGTAAAAAGGGTCTTATCTAGTGAAAGAATTGGTTATTTTCATTTCAAAAATACAATTTAAATACTTTTTAAATTCAAATATTAAATTCTGGCTCAAGACAAGGTATGTTGAAAAAGTCCAATTGTATTTTCTCCCTCAACTTCAAAAATCATTTCAAAATCATCCTACATCGCTGCAGAAGTTCCGACCCAGTCTTTGCAAACTGAACATGCAAAGAAGATCAAACACCCTTAACAAAAAAGGCAAAACGGCGATATAGGACGATTTTGAAATTGAGGGAGAACATGAGATGGGAGTTTTTTTTGACATAGCCTAACTGTCATGAACTGGAAAAAAACAGAGGTCAGAAAGAGCAAGACGAGCTTTGACATTAAGTAGTATAAAAATTGTATTATTTTTATGGAAATAACCGCATTTGGGATCGTTTGAAGCCGCATTTAAACTGCATTTTGGAAGTTCAAACTCGGGGCACCATATCAGTCCATTAAAGAAAGAAAGACATGAACATCTTGGATGACAAGGGGGTGAGTACATGATCTGTAAATTGTTGTTCTGGAAGTTTTTTTGCTAATAGCTTAGCATAGATCATTGAATCAGATTAGACCGTTAGCATCATCTAAGCGTGTATGCTAACGTGTGTGCAAACTGTACGTGTGTTCGTCTGTAAGGGAGAGAGAGTGGGAGAAATAGAGTATGTGATTTCCATACATAATAAAATGTAATTTTGTGGCAAAAACATGGAAATAATCTGTCATTTTTATCCTATTGTTTACTGTATTTGTCTGTTTGGGCAGTTTTTGGTTATTTTGCTGTTTTAGGCTGTAAGGACCTTTTGAAATAACTGAAATCATCTGGCAAAGTGATATAGACATGCTGCCTGGAACTACGTTTGTCGTGCGTTTACCTTAAATTCATGCACACCTTCAGAACGTTCAGTGGCCCTGTAGTATAATCTGTTTTATTTACAACTTGGATTTTTTTTAGTCTGCTTTATAATGAAACTTAGTTTGTAACATTTATACGTGCATGGGTTTGATCTTAAAACTAGCTATTCTCATTTCAACAGCATTTCTTGTAAGCTGATATTATTTACCTTTGACCTTTCAGGCGACAGTGATGGGACTTGTGGGTAAATTGCGTATAGTATGACTCATGCACCTTTTGTACAGACATCTGACTTTCATATTCTAAATACAACCTTCAAGCCCCTCAGCGTTTTATTTAGCTGAGTTCTTGTGCCACGGTTTGTCGCTTGTTACAGCAAGACACCAATTGTTGGCTGCAGACAGGAATAGCTGATACATTGCAGGTTTAATTTACACATCACTGTGTGTCCACGATGTGTTACTGTCTATGATTGATATTACCACAGAGCACAGCATTATTGTCACCCGCTTTGCTGACACGGAGGAACTGAAGTATGTAGCCTCATTGAAGTATATACAGGTTTGGAGCTAAAGATGTTGAATTTTCAAACACCACAGAGCTGCAATTTACAGATACTGTGCTTATGGTCATCTCTGTGCATTAAGTGTTTGTTTAATCAATTTAAGAACCTATTTTGGTATTGAATGTAGAGAAATGGCATACACTGTGTTTGAAGAGCATAAGGAGTTTCGTTTGATCAAAGTACATCCATTTTCTTTTTTCATGATGTCATCATTTGAAACATCCCTTCCCGTATCAGGCTCATATACTAGAGTTTATTGTCCATTTATTGGCTATTAGGTCTGTATGTGTTCTCTAATTGTACATCTCCAAAGGAACATCTCCTTTCCTTGCCTTGCCCAATTATAGTTTTGTTAAAGCTTGTTCTTCCAAGTGCTTGTTATGTCCATTGGTTCCTTTCTTAGTTTGTGGCTGAATGCGTTGTTATTGAAGAAACTGAAATGTCAGAGGAGACTAGGGAAGAAAACAGCAGAAGTCCTCGTTGTTGAGCACAGTATTTCTACTGGTGCACTCTAAAAATGCTGGATTCAAAAAAATATTTTTTTAGGTTATTTGGCAACCCAGTGCTGAGTAAATATTGGACAGTACATAGCTGGGTCAAAATAACCCAGCATTGTTGGGTTTTATACATTAACCCATTTGCTGGGCCAGTCAACCTGATATGGAAGGTTTTTCATTTTAAATAATAAAAATGCACTCTAAAATCTCTGACAGGAGTAGCAGCAGCAGCCAGTGGGAAGCTGTTCCAGTTCATGAAATGACAATCTTGTTGAAAAGTTACATCAAAATCAGCTTCACGTCATGCCATCTTATCTTTTTGACATTTAAGTTTGTTTCAACCCGTCAAACGCATAGCATGACCACAGCTGTGTCGCTAGCACATTGGATCAATTACACTCCTATTGTAGTTAAACATTGTTACATTTTCACCGAAAATGAGACGATAATAACACAAAAGCTGGTATTGAATGACAAAAACTATGATGAAATTCTACTGACATTTTTGTCAACGAATAAAAACGAGACACAGCACACGAGTACTCTTTCACGTCTCATGAATGGGGAAATACACACAAAACGATGTCGAATTGTCAGTTTTCATGAGTATTAATGTAAACACACGTAGTTATGTCTTATGTGAATGTAATCAGTTGGGAGAATGCTGGATGTGTATCAGTACATTGCATTCGTGTATTCTATTTTAAAGGGCCAGCAGCCTAATTTAGTTGCTATTGTCTGTGGCATTGATGTTAATCAAGCAACAAAAGAAAAACTTATCTTGACTGAATCACTTTAATAGCCCTAATAAAGATTAGTCTAAATTAATTTATATAAATAAATATGTCTGCTTGAAAGAATGAGGAATGTGGTAGGCAAGTAACTGTTCTAAGAATGCATAATTAGCCCACATAACCATTGGTATTTCATTGAAGAAAAGACCATGTTCTTGTTTCATTATGAGAAGTGGTTTCATTTAATTTTAATATAAAGACATGTTGTGCATTACAACAGTTAAATCTGTGCCCATCATGATAAAACATTAATTGATATTAATGTTTTATCATGATATATACAATGAGTTTGGTAATTTTAGAGAAATGCGTAATAAATGCATTAATGCATTACACTGTAACTAAACCCATTAGATTTTAGCCGACTAAATCTACTGTAGATCTTATGATGTTTAGTTGACTAAAACTAAGCTAAAACAATTCAGATGACTAAAATATCACTAAAAACTAAATGGAATTTTAGTCAAGACTATGACTAAGACTAAATTTGCTGTCAAAATTAACACTGGTTTCCCATAAGTCAAGTTTTCTCTCAGAACAGAACACAGAACATCCAGTTTTAACTGGTTTAGCACAGACTACCCAACATTGGGTTACACTTACCCAGCGCTAGGTAGGCATGTGAGGGGGTTCATCATTTGTATTGCCAGTAAAAGTGACCCATCAACTGAGTTACAGAAAAACTACCCAGCACCTGGGTAAAAATATAAAAAAAAACAATAAAATGACCCAACCAAAAAATGACACAGCATTTTTTTTTTTTTAGAGCGTATAGTTCTCAGGGCTGCTTTTTGAGGCTAGCATATTTTTTGCAAGTTTAAGTTCTATAAGCATGACAGTGTATATGTAAGGGTTTGGAATGAAAATATGAATTTCTTGATTTTATTCGATTTCTGTGTTTCAAAAGCTTAATTGCATTAAGCTTTATTGCTTTTGACACGAAACAAAGTCTCAGCTTTCATTATATTAGTGTTCTTATAAAATTAGACAATGAATATTGTTTTGGTGGTGTTTAAGGTAGAGTGACAGATCTCTGTAGACCCCTCAGTTTAAGCGGCACGTGAACCAATTTTCTCTTTCTCTTTACTACTAGTTGTAGCATAAAATAAGCCTGAATGAACATTAGATGGAATGTTGAAAGAAATGGTACAACTCAGTGGAATGTATCATATCTCATATAATTGCTCAGTCAGTGTTTGACTTAAGTAAAGGCATCAATAAACAGCTTGTACACAATATGTCATGTAACTTTACATTTACCTCAGGAAATCATATATCATATATTTCAATATAATTTCCATGCCATGCTGCTGCAGATTTGCTCTGTCACTGTACTGTATTTCTGAAAACTAGCATCATTTATATAGTTTGAGTATTAGAGGCAAAGCATTTTTGAGGCTCCACAATACCTAAATGACTAATACAATAAAAAACAGGAGGCAGAGCAGTCTGTGTTTACTGAATGTAAATCTTTTTCTCATTGAATCTGTACATGATTTACCTCAGTGAGCTTCACATTGATTTTACTGCCAAAGTGGGGCATTGCAAATCCAGGACGGTGAATTGCAGAGCAAAGTCAGAGGCAGTCGTGTAGTCTGTCAAGTCTCTCCCATCAGCAACCGCACCGCTGCCTGACGAGGACGAGAGTTCAGAAGCAGAGACGTCCTCACCAAACCAAAAGCTGTTTTGGAGTCAGTTAGTTGGGTAACACCTTAACCGAGCTGTTCTTGCTTTGCAGCAGTGATAACAAATCACAGGAAGTGTACTGAGCTGCTAGGCATGGCTCAGATGTGTGGCTTCCTAATGACTTTAGATGTCTGAAGTCGCTGTTGCAAACACAGGGGGGTAGATTTCTCGGTGGTGTCCGCCTAAAAATGAATGACCTTCTCTGCATTACGTCATCCTTTATTATGGGCAGATAGACAAATAAGAAGACAGATGGATGAGTTAAGCCTATCGGGATGGCTTAAAGAATGGGACAATGGAGTTTTAAATACATTGTAGGGCTGGACGATATGATGGAGTACATTGTGCTGCAATTGACATTTTACTACTGTTTTATACCATAGTATACAGGTGGCACATGAACAAACATCAACATGGGTGTTATTTAGAATTTGAATTGAAAATCACATTGTCTATTATAAATAGATGGCACTGAAATGAAATTAAACTAATGTGCAGTTACAGACGTGTGTGTATACTAGGTATTTTACAACGTAACTCATTAGGATTAAGCCTGAACTATCTGGGTAATAATATTATTGCTATTTTTATTATTTCTGTAATGATTTTTATTAACATTTTTATTTCATCCCAGACTTTACAATAGTAAGGCCCTATAACCCCCCTCTCCCAGAAATTCTGTGTTGTCTGATTTAATTTTTCTGGATTTGATTTGATACAGATCTACAAAAAATTTTAAGTCATATAAATTATAAAATTTAACTCAATGTAAATTTAGAAATGCATTTTTTGGCTAATATGATAATGAACGATGATAATGAATGTGGCTTATTTTGTGTATATGTAGACCTACAAACAGTAGCACCTCTAGTTGCCTTAGAAAAATCAATAAAGTACAGTGTTCCCCAAGGCCTGTAGTACTACACACATCATAACCTACTGTCTCTTATCACAGGCTGTCTCTCTACCTCCCTCCCCATGTATCACTCCTAATTCTGTATGTGTTTTTATCGTCCGGCAGACAGAAACTCTGGATGGGGCCTTTCCAGTGCCTGACATCAAACTCCACAGCAACCCCTCTGCGTTCAACGTCTACTGTAATGTACGGCACTGCGTGCTGGACTGGCAGCAGAAGGAGGCCGCCTTGGCCCTGGCCTCCCGCAACTCTGTGCAGAGCGGCGACTCAGACAGTGAGGAGGAGGAGGAGTACCGCGAACCCGCCGTCAAACTGCCCAAGGTCAGTCGATGACATTAGTGTGTATATGATGCCCAGTAATGCGCTTTAAGTTCTATCCTTCATGATTTAGTATATATCAATTATTTTTCTTTTGATGCAACACCTTTTTGTTTCTGTTTTGATAGCAGTGATATTTTATGAGAATATCACTACAGTGTTGTTAAAGGAGAAGTCTACTTCCAGAACAAAAATTTACAGATAATTTACTCAGCCCCTTGTCATCCTAGATGTTCATGTCTTTCTTTCTTCAGTCAATAAGAAATTATGTTTCTGGGGGAGAACATTTCAGGATTTTTCTCCAGATAGTGGACTTCAGTGGTGCCCACAAGTTTGAACTTCCAAAATGTAGTTTAAATGCAGCTTCAAAGGGCTCTAAACGATTCCAATCAAGGAAGGAGGGTCTTACCTAGCGTAACGACCGGCCATTTTCAAAACAAATTGACAATTTATATACTTTTTAACTACAAATGCTTGTCTTGTCTTGTTTCTGTGATGCGGATTTGTAGTCTGTGTAATCTGGGTCAATACAGTTAGTGTATGTTGAAAAACTCAATTTTTTTTGTAAGGGTGTTTGATCTTCTTTGCATGTTCACTTTGTAAACACTGGGTCAGTACTTCTGCAGCAAAGTAGGACGATTTTTAAGTTGGGGAAGAAAACCGTATTGAAAAAAACAGTTCACGCAGACTTGGACAAGATGAGCATTTGAGGTTAAAAAGTATATAAATTGTCAATTTTTGTAAATTGTTTTTTTTTTTTTGAGAGAGAGGGGAGTTTTTTCATTTGAGGGGAGAATGTTTTTTTTTTTTACTTATCTTACATAAATGTTTGATCAAGCAGTGCATTTTTGTTTTTAGAATTGTGCAATTATTGCACAATAGCTTACACACAGCACAAGTCTGATTTCCACAAACACATTTATCCATTCTTTTGATTTCGAATCCAAACATTGTTATTGAAAATACTTTTTCAGGATATTTATCGCAAACAATGCGCTGTCACTTTAATTCTGTGAGTGCAGCACAGGCTCCGTGCGGAAACGATCTCTACACTGCTGAAAACGCACCGTTCCTGGAACGCATTACTAGGCCGCAACCGTGTGCAGCTTGAACGATTTAATCCGTTAACATGAGCGTGGAAAAATACGCACTGGAAACGGAGGTATGTGAACGTGGCGTTATGTGTTTACGCTTCAAGTGTGCATAAGCACCCAGTCTCCAGGAGAGCATACGAGCACTGAATGGTTAAACACTAGAAAGAATTAAAAAGAAATGCGGTTCACAAACTTTAGCGACGATGCGACACTGATTCTATTGTGCAAGTAACAATTTCTGTGTCAACTGTGCAGCTTGCTTATAATCAGATGCGATGTGGTGATTGGAAGCCATATAGCGCACTTTTGAGTGAAAGAGAGGGCGTGCAGTCATTCATTCGTGCTATTTGTGAAATTACGGCTCACATAAGGTTTTTAAAATACTTTATAAGTTATTAAAAGAAGAAATATGAATTGTACCTCACCTTCACCATTATAATTGTTACCCACGCCGAAGAACGCCTGAGACAGTGCCGCTGCATGTCGTAAGAAACCTGTCAGTTCAGGCGCGTCATCAGCTTTAGATCGGTTTATGAGATCGGGCTTTTTAGAGACCGCCGATCAAACATCCCCAAGGGGTAATGATCGGCGACCGATAATGATCGGGAGCCGATCAGTCGGAGCACCCATACAAGAAACATAATTTCTTATCGACTGAAGAAAGAAAGAAAGACACAAACATCTTGGATGCCAAGGGGGTGAGTACATTATCTGTAAATTTTTGTTCTGGAAGTAGACTTATCCTTTAACAATATTTGAGATTCTTATGTTGTAATGGTACCAAACATCAGCAATGGATTAATTAATAATGGCCTGGCTTTCTACTGAATGTGATTGCCTAATCTGTAAAGAATACGTCTCATCCTGCTTGAGGGATCTTATACCGTGACAACACCAGGTGTGACCGCTGTTGTGCCGCAACAGTTTAAGGCTGTCTACAGTGTCTAGAATCCATTTGTACTGTTGTCAGAAGTAGCACAAGCGCATGGAGCATGTTAGAAATAGAACAGGGCATCAGTCACACTGCTTGTGTCCAGCGCAGACACGGTTTTAGAAGACAGCATCATTTTGCTCTGTCTTTTGGATCAGTTTTTAGGCTTTCTTACAGTGTTACAAGCTCACTTGTGATTCTTTAAGTGGCTTGCTAGGCAGTTTACTACACTGTTTAACATTACCGTAATTTTAATGGTGAAGGACTGTAAAAATGCTATGGAAAAACCTGTTAGTTGGTTTAGATTTATAGATAACATCTTTATAGGACAATCTGGCTTTCCGTGTTTAAGTGCTATAACTGGGTCACTGGTGCATCTACCAACCAAGAAAACGTGAAAAAGGACAACCCAGTAACATTGTTTTGGTAAACCTTTCTCTGCAAGCATGTGAGAACACGAGCCCCCTTAATTTGCAACTTTCCACCCTCAGCGCAGCCATTCTGTTTTCAGTGTACCATTTCTAATGCCATGGCAAAAGTTTGAGGAAAGCATGCTAACTGTTCTGCCTTTGGTTTCACTTGTGAGCACAGGACACTATTTAGCATCCCAGCTTTAAAGGAGATAAGAGAGCAGTGGATTTATTAGTTTATTTACTGTACATTACACTGCTGCCACACAGATCTAATATAAACATGCAATTTCTTTCCTAGCTGTTTACCTTCACAGACATAACCAACTGTTTTTAACTCATATTTGTGTTTTAACATATTTGACATTTTAAGCGCAATAAGACCTGAAAGAGAACTTTGTACTCCCATGCTGTTCGATAGCTGCTTTCTGTGCACATGCTTCAGATGTGTGCGCTCTGAAAATCCTATATCAGAAGTTTAAACTGATATGGCTTTAAAACGCATGATTTGAGTGCGATAGATGTGATAATCAAAACCAAACAGATGATTTTTGGCAGAGTATTTGAGTTATGAGCTGTAAAGGCACAACTCTATTCTGGAAAAGGGGGTGGGAGCAGCAGCTCATTTGCATTTAAAGAGACGTGAACGAAAACGGTGTGATTGTGTTTCTGCTTCCACTCAAAATAGGCATTTTCAAAATTATGTAATAAATGATCTGTGGGGTATTTTGGGGTTAAACTTCACAGACACATTCTGGGGATACTAGAGACTTATTACAGCTTATATATTGTAAAAAAGGGCATATTAAGTCTCCTTTAACAGTTGGTTATTAGATCTAACAGAGCATGTAGTTTTACAGTAAAATACTGTTAAATGTAAAAAAGAACAAAATATCTTATTTTGCAGTGAAAAATCATAAATTGGAATTCCCTGTGTGACATTTGATGGCATTTTATGTGGTTTCTTTGTTACCTCAGGCTCTTTTTAATGAACTTTGATTCTTCATGTGACTTGCTCTTTTACCACCTGTGTTATTGTGGTTATTGTCAGTATATGTAAAGTTACGAAACACATTTTAGCATTGTGCTTGGTTATGCTGATTCAGCCGAAAAGGGCTGTTGGTTTTACTGGATTAAAACGATTTATTTATTTATTAAATTCATTTTTTTTATTTTTTTTATTTTATTATTATTTTTTATTTTTACAAATTGCAACCATTTAAATAGGGAAAAAGTACAGGTTTTCTTTAAAGTTGTTTGTTTTTTATGTAATAAGCTTTTTTTTTTTTTTTAATGTGTAGGTTCTGAAACCAATATTCTGGGTACTGGAGTCAGAGTATGTTTCTTAGTCTGCATTGCAAGAATGGCCAAAGGGAGGCACTGCCATGTTATACCACCAATATGACATTTCGTCTTCACGTCACAGCCGTATGTGGATAGGTGGCTGATTAATTCCAATCTCCACTTCAAAGATCTTTTGCGTAGGCTACAACCTAGAAGGAAATGTGCTTAGGGATAGGAAGGAAATGGAATTAAAATAAATCGCAAGGAATGTTTCTGGTTCTGATTCCACTTAACGTTTCTATTTCCGTAGTGATTCAAAGGACAGTGCTTAGCACTTTTAAATATTAAAACATGGTTGTAAAAATACAATAAACATTCTTCACTGCACAAATTATTTTTGAAAACAACCTACTATTTTTATTCAAAAATGTGAATGTGTCTAAATGTGTATCTAACTACAGGCTATCGTTTTATCTTGTCAGCAATTACACTGATTAAAGTCTCACAAGCCCTAAGGTTGAATTTGATTAAAAATAAATACTTGGATAGCAAAAAGTCAATGATCTAGGATCAGGACCTAGACAAGATTGGACCCATGTGACACTCTGTTAACTTATTTTAAGAAAATTCTGTGAATTGTATCAGGGTGTAATGGTTCACTGTTGAAAATGCTTTTGTATTCATTCAAGGACAGGCGTTTTGTGGATAGTTGAGCATCTGTTGTATCATGTCTGAACCTTGAGAGGCTTTACTCAGGATCATTTGTTATTTCCCTCGGACGTCCTATGGACAAAGCAGAAATTCCTGTTTTAGATGACCTTGAAAGATGAACCAGGTCTCTTGCTATGATAGCCCAGTAGTACAGTGTCTTATAACAAGAAGGAAGCACTTTTAGGAATGAACGGTTTCCACAAAGAAACTTTCTAAAGATTCCTTCATTAAAATATCTCTGTTTATGTTCACAGCTGTAATGAGGTCACTGAGGATTGCTGCACAGCAAGATCGGTATCTTAACAACATTTAGATAAAAGAGGCATAGTCAAACTAACTTGCATCCTCATGTGATCTGAATGTTCTACATGCTGGTGCTCACATAAGCCCATTAGGTGAAACGGCAACACCGCAATAAAAGTCTGTTGGTATTAACAAACACATTCACTCCTGGGTTTTTGGTCTTTTTCTGTCAAAGTGAACCACATATACTGTTCTTGGCCCAGCATTGTTGCTATAGTGATAGATTTTTCCACATTTACTGAATTTAGATACGGCTTTTCTGTTGCATGATTGTGGTTTTATACTGAATAAGCCACATGTTTCATTTCTTTGTTTGTGTTGGAATAAGCATTACTTGACTTGGAGTGTGACGGACATATTTCTTTGTAGAGAAATTAAGCTTGAACAATGAAATATAATCCTATCATGAGCTGAGTGGTTCAGTGACGTTAAATGCTTCTGCAAAAGCCAAAAGTCACTTTTAATTGTAGAATCTCTTCTTAAAAACTACGTTACCCACAATTCTGAAGAGATATCGACCAATCAGAGTAGGCGCTGCTACCATGGCAGCAGGAATCTGACTTCAGTTCACATAAATGTTTGTAATTGTGATTCAACTTTTGAGTTGGGTGGTTGGTTCTTGGCTCTGTATTGAATCATTATTTTCAAATGTTGAAGAAAATGTCTGAGAAAATGCTTTAAGAATTAATTATCTATTCTAGTCTCTGCTAATTGATGTTTTTATGTTTTGTGTTTGTAAATACATTTCTGCATAGGCTAAATCTTTAAGGTTATTGTTGTTTTTGCATTATAATTTACATTTTGTGTTTAATTTGCCTTTATCAGTTATTGGGCATCCAACTCTCTAGATATTGGCCATTGAAATGTCATTTTGGTCAATCTCTAGTGTGGGTGAATGTTATAACACAGCTGTGTTCCTCTTCTCCTCAGATCATTGGCATTGGGCTGTGTGGAGTGTTTGAGCTCATCAAAGAGACTCGTTTCTCGCACCCGTCACTGTGCTTACGGAGCCTTCAGGCCCTTCTAGATATGCTCCAGGGGCAACAACCGGAGAGCTTTCAGACCGAACCTCCGGACGTGCTGGGTGAGATATCTTCTCCTGTTCAAATAAACAGATAACATATACAGTTGAGGTCAAAAGTTTGCATCCCCCTTTCAGAATCATTAAAAATGTTAATTATTTTACCAAAATGCATGTTTTTTATTTAGTACTGACCTGAATAAGATATTTCACACAAAAGATGTTTACATATAGTCCACAAGAGAAAATTATAGTTACATTTATAAAAATGACCCGGTTTAAAAAGTTTACGTCCCATGGATTCTTAATACTGTGTTATTACCTGAATGATCCACAGCTGTGTTTTTTTTTTTTTTGTTTAATGATAGTTGTTCATGACTCCCTTGTTTGTCCTGAACAGTTAAACTGCCTGCTGTTCTTCAGAAAAATCCTTCAGGTCCCATAAATTCTTTAGTTTTTCATCATTTTTGTGTACTTGAATCCTTTCCAACAATGACTGTATGATTTTGAGATCCATCTTTTCACACTGAGGACAACTTGAGGGACTCATATGCAACTATTATAGAAGATTTAAATGCTCACTGATGCTCCAGAAGAAAACACAATGCATATTTTTGAATTCGAAGGTCAGGGTAAATTTGACTTATTAGTCAATTTAGTTGTCCTCAGTGTGAAAAGATGGATCTAAAAATCATACACTCATTGTTGAAAAGGGTTTAAATACACACAAAAAAAACCTGGAAAACCAAAGAACTTGTGAGGCCTGAAGGATTTTTCTGAAGAAAATTAAAATTAAAATTTTACAACAGCAGAATTAGAACAAGTATTAACAAAATGAATTTGTACTACAGAGGTGGCACAGAAGAACACCAATGTGGCTTGTAGGTGTATTTTCATATGTTTAATGAGGCTCAGAGGTGGCATGAGTGCAATCAAATTCATAAATTCATGTTGTGATTAATGTTTTAAATATAACATTTTGAATATAGAAAATTAAGTGATTTTTAAATAACTGAAAAAATACTTTAAAAATGAAACTAAAACTGCCAGTGGGTAGCGGCAAATCACTAATTTAATTACTGAATCATATCATTTATTTGATTCGTTCGAACTGCTGATTCATTCAGGAATAAAGCGAATAAAGGAATAAAGTGACTGTCTTTTTGAATGGGAAATTGAATCGTTGACTCGCTAGATTTGCTTAAAAATGCACGTTTATTCATAAACAAGACACTGCTGTGTTTGAATGGAGATGCACAGCGACTCAGTTGTGACTTGTTTCAGACTATTTTTGACAATGAAATGGAGCAAAATCAGGCAATGGTGTTATAGTCAGATAATGTAAATCACTTATTATTAACTTTGTTTATTTAACTGTTGTATCTGTTAAATCAATATCTCATTTACAAACTCCCTTACAAATCTTTTAAAGCTGTCAATTATAATCAACAAAGCTCTCTACAATGCATAATGAATGTCTTATTTACACTCTCTCTACACTTTGTTTATGAAAGGATTCGTGAGATATGTCTGTGATACGTTACTCAATGTTGCAAAAACACGTTGCAACCTTTGAAGCTCAAAACACAAAAATGCTGATCGGGTCAGTCGCGTTGGTGCTCGTACATATTTTTTCAGTCGCAAGTGCGACTTATTATAAATTCAACTATTATTTTCTCTTGCGGACTATATGTAAACATCTTTTGTGAAATATCTTCTTCAGGTCAGTACTAAATAAACAATATCATGCATTTTGTATGATCAACTTATTTTGGTAAAAAATTTACTTTTTTAATGATTCTGAAAGGGGGATGCAAACTTTTGACCTCAACAGTATAAGTGAGTTTGTATATTTTAATCATGACACCACTGTTGGCCCTGCAGAGTCTCTCTTTCATCTTCTGCTGGAGACCACGGTGCGGAGCACAGGGATGAATGACCCCACTGGTCAGACCCTCACAGCGTTATCCTGTGCCTGCCTCTTCAGCCTGGTGGTGGCCTGGGGAGACACTGGCAAAATCCTCCAGGCTGTGTCTGCCATCCTTACCAACAATGGCAGTCATGCATGCCAGACCATTCAGGTGAGTCAATGTTTTGAGAAAGTTTCGAGCAAGATTGTCCTTCCACTGATGCCACTGAACACCTTCCAGATAGGTGTTGTTATATTATTCCTAAACAGTAGAAGATCTAACGACAGATGTAAATTTGTGCTGTGTGTAGCACCTACAGCTCTGCATCTCCTTCTAAAAGAACCGAACTTTAGAAAAAAATACAGTTAGTGGATTTCTTGCTTGGTAAGTGAGGTTGAGATTTTAGCCTGCATAAAAAGCTGCTGCTCATCTAAAGTCAGGATGACAGCACATTACCGCTCATCTCTCAGCATGCCATAACCAGAACCGCAACTGTATGTAGAGGTCAACAATTGAATTGCCTGAAAATGTCAAATCCCTACGATTTCCCGTCTTTATTATATTACTCTGCCAGCGCACAGTCCCTCAGCCAATTACTCCTCAGTCTTCTACTGTCTGCATAAGATGCATCTGTCTTTTTTTTGCTTATTTAAATGTGTTTTAATGCTCTCTGACAATATCACACACTGATTTAGACATCAGAGGAGCTCAGAGTTCATTTGTTGTTACCAAGGTAACTACAACCTAATTGGAGCATGAGTAACTTGCATAGCTTGTGTAAAGTGTGATATCTGAAACGTCGCTCTCTGTCAGATTACAGTGCACAAGTCCAAGTGGTTCAGAATGAAACTGAAAAACAAACAAATGCTGCCGTGTATATATCCCAATAATATTTTTCAGCTTTATAATGATATAATAGATTTCTCTATATATGTATTTGGTTTTAAATGGCTTAAACAGTATTTCTTTTTTTTTTTTTTTTTTTTTTTTGTAATCTGAGAAATCATTCATTTAAACCAAACAGCGAACTGTAAATGTTTATTGCACTCAAGCAACATACAATAAAAATGTTTTCCACTTTGTTTACTACTAAATGGGCTTATGGGTAAACAGTATCTAATCATTTGAATTCATATTCACAAATATAACCTTACATAGTAGTAAACATCAATATTTACTTAAGCAACAGGGATTTCCATGAACAAATTGCTGAATCGTGGATTTGATTTGATTTACTGACATGGATAGTTTGAAATGAATTATGGAAATAATTAGAGAGCTGGCAGTGTAAGACTTGAGTCGAAGTTGAAGAACAGAGAAGGGAAGGGTTCTTCCTCTGGAGAGCTTGTGCAATAAAACTAAATGTCACTATTGACTGAAGAGTCATTTGAAGCAATAACATTGATGTTCTAGTATATCAATAAACCTCTTTGTCGTCTATAGCATCACTCATGAAAGTACCTTACAGCCATCGGCTGAACTCTGTGGCGGGGTCAGCGAAGACAGACACAGTGGTTTATGTTAAATAAAGATCAGCAGAAATATTAAACAGGGAAAAAAAGTGCCCTGGGGATATGATGTGTGAGGGGGCATTCTGTCCTTCTGGTGAATGGCCTGGTAAAGGACAAGGAGTTCAGAGAGGGGTTTGATCGGGCTTTATTTTAATTTCACACACCCAGTCATATGAACAACTAGTCAGTAACTGCATTGTTTTAAGTCTCACAAGCCTTAAAATACAACAATAACATCGTAACACGTTCGTTTTGAAACGTAACTTCACTGAGTGAGTCATGTCAGTTTTATTCAGCCACTGAGTGAGTCATTACACTGATTCAAACCAGTGACATACCAACAAAATCATTTTGATTCACTGGTGTCACTACAAAAGTTTTTGTTCTTGTGTTTTTTTTTATATCTATGTGGGATTGCATGCAAGATATTGGATTTTTTCCAATAAAAAGATGGGCAGAATTTTTTTTTTTTTCTTTTCTCATTTTGCCTGATACCGAAATATTTAATAACAAATTTTTTATGTTTTGGTTAGTTGAGCAAAAATGTACTTGTTAGAACTAAATCAACGATAATTAACTTGAGAGTACATTGAAAACTTTAAAAATAACTATACATTTTTTTTTTTTTTTGAGAGACAGTTACAACTGTAACATTTTAAAATCTGAGAGATGATGTGTACATTTTTCCTATTTTGCCCAAATATCTATTTTTTTTTTTTTTTTTTTTCCCTTCCATTTAGTACTACCCTTCAGAAGCTAAAGATGATACTTACACTTACACTTAGATGATACTTACACTTTCCCCAGAAGACAAAATAAGTTAAATGTACCCTGATTTTCAAATTCCAAAAATCTCAAAGTTTTCACCCCCCCGGCTCTTAATGCATTTTTTTTTCTTCTGGAGCGTCAGTGAGCGTTTGAACCTTCTGTAATAGTTGCATGAGTCCCTCAGTTAGTCCCTACTTAGTGTGAAAAGATGGCTCTCAAAATCATAGTCATTGTTGGAAAGGTTTCAAATACACAAAAATGCTGGAAAACCAAAGAATTTGTGGGACCTGAAGGAATTTTCTGAAGAACAGTGGGCAGTTTAACTGTTCAGGACAAACAAGGGATTCATTAACAACTATCACTAAACGAAAAAACAGCTGTGGACCAGGTAACAACACAGTATTAAGAATCAATTTTATGTAAACTTTTGAACTGGGTCATTTTTATAAATTCAACTATTATTTTCTCTTGTGTACTATATGTAAACATCTTTTATGTGAAATATCTTATTCAGGTCAGTACTAAATAAACAAAAACACACATTTTGTATGATCCCTCTTATTTTGGTAAAATAATAAACATTTTGCAGATTCTGCAAGGTGTATGTAAACTTAGGACCTCAACTGTGTGTATATATATTTTTATGTGTAAAATCAGTTAATTTACAAGTGTCATGTTTGTGATTTTTCTTCATGTAAGCTATAGCTTCTGACCTTTAAATCAAAACATGCTTGTGATTTTATGACATCAATTGTGGCTTTATTTATTCAGAAGCAAGTATCTTAATTTTATATGTGTATTTTACTTTCATCTTATTACAAGTAGGCCTCATTCTGTACGTCCATTCTCAAATAAAATGCGGCGATACAAAACAGAAAATCTAATCACTGTTCAGACAAAAGTTTGCTTCAAGAGTGATGAAATTGCTGACACACTGCTGATGAAAATGATTTTTTATTTTTTTTTTTTCACAAATCTAATATACTGTCACACATTTGATATTTACTTTGTTGGTGTTCACTTCAGATGTATCTGACTGTGTTTACAGGGATACTCAGTAAGATGGGCATTTTGACCTTTTGTATTTGTGTGCTTTTTTTCCAAGTGGAAAAATGCTTAAGAACTGTTTAAGATGTTCAACTGTACTTTCAAGAACTGACCCAACTGTATGTGTGTAACAAAAGGTTCCAACCATCCTGAACGCACTACAGAGGAGTGTGCAGGCGGTGCTGGTGGGAAAGATCCAGATCCAGGACTGGTTTGGGAACGGCATCAAGCGAGCCGCGCTGATGAACAAATGGGTTCTGAAAGAGGTGAACATCGATGAAGATGAACGCTGTCTTCTTCAAACTGATGGTTCCTTCCTCTACCTACTCTGTAAAGACGGCCTCTACAAAGTGGGCTCAGGGTACAGCGGCACCGTTCGGGTGAGAACAGCCTTTATTTACCTGATCACACAATGGAAATTAGACAATTCTTAGCCTATTTCCAACTAGAAAATATACAGCGCAGGTTTTTATTTGACAGTTTCTTCTTCAGTTTTGAGATTTGTAAAGGCATGGATGTAGTTTAGTGCTGATGAAGCAGGTTGTATATCCTTGTGTTTGTGTGGGTGCTAATAAGAGTCTATCGATTGCAGGGCCATGTGTACAACTCCACATCACGCATCAGGAACCGTAAGGAGAAAAGGTCATGGCTGGGATTCGCCCAGGTATTGACCTCTTGTTTTATGAGCATGTTTCTCTTGATTGTCTGTTTGCTTAAAGAATGTCAACATACTCCATGTGCAGTACTTAATATGGCTTTGATTTATTGATCGTATCTCATAAATAAAGCATTACATGCTTATGACGTTTTTAGCCAAAATTCCTTTCATTGAATAGCCTTACAAAATAAATTTTCCTGTGGCGATTTGTTTTACAGGGTTGTTTGCTATATCGAGACATGAACAGTCACAGCATGGCAGCCATTAAGATCAACCCAGAGACTCTGGAGCAGGAGGGCACTGTCACAATGCCAGGTCCAAACACCCCTCTTATGTGCTATTGATCGCTAAGAGCAGGGCAAATAAATGGCTTGACCAGCACACTTTTCTTCCCAGTGTTGACATGTTTCCTATTTAAAGAGGACGTATTGAAGGACTTGTTCCCTGAATAGTCAATAGCCTTTAGTTTGTCATCTGTATAGCAATAAATATATTATGTAGTGATATGAAGTAGTTAATATAAAATATCTTTTGATTATGACATTCTGGAATGTAATTAAAATGTCACTCTTTCTCTCAGGTCTACAAGCAGATGGTCAGAACATCGTATTCACTGATGGAGAATACATCAACCAGATTGCAGCCTGCAAAGATGTAAGTGGTTTTATTCTTTGGCATTGTCACTCTTTTCCAAAACCTCGTGAGCTGCCTTTGTAGGACTAGTCATGAAGGCTATTCAGAAATGTAGGCTGCATAATTATGCCAAATGAAAAGGCAGCTGTGAATGAATTCTTCATGGTGAAGGCAATCCCACAATACATTGTGCTAAGCAAACAAAACAATCTAAGATGGTAGACAATGCAGGCGATATTTGTATTTGTATCATGCTTTCTTTGGTGGTAATTATGCTGATCCGTAAAGGTATTGACCAAAAGAATTGTTCGAAATAATGTAATATAGTGTAATGTTTTGGGTCAATAAGGTTTAAATACTTTTATCCAGCAAGGATAAGATTTTTGTAAAGACATTTATAATGTTACAAAATATTCCTACTTCAAATCTATGCTGTTCCTTTGTATACATGTGTGTGTATAAATATATACATACACACTGACCAAAATTATAAATGCAACACTTTTGTTTTTGCCCCCATTTTTCATGAGCTGAACTCAAAGATCTAAGACTTTTTCTATGTACACAAAAGGCCTATTTCTCTCAAATATCGTTCACAAATCTGTCTGAATCTGTGTTAGTGAGCACTTCTCCTTTGCCGAGATAATCCATCCACCTCACAGGTGTGGCATATCAAGATGCTGATTAGACAACATGATTATTGCGCAGGTGTGCCTTAGGCTGGCCACAATAAAAGGCCACTCTAAAATGTGCAGTTTTACTGTATTGGGGTGTTCCGGGGGGGTCTGAAAACCAGCCAGTATCTGGTGTGACCACCATTTGCCTCACCCAGTGTAACACATCTCCTTCACATAGAGTTGATCAGGTTGTTGATTGTGGCCTGTGGAATGTTGGTTCACTCCTCTTCAATGGCTGTGTGAAGTTGCTGGATATTGGCAGGAACTGGAACACGCTGTCATATACGCCGATCCAGAGCATCCCAAACATGCTCAATGGGTGACATGTCCGGTGAGTATGCTGGCCATGCAAGAACTGGGATGTTTTCAGCTTCCAGTAACTGTGTACAGATCCTTGCAACAATGGGCCTCAGGATCTCGTCAAGGTATCTTTCTGCATTCAAAATGGCATCAATAACATTCACCTGTGTTTGTTGTCCATGACATACGTCTGCCCATACCATAACCCCACCGCCACCATGGGCCACTCTATCCACAGCGTTGACATCAACAAACCGCTCACCCAAACGACGCCATACAAGCTGTCTGCCATCTGCCCTGTACAGTGGAAACCGGGATTCATCCGTGAACACCTTTCCAAAGTGCCAGACGCCATTGAATGTGAGCATTTGCCCACTCGAGTCGGTTACGACAACAAACTGCAATCAGGTCGAGACCCCAGTGAGGACGAAGAGCATGCAGATGAGCTTCCCTGAGACGGTTTCTGACAGTTTGTGCAGAAATTCTTTGGTTATGCAAAGCGATTGTTGCAGCAACTGTCCGGTGTGACTGGTCTCAGACGATCTTGGAGGTGAAGATGCTGGATGTGGAGATCCTGGGCTGTTGTGGTTACACGTGGTCTGCGGTTGTGAGGCCGGTTGGATGTACTGCCAAATTCTCAGAAACGCCTTTGGAGACGGCTTATGGTAGAGATATGAACATTAAATTCACGGGCAACAGCTCTGGTGGACATTCTTGCAGTCAGCATGCCAATTGCACGCTCCCTCAAAACTTGCGACATCTGTGGCATTGTGCTGTGTGATAAAACTGCACATTTTAGAGTGATCTTTTATTGTGGCCAGCCTAAGGCACACCTGTGCAATAATCATGCTGTCTAATCAGCATCTTGATATGCCACACCTGTGAGGTGGATGGATTATCACGGCAGAAGGAGAAGTGCTCACTAGCACACATTTAGACAGATTTGTGAACAATATTTGAGAGAAATAGGCCTTTTGTGTACATAGAAAAAGTCTGTATATATGTATATGTATGTATGTATGTATTTATACGGTTCTGTTAGACTGCAGTGAGATTACAATAGATGGATAATAATGCTAAAACCCCCTAGAAATATTTAGTTTGTTTATTCCAAAATGCACAACCTGTTCTCGCCATGCTGCGGTCTTCATCAGACGATAACAGATTCCCCTGCTCCTCCCCCTGCACGTCATACAAACATGATCAGTGCCTTTTTCTCAAGTGCCGTGATTGTGGCTGTCAGCAGCACCAGATCTCCTTTGTTTCAGTCAATTTCAGTCATGCGCGTGTGTCTTTTATATGAGTGTGTGCATAATAGCTGTGTAGGCAGGGGAGGGGCTGCAGCAGTGGACGTGGGCATTTCTCTTAGGATTGAACCCACGGGCTGATCGTGAGTGGGCAGCAGTACGGGGAGGGGATGTGATAATTCATATCTGCCTTTGAAGATCTCTTTATGCATACATGAATGAGAGATAATAAGAGAAGGAGTGCTGGGGTTAAGGAGAGGAAGTTGTAAGGGTTAATGTTATGAACTGTTATGCCACATTTAATGGAGGAAGGACGAAGGGCATGTGCATTTGTTAGCAGCGTGATTTTGCCCGGAGCAAAGAGCGAGATTTTTGAAAGCTCACTCACAGACTCGTTAACGGCAGCAAATAAAAGACTCCATTGTGTTGTCTTCTGTTTTTATCACATGCTCACTAATGCAAACTCATAGACTGCAAACCCTAGTCTCACCCATATTGTACACACCCTGAACTCAAATGTGTGTGTTTCTGGATGAAACTGGCTCAGTAAGTGTGATGCTTCTGTCAGTAGTGAGGGTGTGTTTCTGCTTTGCATCTCCTATGTGCAATGCTAACACAGTTAAATTCTCCCTTTGACCCTCAAATACTCACTGTGCTTCCTCAGATGAGAGGCTAAAGCCTCTAATGGTGTCAAAGCCTCTGAGATTATGACTATTCTGGTGAGCACTGAAACAAGCCCTGTCATCAGAAGAAAGTCTAACTGTTTGGTATTAAAACGTGGTCACACTGGACTTTAAGCATGCAGAATTTCTTAAGTTATTATCGTAAAAAACAGGATATGATGTTTCTAGGCTACTGTTTGTTAAAAATAATACATCAGAAAATGTGCAGTCTACTCCACACATTACTGCAATACTGCAGCAACTTTAAAGTTATAGTTTAGAATTTGTAATATACTCACCCTCATGTTCTGAAAACTCAAATTAAGATATTTTTAATGAAAGAGACTCTTCATTGAAAGTCCATTATACCAGAACTTTGATGCTTCACCAAGTCTGTAAAATGATATATATGAATCAAGCAGTTTTCTTTTTTTAGTCTATATGAATCTTCTGAAGATGCATGATTGCTTGATGTGATGAACAGATTTAATTTAGCATTTATTCCTGTATGGACATTGATCAACACACATTTAGAGCACATCAAATATGGTCAGTTGAAATTCTAATATGCTTGATGTGTGAAAACAGACTTGGATAAAATTCCTTGATGCATATTAATTGCTTTTACAGTGTCTTTGTCAAATTTGAAGCTTGGAAATTTTGGTTTCATGGATGTTCAGTATTCTGATATTCTGTGTGGTTATTGACAGCAGTGATAGAAATTATTCTTTTTCAATAAGTTTAAATTGATTTTACCATTTATGGGCATTTTTACCTTTATAAAACCATTTTTTTTTTTTCTAAAAGTGTGCATCATCCGAGTCAAATTCTTACATATAATCAGTCAATTATAATACATTTAGGCTGTCAGCAAACAAATGAATTCAGTATCAACGATATTCATCTTTGCAGAGGTTGCATATGAAGTGGCATTTAGAAGCATTTACACATAATAATAATAAACATAATAAACAGGGCTCAACGCTAAGGATTTTTTCTACTGGCCCGGTTGGTCAAAATTTTCACTGGCCATGCCACAAAAAAATAAAATAGTTGCTGTTATCATTGTTTTTGACTCATGTTATCTTTTATTTTAATAAACAAGCTTAAATGACACCAAAATCTTACATAAAATTAAATTCCCGATTCCAATTTCGATACCACAACAAAACCTACTAGCCTAACAAATAAGTTCAAACATTATCTGTTTATTCAAAAATTATTTTATTATCATTAATATTTTATTATAAATAAAAATATGCTTTAGGTAAAAACAACAGACAGACTGAAAGAACGCAAACTCTGCCTCTTATGGAATATATCACGTTTCTTTGGTTGCTGCAGTAAACAAAGCAGCGCTGTGCTTATGAACAGTAGTTTAAATGCATTATACAGAGGCAAATAAAAAGAAAGCGCCATGTAAACTTTTCTTAAAACAGTCTTAAAACATATATATAAAACCAGTTTCAATATTTAGGATAGTATTTCCAGCATTTTTTCCAGTATTTTGCGCATTGTGATCTTGCTCTGCTTGCTATAATTTTTTTGTTCCCCTATTTGCCTTCGTCTTCAGCGTCTCTGTCCTCTGTTAATGGATATTTAAAGAGTTCTTATTATTTCCACACACATGACTTTTTGAAAAATGATTGCATGCAGTTTTTGTGCAAGCCCGGAATAGAGATCGGTTGAAATATGGTCGATCGGTGCATCTGTAGTCCACTGTATAAATTAAATACAGATTAATCATTGTTAAAGCTACAAACTAATCTTAAAGATGAGTATTTTGACGTACTTTTATAGGCTATTTGTCCATCAGAGATGCGTCACTCTGTGATCGCTTGAAATTTTAGGCCACGTTCACACAGCAGCAGAATACGGTTGTCAATAATACGGTTCCAGTCTAATGTGGTTACGTTCACACACAGTACACAGTTATTTACGGGTGTTACAACCATATTCTATAACCATCTTTGATATTGCTTTGGTCTGTGTTGCTATAGATACTTGTAAGGAATATGGGCTTGACTCCTGTTGCACGTTCATACAGACAATATTCGAAAAGCGTCTGTAAGCTGCTGTGTGAACGAGATATTTTCAGACTCACACCTGTAAGTAAATGCGGTTTTCAATCCCAAAAACTGACAGTGTGAACGGGCCCTTAACTTAACAAGGCTTAACAACATGTGCAAATGACAAACTTAAATGACGACGCAGCAGTGGCCCGATCGGGCCAGTGAAAAATTAGTCAGCTGTCCCGAGCGTCTTTCACGCTGGCCCCGGGCCATCGGCACTCCTTGCTGTCGAGCCCTGATACATAATGTTTTGATATTTTAAACAAAATGTAGAATACTGTTGAAATTATTTTAAAAATGAAAAGATATTTTAAATTTGAAATTAAAACTGCCAGTTGGTGGCAGCAAGTCACTAAGCGAGTCACTGCGATTGAACCGAATCTTTTAAAAGGTTGATTCGTTCAGGAGCAAAACACTGTCATGGTGCTCAGACACTAAACAGTGCTGTGGCTGGAATTATTTTTGTTGGCAAAATAAAGCAAAAATAAAATTGTGTGATCATTCTGAATGCATTTTAATCATGCCATGAAAGAACACACTCTAATATCTAAATGTGATGTTGATTTGATGAACAGCTCAATAAAGTTAATATTCGGTAAGCATTAAGCATTTTAGTCGCAACAGTTCTTGTTTTTGCTCTATTTCGACAACAAAAGTAGTTCCAAACAAAGCCACAGTAGTGTTTTGTGTCCCTGAGCAGCACATGATTTTTGAACGTTTTGTTACTGAATCAATCAGCCGTTTGAATGAATCGGTTGAATGAATGACTTAATGACTCTTATGCAGTGTTTTGCTGCCATCTACCGGTGATTTTAGGTTTATATTCAAATTATTCCAATTATCCCAAATTATTTAAAATATCAGTATTCAATGTTTTGTTTTTTTAAACATCAAAACATTAAATAGCAGGTCATATATGGTATTTTAAACTGTCCTAATGTTGTGCTGAAGTCCCCTACAACAGCTTTAAATGCATCTAAGGTCAGAAAACAATGTAATTTTCTCAGAATATACATTTAATATTAGAGTCATTTCTCAATGATTTCGAAACGGTTCGTCCGAATCAGTTTTGTCTGTAAGCCTACGCTGCTCTGATTGGTCAGCTGGCCAGCTTGGCCTTACAAAGGTAGAAATGCCCAGGAATGGTCATCAATTTAAACTTATTGAAATAGTTATTTTCTGTTACTCCTGCAAAACTAATCACCTCACAGAATATGAAGAATTTAAAAAGCTTTGGAAGTCTGCTCTCCACAGCAGTCCTAAACCTGTCAAAGTACCACCACAATAACATGCTCAGCCAAATATCATCTAATTTTCATTACTGACAAAATTCCAGAAAATATTGAGATATTATTTTTTCACACACCCCTAGTTTAGGTGCAGTCACATTTTCCCCTGTTCTAACAATTTTTGTGGGCATAATCCAGTTATTTCAGTGGAAATCTGTGCAATCGGGATTTTGCGTGAAGGTGAAAGACCTCATTCATGTTTTGCAACAGGTTCAGGTTGGTCAACAGATTAAAAAAGCTGCTTGGTTTGAATGTGACTTCTGAGTGAAATGTGCGTCATACATCACTACACTATTGATAACAGACAATGGACCTTTTTTGCCCATTACATTTTTTTTTTTTTTTTAAATGTCACTATTATGACCAGTGCCTAAATCAGCCAGTGCATGAAGCTCAGTTACTAGCAGAAACATGTATTTAAAGAAGTATTAAAAGTCTGCATTTGTGGTAAGGACTCAGTGGTTTATGTTGGCAGCTTATCTTTTAGTAGTCAGGAGGAATGAAACAGAACTGGCCCTGCTGCAACAGATAGTCTCATCTAAACTCATGCCATTGGTTGCTTTGTCAAGCCAAGATCCCTATGTCAAAATAACTGGGATGCTCATACAGAACCATGTATTGAAAACATCTCTTTTTAAAAATACTCAAACGCTTGCATGTAGCTGAATTTGCATATTTAGCTGGGAAAAGTGGGTTTAGTATTGAAAAGATGCCTCACATTATCCTCCTTAAATGCTTAGCTTAAATGCTTCCACTGGCTACCAAACATTGACGTTCCATTGACGCACCAATGTTTTTATGATGATTAATGTTTTTGTGTGTATGTTTTGGTTTATTTAGGATGGCTTCGTGGTGCGGATCTACGCCACCAGCTCAGACCCGGCCCTACAGCAGGAGCTGCAGCTCAAACTGGCAAGGAAGTGTCTTCATGCCTGTGGCATCTCCCTCTTTGACCTGGAGAAAGACCTTCATATTATCAGTAAGAGCAGCGCTTGAGTGCTCACACATCTATGCAGCACATCAGAGTTTAAGAGGAAGTTTGTGTTGAAATGAACTAACTTGGTGTTGTCTCTTTTGCGGTGTGTGTTTTTGTCCTCAGGTACAGGGTTTGATGAGGAAGCAGCCCTGATTGGAGCTGGCAGAGAGTTTGCTTTGATGAAAACGGCATCTGGGAAGGTAGACATACCTCTCTATATTCCTCAGTGTCCCTGCGTTAGTGTTTAACTCAATCGGAGTAACACTTTGAAATATGTGTTGAGTTTTTCATGAGGTGGTGGAAGTGCTAAAGCCTTGCATAATTACAGCATCAGCTTAGAAGTAAAAATAAAGAAGATCATGATTTGCTGAATGCTAGTAAACCTTTGAAGAATGTAGTTAATTTTTAAGAAAACATGTTTTGGAATTTAAGCCTATTTAAGTATATATGAAAATATATATATGAGAAAATGTATAAAATATATTTACTTCCTTTGACCTTTTAATGTTTAATCAAAGTCCCATGTCTTCCTGTGATATTGTTCACTTGTCTTTCTTGATGTGTGAAAACATGTCACAATATGGAAGTTGGAATAGGTATGGAATAGGCCCCTATGATTTCTACAATGTGGAAAACGCAAACAGAATCATGAAAATGTCATTTACTGTAAAATGCGTAATGTTGCGGAATTTGCCAAATTTTAGATGAATAAATCAAAAGTAGGTCAGTATGCTTAATCAAAACACGATATGGACTAGTGTCTATGAATATTAAGCTGCAAAAAAAAAAAAAAAAACCTTGAAGAAACTATGACAGAAATACATTACTCAATGTAATTATAGTACTACTACTAATACAATTTTTTATTAAAACATCATCTTTTAAGAAATATTGACCAGAAAAATTATTTTCCAGAAATTATTAACCAGAAAAATGTAAAAACACAGCACAAAATTAATGGAAAACACAGAATTTGGTAAAAATAGAACTGAATTTGAGGGGGAAAACACACATTCTTAGGGACTTAAAAATTAAATTTTTGTTTAATTTTTTAAAAATTGCTGTTAAATTGTGTAAGTTTCATGATTTCAATTAATTAGTCATGCTTTCTGATTATTATTATTATTATGTTTTGATATAACAATTAAAACAGAGTACATAAAAAATTAAATGAAAAAAAAAAAAAAAAACAGAATCCAGAAAAATTAAAAAGAAAAAAAAAAGAAGTGGAATTTGAAAAAAAAAAAAAACTGATTTTTTTTTTTTAAATTAAATTAAGCATCCCCTATTCTTATTTATTATATTTTTCCAAAATATTATATCATATATTTAGAAAATATTTAAATTGCAAATGTCTTACATACATTTTAATGAAATTAGATTTAAATTAAATTAAGATTTCATTAAAAATAGTTAAAATGATTAAACAATTTTGTAAAAATGTATGTGTTTGTGGTATTTTTTTAAATTTTTTTTTACAATTTAATTTTAGTTAATTAGTTGCTAATTTAAAAATCATTGCTTTATTTAATGATAATCTAATAAGCATCACCATGTGAATGGAAAAAGTAAATTGAGCGAACACTGTGGTTAATCAGAATTTTGAGGGAAGATGTGTTTTATTGATTGTTTTATTTTTTATTTAGAATAAAAAAATAAACACAATACACAAACACACACACACACATATATATATATATATATATATATATATATATATATATGTATATATATATGTATATATTATATATTATATTTATATATGTATATGTATGTATATATATATATATATATATGTATGTATGTATGTGTGTGTGTGTGTGTATATTGTGTTTATTTTTTTATTATTTTATTTTCTATATATATATATATATATATATATATATATATATATGTGTGTGTGTGTGTGTATGTATGGATGTATGTGTATGTATGGATGGATGTGTGTATTTATTTATTTATTTAGAATTTTTTGTCCAAAAAATCTTAACTGTCCTAAAATTTTATTTTAAAAAGATTATTTATTTATTTTGTGCAGTGAAATTACCTGGACATCTTAGCCGATCATGTACTTGTACAATGAACTAATACAATGCTTTTGTACGATTATAGAAGACCAGCAGGTCTGTTGCCAAGTAATAAAAGAGCACTGAAGTAGTACTTTATAAATTCAGCAAGTGCGCAGCAATCTGGTCATTAATTATGCACTTTTATTTAGTAATCTTCATAAATGTACATCAGATGGTGGTTGTGTGAGTGAGTAAGTGTGTATACGTGCTTGTTGCGGCAGTGTGTGAGGTTCACACTAGGTCTATCAGGCCGGGCCGATGCCAGTGATGCTGTCTCTGGTGTGAAAGCGACGGCTGCAGCAGAGAAGGGCAGCCTGTAGAGCCCCACACATGCTTAAATAACTGGAAGTAATTTGATTATTCTAGCCTTCCAGTTGAGCGGCGAGGCTCTTTGACACTCAGTGAGCGCTTGAGAGGCCAAAGCGAGCACAGCTTGTGTGTATTTACACGTGATCCTAAAGCAGTACAAATACAGGGGAGTGAACAGGATCCAAAACTAACAAACAATGAGTACTAAATGCAAGTGCAAATTGGCTTTGGCAAGTGCATGAAACTATTTAGCACTCTGGCAGTTCACTTGATTAGGAATTGTAAAAAAAAATGCTTTGTTAAAGATGTCGGTTTATAATTTATGATGTCAGCTGACCTGCAGTTGTCAGGTGTGGCAAAAAGTTATGGACACTGGGTGTGTCTCACTGATGTGCAGTGATGGAGTGTGTTTTAGGGAGGTGCAGTGAGTGTGTGCAGTGGGTGCAGGCCTCATGAGATGTGAGAGCCACTGTAGGTTTATCATTCTGTAAGACTAAACTCGCTCTTTACCTTATCTGGAGATTATCCAGTCCAGTGAGCGTAGCAGTGAAAACAGGCCTGGATGAGTCGTGACTGGGCAGCTTTCCTAATAAGAGCTGTGGACTGTAATAAAAGAAGGTCATTTAGTTTTTCGCACACGTACAATAATGGACTGCAGAAATGCTGACGTGCGTTTTCTGTCATCATTGATTGTAGTTATTATGTTTTCCATTCCAGAAGTGCAGTATTAGCATCCCACGTGACAGTTTTTCAGATTTAAAATACTATGCAACTATATTACATTAATGACCTCTATGTTTATGTAGAGAGCTTTACTAAATTGACTTTTATTATATGTGTGTGTTTTAGGGTTATTATAGTTACTAAAACTGAACCTGAAACCATAAAACGATACCATTTTCATTGCTTGAAATGAAACTGAAATGATATATAAAACATATTTTATTTCAGCTAGTAGCCAGGGCAGCATTTCAAATTTAACTTGATGTAAAAAAATTTAAGTAAAAATGAAAACTGACATATATAACATAAACAAAAACTACTAACAATGACAAAAACATACAACAAAATAACTAAAACTTTCAACTGAAAACAGAAAATGTAATAAAAACTGACTCATAATATTAAGAAAACTAAAAACACACAGGATTATAATTGTAATTATTTTTTCATTCAAAAAACTATATATAATTATTATGTATGTATGTACTTTTAATATTATTAAATATAATGTAATTTAGTGTTATAATAAGACATAAGATTTTAAGATTTAGATTTTTACGTATTTATTTATAATATTTATTTAATATTTATTTCTTATTTTTATATTATCACTATTTAATTTATTTATTTTTTTCATTAATTTTCTTAAGTTGGGATCAGTAAGACTTGTAATGTTCTTTAAGGAATTCTTTCCTGCTCATCAAGGCTGCATTTATTTGATCAAAAATACAGAAAAAAACTGTAATATTGTGAAAGATTATTACGATATAAAATAATGATTTCTATTTTAATATGCTTTAAAATATAATTTATTTCTGTGATGCAAAACTGAATTTGCAGCATCATTACTCCAGTCTTAAGTGTCACATGATCCTTCAGAAATCATTGTAATGTGCTGATTTATTATTAGAATTATTAGTCTTATTAGAAGGTTGGGAACAGTTGTGCTGCCAAATATTGTTTTGGAACCGGTGATACATTTCAGGATTCTTTGATTAATAAAAAGAACAGCATTTATTCAAAATAGACACATCTGACATCTGACACATTCTTGCTAAATTAAAGTATTAATTTCTTTCAAAAAAAAGCAAGAATAAAAATGTACTGACCACAAACTTTTAAACAGTAGTGTGTATTGTTTGAAAAGATTTCTACTTAAAGTAATTGCTGTTTTTTTTTAACGTTTTATTCATTTATAATATCACAAGTTCCAAAAAAATTTTAAGCATTGATAACAAATCAGCATATCAGAATGATTTCTGAAGGATCATGTGACACTGAAGACTGGAGTAATGATGCTGAAAATTCAGCTTTGATCACAGGATTAAATTGTAGTAATATTTCACAATATTACTTTTTTTGAGCCTTGATGAGCATAAGAAACTTCTTTAAAAAACATCAACTGATCCCAAACTTTTGAATGGCTGTGTATATAATCAAAGTGACTAGGGGCTGTCAACCTACAAAAATTACAGAAAGCCCCATGGAAGAAGTCCATGTGACGGATGACAAATAATAAGTCTATTAAAGCAATTTGGTAGCTTTATGTGAAGAAAAGACAGCAATTTAGGTTGTTCTTGACTGAAAATGTTCTCTGCTGGGCCTGCCAAATCTTTTTCACATATGTGTATATTCAAATACAACACATCAAGACATGTCAAGACAGGTTTCTGTGTATTTTGTTACCAAGGCACACATTCAAATTACACAAATCATTTGTGAGCTAGGAAAATTTTCAAAAGCTTCAGATAACTTCAAATATAAAGCACAAAGTCATTGGGAATACTTTTCTGGCTCTTCATAGTCATTTTTGGAGCTTGACGGCCCCTGGTAACCATTTTCCTGGTAACATTTCCTTTTATAGTCTATGGAAGCAAAAAAAATCATACTGATTTGGAACGACATAAAGTTAAGTAAATAATGACAGGTATTGTATATTTGCATGAACTATTTCTTTTATAACTCCAATTGGGTGCAGTTTTTGGCTGGATCAATAAAATGTTGTCCCATCACTACTTGAGTGTCTCAACTAACTTCTTGTTTGTCATTTCAGCGGTTGATTTCTTTTATCTGACAGAGGTATTTGTTGAGGCCATTGCACAGTGACTTAATAACACACAAAGGAGATGTAAACATGATCGTCTTCCTCTCTTCTGATGCAGATCTACTATACGGGAAAGTATCAGAGCCTCGGTATCAAGCAGGGAGGCCCGTCGGCTGGGAAGTGGGTGGAGCTGCCAGTAACTAAGTCGCCCAAGATCGTGCAGTTCTCAGTGGGCCATGACGGCTCCCACGCCCTGCTGGTGGCGGAGGATGGGAGCGTCTTCTTCACGGGCTCTGCCAGCAAAGGGGAGGACGGAGAGTCAAGTATGACGGAAATTATTATCGTGTACATACTTGATCTGCGATAATGTTGTTCTTGCGCATAGATCAACTGCTGGTGTCTGTTTTTAGCAAAGAGCAGGAGACAGCCAAAGCCCTACAAACCCAAGAAGATGATCAAACTCGAGACCAAGACGGCCATCTACACGGCCTGCAACAATGGCAGTAGCAGCATTGTTACGAAAGATGGAGAGCTCTACATGTTTGGCAAGGATGCCATTTACAGCGACAGTACCTGTAAGTGCCACCTGCCAGATGCTCGTTTAAAGATGGCAGGGATGAAATGATGGCCTATCATATTGCTGTCTGTAAATCTGTCTCATGTGGGAGAGATGATTTAGAGCCAGTATGTGCTTCACGTTCACAAAAAGCGGGATATATTTAGAAAATGCCATATTTGGATGTTCAGACTATGTACATAAATGTTTTTTTTTTTTTTTTTTTTTAAATGGGTTCCCTGCCAGCTTAACTTAGCTGATACAGCAAATATTTTTGCAGTTCACGCTCTACATATGGGGTTTTACGGTTTTGCAGTTCATTGAGTCATATTTATTTAATTCTTTAATAAAGCACAGTTTCAGGATATGCAAATGCAGTCATCACAGATTGGTGCATAGGGACCTCTTGCTGCATATTCATATTTCCCTGTTTGAAATTTAAGTATCTTTTCTCCTCACAGCTGCTTTATGTTAAACTACAAAGTTTGTACAAAGTGCTTAAAGTGCTTGAAGTACTTGAATTTGACTTTTTTTAAATTTAAGGCCTAGAAAACCCTTGAAAATAGCAATATTCCAGAAGAGGTACTTGAAAAGTGCTTGAATTATTGAAACGCAATTCATCTATGAAATAAGTTTTTTCATTACATTTTTTCAATAAGCACATCTTTTACGCAAAATTCACATAATTTCAAAAAAACATCATATTTTTTTATTTTCGTTTATGTCATAAAACTAGTGAGCTAAACCAGTAGTAGTACTGACAGTGTCGTGTAAACATGGCTGAAGTTGTGAAAAGAGGAACAGATGAATCGTATCAATTAAGTGAGTCATTTATGCTGGAACTCCGATTAATTAAAACTTATTACTTTGATCATTCCTTTCAAGCGATTTACTAGCAAAAAACAGATCAAATTAAATACATTAAGTACATTTTCGAACTTTGGCATCAATTTTCAGGGATTTTCAGGTCAGGACTTGAGAGTGCGGATCACAAATCATTTGCTTCAGATCAGAACTTTGGAGTGCAGATCACAAATAATTTGGTTTAGATTAGTTCGGAGCAGATTTGTAAAACGTTTGCTTCAGATCGGAACTTCGGAACGGGCTTGTGAATCATTTGCTTTAAATCGGAACTTCGGAGCGGGTCTATGAATCTTGTGCTTTAGATCAGAACTTCGGAGCGTGGGTTGTGAATCATTTGATTTAGATCGGAACTTCGGAACAGGTTAGTGAATCTTTTGCTTCAGAACGGAACTTGGGAGCATGAATCCCGAATCATTTGATTTAGATCGGAACTTCGGAAAGGGTTTGTGAATCTTTTGATTCAGATCGGAACTTTGAAACGGGTTAATGAATCAAATAAATCGGGTTAATAAATCATTTGATTTAGATTGAGATTTTGGTGTGGGTTCATGGATCTTTTGCTTCAGATCGGTACTTGGGAGTGCAGGTCGCAAAACATTTGATTGAGATTGGAACTTCGGAAAGGGTTCGTGAATATTTTGCTTCGGATCGGAACTTCGGAGTGTGGATCACAAATCATTTAATTTAGATCAGAACTTTGGAACAGGTTAGTGAATCTTTTGCTACAGATCAGAACTTCGGAGTGCAGACCGCGAATCATTTGATTTAGATCAGAATTTCGTAACGGTTCATGAAACTTTTGCTTTAGATCGGAACTTCGAAGCGTGGATCACAAATCATTTGATTGAGATCGTAACTTCGGAACGGGTTTGTGAATCTTTTGCTTCAAATCGGATCTTCGGAGTGCGGATCATGAATCATTTGATTTAGATTGGGATTTCGGGAGTGGGTTTGTGAATCTTATTGCTTCAGATCGGAACTTCAGAGAGCGGGTCACGAATCATTTGATTTAGATCGGAAGTTCAGAACGGGTTTGTGAATCCTTTTTGCTTCAGATCAGAACTTGTGAATCTTTTGCTTCAGGCTGGAACTTCGGAGCACAAATCATTTAATTTAATATTATTAATATTAAAATATCGGAACGGGTTTGAGAATCTTTTTCTTTAGATCGGAACTTCGGAGCTGGTTTGTGTATCTGATCGCAAATCATTTGATTTTAGCTTTTGAGTTCGATTTTGGATCGGGTTTGTGAATATTTCGCTGCAGATCGGAACATCGGAGCGTGGATTGTGAATAATTTGTTTTAGATCAGAACTTCGCGTATCATTTTATAAGTATGTTATAATCTATTTGTTTAGCTTTTTTAGAATTTGAAAGACAAGACATTGTTTGATAAGTGAGATCTCTGAAGAATTGCTATTTTACAGTATCTGTACGAATCCTGAAACTATTACGGGGCGAATTATTAACATGATTAATTTCTTTCTCTCCTCATCTTCACAGGTCAGGTGTCAGATCTGAAGGGACACTTTGTAACTCAGGTAGCCATGGGAAAAGCGCACACCTGTGTGCTGACCAAGAGCGGGGAGGTGTGGACATTCGGAGTGAACAACAAGGGCCAGTGTGGTCGTGACACTGGAGCCATGAGCCAGGCAGGAAAAGGTGAGAACCTTTTAATCCTTTTCACACCAAAGGTGAGAATTATACATTAGCAAAGGCCCTGAATATTCATGATTATCTTTAAAAAATTACACAGAATAGAGTGATAGGAAGGTAATCTCTGTCTCTGACTCTGTCATGCTGTGGCTGTGTGGTCAGCTGCGTTTGAAAGGGTGTGATATTTGATGTTTTCCTGCCGCAGCGTTTGGAGTAGAAAACATGGCCACCGCAATGGACGAGGATTTGGAGGACGAGCTGGATGAGAAGGAGGAGAAATCTATGATGTGTCAGCCAGGCATGCACAAGTGGAAGCTGGACCAGTGTATGGTGTGCACCGTGTGTGGAGACTGCACCGGGTATGGAGCCAGCTGTGTGAGCAGCGGCCGACCTGACAGAGTGCCAGGAGGGTGAGAGAAACCAAACAACACACACACACACACACACACACACACACAGAGTGATGAGTGCATACCACACCAGACATGTTTACACAGATCACGATTATCCAGCTGTTGACAATATTCAAAATAAGAAATTCACATGAAAACTTTTTTTTTTTTTTGGCAAATGGGCTAAAAAGATTCATGTTAATTAAATATCATGGTTATTAATTCAAAAATGTAACTTAATATTAAAGGAATAGTTCACCCAAAAATGAAAATTACCCCATGATTTACTCACCCTCAAGCCATCCTACGTGTATATGACTTTATTCTTTCAGATGAATACAATTGGAGTTATATTAAAATGTTCCGGTCGGCGCCAATAGCCTTGTGGGCACTGCGCCGACATATGGTGCAGTTGCGCCTTGGATCCCACCTCGTGGACCTTTCCCGATCCCGCCCCCTCTCTTTCTACCACTCACTTCCTGTCTTGTCTCCACTGTCCTGTCAACGAAAAATGGAAAAAGGCCCAAAAAAAGCTTGGCTCATCCAAGCTTTATAATAACAGTGAATGGCTGTTGAGATTTTAAAGTCCAATAAAGTGCATGCATCCATCATACAAAGTGCTCCACATGGCTCCAGGGGGTTAATAAAAACCTTCTTAAGCAAATTGATGGATTTGTGTAAGAAAAACATCCATATTTAAAACTTAAAACATTTAAAACCATAATCTCTAGCTTCCTCTAACTGTCGTACATCATAGGAGAGTGGCGTTCCAGCGGATGTTTACTTAAATTTTTTCCCTTTTAATTGATACATTGCTAACAAATTAATTTTCTGCATTCTCTGTCATAAATGTTTAAGAATGTAAATACAGCAGCAAGCTATGTAGGACCTACATGTGTTCTTTCCGAATATTAACAAAATTTTAGCTTGAATAAAAGTATTTTAACTTAAAAAATAATTCACTTAAAAAAAAAATAATGAGAGCAAGTAAAAGAAACTGAACTACCAGATGTTTTAGATTGAATTGTAGCTGTTGAAAAGGCATTAGCTCATTATTTAAAAAAAAAGAACATTTAATGAAAATGGACCCTCAGGCCATCTGAGATGTAGAAAAGTTTGTTTCCTCATCTGAATAGGAGAAATTTAGCATTGCATTTTGTGCTCACCAGTGGAACGTTTGCAGTGAATGGGTGCAATCAGAATGAGATTCCAAACATCTGATAAAAACATCACAATAATCCACAAGTAATCCACACCACTCCAGTCCATCAGTTAATGTTATATGAAGTGAAAACTGCATGCCTTTAATAAAAAAAATAAATCATTAAGACATTTTTAACGTTAAACCGTTGCTTCCGGCTAAAATTTAAATAGTTGTCTGTTTATGATATTGCTTTCCCCAATGAAACTTTCACTTTATAAGACATTAATTGATGGACTGGAGTGGTGTGGATTTACTTGTGGATTATTGTGATGTTTTTACCAGCTGTTTGGACTCTCATTCTGAAGGTACCCGTTCACTGCAAAGGATCCGTTGGTGAGCAAGTAATTCAACGCAAAATTTCTCCTCATCTATTCAGATGAGGAAACAAACTTTTCTGAATCTCAGATGGCCTGAGGGTCCATTTTCAGCATTTTTTTTTTTTTGGGGGGGGGGGTGAACTATTCCTTTAAATAATAAGTTAATTACTTGCTCACCAATAGATTCTTTGCAGTGAATGAGTGCTGTCAGAATGAGAGTCCAAACAGCTGATAAAAACATCACAATAATCCATAAGTTATCCATACGGCTCCATTTCATCAATTAATGTCTTATGAAGAGAAAGCTGCATGTCTGTAATACAAAAAAAATATTTTAAAGACATTTTTAACGTTAAACCAATGCTTCCAGCTAAAATTTATATAGTCATCTATTTATAATATTGCTTTCCCTAGTGAAAAAGATGTCTTTGCTGAATTAGGAGAGAAATACACACAGCGCACATTTACAAGCAAAACAGTCCAAAACAGTTGCTAACAAATATGCCAGTGAATTTTGAGACGGCAACATTTGACTTTTTCACTGGAGGAAGTGTTATTATGGATTATGGACTGGTATTCTCTGAAATGTATTATTCTATATATATCAACTCACTACTGCAGGCCATTGCATTAAAGTTAGTCCTTATCTGTCTGTTTGTGTCTGTCTTCTCCAGGATTTGTGGCTGTGGCTCTGGTGAGTCGGGCTGTTCGTCATGTGGCTGCTGCAAGGCTTGTGCCAGAGAGCTGGATGGTCAGGAGGCCAGACAGAGAGGAATCTTTGATGCTGTGAAGGAAATGATACCGCTGGACCTGCTGTTAGGTACTGAGGTGTCATCCAGTCACATTCATTACAGTTTCGTATCCATCAAATCACATCCCTTTCCTGTCTGCGGGCCACGTTCATGTCATATGTTCAACCATACTGTCTGCATGCATGAAATATTCAGCTTAGGGAAGGGCAGAAAGAAAATTCAACAACTGCAGTTTAAACAAACAACATTTTTAAAAAAAAAAAATATTAAACAACAACCTTGAGGAAAGAAATAATAGTTTGATAATGAATTAATTAATCAAGAGGAAAATAAAATTGGATCTTGAACACTATATAATACTATTAAAAAATCCATTGAAGTATTCATTAAAACCATATTGGCCAATCTCTAATTTCTGCTGTCATGTGGTGTACAGTTATACTGCCCAGTCCTAATGCAGATCATCAATCACTGGCTGCTTTGGCAGTGTTGTCTCTGTATATTGGCCTAGTGCAGCAGCACTGTGTGTGCGTGTGTTTTGTTTGGATCATTTCTCTGCTGTTGTCTCTCACTGTCTTGCGTTGCATCTCATGCTCATCATTCACCTGCCTGTGTTGTTTCTCATTTGTCTCCTCCTTTGGCCCCGCCTGTGCTGGACCTCTGTTATTTTAGCTGTGCCTGTCCCTCCTCCCCCAGGCGTCAATATAGAGGAGCACACCCAGATTCGACAGGAGGAGAAGAGACAGCGCATCAACCGCCGGCATCGGCTGGAAGAGGGCCGAGGTATGACTCCCACATGACCAGAGCCCAAAATAAACCCCGCACGTGTGACGAACAAACATGCTACTGAACTAAAATGCAGTTTTTAAAAATCTGGATAGTATTTACTACATAAAACCAGAGCTGGGTGATTATATTAAATATTTACAATATATTTAAGATACATTTTCTGACTGATATACACTGCCGTTCAAAAGTTAAGGGTCAGTATTTGAAAGATACTGACATGAAAAAATGATTTTTGTTCTTATACACTATACCTTTCAAAAGCTTGGAGTCTAATTATATCGTATATAGTATAATTTTTTTTTTTTTTGGAAAAAAAATTATAGAAATTAATACTTTTATTTAGCAAGGATGCTTTAAATTGATCAAAAGTGATGATAAAATTCTAATGTTACAAAAAAATTCTATGTCAGATAAATGTTGTTTTTCTGAACTTTCTATTCCTCGAAGAAACCTGAAAAAAAAAATCTACTCAGCTGTTTTTAATGCATGTTTTTTTGAGCAGCGAATCAGCATATTAGAATGATTTCTGAAGGATCGTGTGACTGGAGTAATGATGCTTAAAATTCAGCTTTGAAATCACAGGAATAAATTACATTTTAAAATATATTCAAATAGAAAACGGTTATTTTAAATAGTAAAAATATTTCAAAATTGTACTGTTTTTGCTGCACTTTGGATCAAATAAATACAGGCTTGGTGAGCACAAGAGACTTCTTTAAAAAAACATTAAAATCTTACTGTTCAAAAACTTTCGACTGGTAGTGTAGGTCATCAGTAAGTAAAAATATAGATATGTAAATATTGCTGGTCTCACTCTTGTTCATATGTCTTGCTAATTTTAATTGTATCTTTATTAAACTGTTTTGGTATTACACCAACAATTTCATAAAATGAAATATTTTATTTTATTTGTTTTTATTTATATTTAAATTTTGAGGTAGATCACCTGGCTCTATTATTGTAAAAATTTTGCACCATAATATGACACAAGAATTTGATAGACAGGCCATACTGCATATGTTACTTGTTTTATTTCCCCAGAAACTTCTAATCATAATCCATTCTCCAGTTCACTCTCACATACAAACTTGATTATGAGCAAATCATGCATTTTCCATAAACGTTTCCCCTTGATTCAAAGATGGAGTGTTATTTTCTACTCTATAATACTCCAAAGTGGACTGATCATCCAAACTATCAGCGCTACCTTCTACCTCACATGTGCTTGTTTCCTCTGGGAGTGGGTGGCTTGTGGATGTTCCCTTCTCGCTTGTGTTCTCATAATATACCATGTGTTATAAACCATGTTTTATTTTCCATTTGTGAGATGCTTTGCCCCATGCATGTGAAAGTTTCTCTTTCCCCCCCATAGGCCCCCTTGTTTTCCCTGGTCCCCTTTTTATGAACCAGCGTGAGCAGGTGCTAGCCAGACTAAGACCCCTTCAGGCCTTTAAGCTAATGCGGGAGAGACTCAAAGGTACTGCGGTCTTCACTACAGACTCCATCTGGAGCTCCATAATGCCCCTCTCTTTCCCTTCCTTCAACAAACTCTACTCTACCGCCTCTTCCAGCTTTCTCTGGTCACAGTAACGTCTTTCTCTCTCTGCATCTCTTCCTTTGTCTCTCTGGTGAAAGAATAAAAACCTAACTATAGTTTACTACCTCTTTTCTCTTCTAACATAATAGGCAATTGGCCATATGTTGTATGCTGTGCTCAGTGTGTTGATAAACAGTTAGGTGGAAAATATCACTATTAAACCAAACACGGCTCTTCTTTCTAAAGTGGAAAGGGGTTAGATGATTGTCATGCTGTGTTAGTTGTTATTGGGAAAGCAGAGGCCAAATGTGGTATCTTCGCTTAAAATAGCAAATTGCATCTCAATCTGACTTTTAAGTCAGCATTATGGGTCAAGTTTAGTTTTTTCGAAAGCTTAAAATAAATCCTTGTGCATGGCCGATATAAATAGAACAGTATGCCTTGTAGTTATTTTAGGAAACATTGAAATAATAGCCAAGCTGAATCTACATTTAAATATTTGGCCAATACAACCAAACTGGTGTCTAGGTCAGTGTCAGAGATCTTTTATTATTAAATAGTTCACCTGAAAATTGTCATTATTTACTCACCTTCATGTCATTCCAAACCCATTTGCTGTTATTACATTAGTCAATATTGTCTTTTCTTATTTCGTCTGAGAAAAACAACATTTTTGAAGAACTGACCCTTCGCAAAAAAAACAGGGTTAAAAAAAAAAGTCTTAAAGTCTTAAATTGCTTTTCCGTGAATTAAGCCCTTGAAAAGGTCTTAAATCAGGGCAGCAAGTCTTAAATACATATGATCATGCCATTAATTTTCGTGAGGGATTGTTTTCTCATGTGTTTCATTTTAAAGTGAAACGAAAGCGTAATTTCTGTGCTACATGGCTTAGGTTGCTCAATATTCATTAAACAATACACGGTAGATGCCGGTATGTGCTGCTTCATCTGTCAGTCACCTGAAGAAGAACTTGCCGTTTTGATTTTTTTTATAGTAATAAAAATCATTTAGTTCAGTTAGAGAACAAACAAAACAATTAAAACCGAACGCGGCTGCTCAATGCAGTGTGCCGAACGACAGTCGCATTACAGATCATGACTGACAAGAAGAGAGAGGTGAGAAAGACAAGACCATGGTGGAAGAGATTCAAAACAAAATGCAAAAGTTTTAAAAATATTTTTGATTTTAAAAAGCCTGTTGACTTCTGCCATTTATCTAAGGTGATAGTGGAAGTTTCAAATTTATTTGGTCCCACAGTGTTTGCTGATTTTTATTTCTTAAAAATTTGTATTTTTTTTTATTTTATATTAGGCATGCAAGGTATGCTGTGCTTCAAGCTTTCTTATTCGTTTTGCTAAAAAATGTTCTAAGTTTCTTATTTATTTCGTTACATAGTGTTTACTGATTTTCAGTTTTGTATACCCATTTAAACTGTAAGTTATTAATTTATATTAGGCATATAACAGGGTATTTTATTCGTTTTGTTAATAAAAGTTTGTTACGTTACGTTAATGCTGCTAATTTAAAAGTGAAAGTAAAATGCGGAGGATGCTTTTACAAGCTACTTAATACCGAAAGAAAGTGAAGAAAAGAGGGAAAACTTAAACAAACTAAAAACAAACAACTGCTTGACGCTGAATTGCCACTAATTTGAAAGTGAAAGTAAAATGTGCATGGCACTTTTACCGAAGAAATGAGGGAAAACTCAAATGAACCAAAAACTAAAAAATTTCTAGACACTGAATTGCTGCTAATTTGAAAGTAAAAGTAAAACTCGAACTACACTTAGGGAACACATTGCTGTATTGTTTTCCCTTCAAATTATTATTATTATTTTTTCCTTAAATTTTCTTTAGTTGGTCTTAAAAAGGTCTTAAAGTCTTGAGTTTACCCTCTTAAAACCTGCAGAAACCCTGAACAATGTCGCTCTCACACTGCACATCATGTTCTCGCACAGTGAAAAATAAATTGTGGAGCAAAGAGGAAACTGACAACACGCCAACAGACAAGACAGAGCTGGTTACTTCTGGTATGAAACAAGGTCTCAGCTTTAAAATGTTGTAATTTTTAAGAAATTCAAACAGTAACCGTTTTGTGGGTCTTTAATGTGTCGTGACAGATCACTGTATTGCCATATTAGATCAATGACACACGAACCGATCGTCTTGTCTTCTTTACTTAAAGCATGAAAAAAAAAAGCATGAATGAACGCCAGAATTTTATTTCAGCCGTGGAAAGACGTCAATACACATTATTTTTCAAGTTCAAGTCCACTGAAGTTAATCTACTCTCCTGTCCTGTCTGATTTGTTTGTTGGACAGAATGGCAAATTTGGCGTTATGATTGGTCAGATCGCCTGTCAGTCAAACTGTTTGCAAAGGGTCAATTGCATATCTTTTCACACATCTAATTTCTAGACAACAGCAGTTCATAATACGACTGTTATGATATCAGATTTTCTCTACGCTGTTGTTGCCAAAAGTATTGACAACAACGTTTTGTGATATCTTCATAAATTTTGGGAGTTTTATTGCTATCAGTCAAATTGTATTTCACCTTTTTTCTATGCTTTCTCTTTTATAGCCACTGAATCACACTGTAAATACAAGTGTAGTGTACAAAAAGAACATACATCAGTCTAACACCCTGGCTTTTTTATTAAAACCAAAAACTCCCCAGCTGGTGAGCTAACTTTTTTGGGGTTCAGGTAGAGTGCCTTGCTTTCATTTGTCATTGCCAACTTCATTTTCTGTGGCAGTCACCGTCGTCTTCATTTTTCAGTTTTATATCGAGTGGAGACCAGTGTTATGGAGCAGTACCGCCTCCAGCCCTGTTGTGGTGTGAATCAGTGACCAGTACTGGATTATAGGGCTGCCTCGATTAAAGATTTTTAATGCTCGTCTAGTAGTTGTTAATTTTAGGTATTAGTCGACTAATCACACGTTTATTAATGAACCATTTAAATCATAATAATGAGAGTTTAATTGCCTACATAGCCTAAGAAGTGCTCAAGCGCATACACAAAGCTTGCCACAGCACACCGGCAGAAGTAATGATTATGAATGTGTCAGGGAAAAACAGTAAGCAGGCCGCATTAACAGTTTAATAATTTATCGATAAACTAGTGCTTGCTTTGTTTTCGGCTTATGGGATGAAGTCGGCAACACTGACTCGTCATCTCAGCAGTAGTGATTCACCTGTACGCATGTTTCATTTGCATTACGCAATCTGAGAATATTTGTTTTCCACACAGATACTTCAATAGCGCACATTTTTCTAGGTTAACACTAGAATGAGCGGCTAAGTAAAGTTGCTACTACTGACATATTTCAGATGATAAGCCATAATTGAGGTTGATGAATGCTAGGTGAGCGTTCGGATGTCCTGCCCAAATCACATAGACCAGCCATTAATGATCTGTCCATTATGGACTTCTTCTTTTTTTTTTTTTTTTTTTTTTTTTTTTTTTTTTTAAACTTTCTTTCTTTCTTTCTTTCTTTCTTTCTTTCTTTCTTTCTTTCTTTCTTCCTGCGACTAATACAGTATTGGTTGACTAACAGTTAGTCAACTATTAGGGGCAGCCCTACTGGGTTATTTACTGTATTATCGTATGTCTAGAATTAACAAGATAACAGTATTTATTTATTTTAAATATCACGATTATTGTCAATTCTGGTATATTGTGACACCCCTAGTTCATAGTAACCACAACTATCAATCTATCTATCAACTATCTAAAAATTACAAAAAGGCTTCTGTTTTCTGTCTTCTCCCATCATAGCTGTTGAATATGATAAACCATATCATAATCCATATACTGTTGCAAACAGTTATGATAACTGTAAGAACCAGTATGTTTTTTTTTAGTTTACGCAAATAAGATTTCAGAGCTTCGATGGTAGGGAATATTATCATTATAATTAACAATATATATTATCAGTTGTGAGTCACTATTAGTGAATTATCAACAAATAACCTCTAAAATGACAGCATACAGGTTTTGGAATGACACAAAACAGAAATTCCATATTTATGAATTTCTATTCCTATACTATTCCTTTCTTCTACTAACCATTATTGTAGAGGCATTTTGTGTCTTTGAGGGCATGGTTTTCTTCGTACTATATCAAAACACAATTTATTAATGTAAAATATCATTTAACGACATTTATCTCTGTAAGGGAATACATATATCTGTAGGTTGTTTATAATGTCCCTAAACTCATATAGAGATTCATTTTATAATGTTCTATCAAATAATAAAGGGATAGTTCACCTAAAAATGAAAATTAGCCCATGATTTACTCACCTTTAAGCCAGCCTATGTCTTTGACTTTCTACTTTCAGATGAATATTATCAGAGTTTTATTAAAAATTGTCCTGGCTCTTCCAAGCTTTATAATGCCAGTGAATGCCTGTTGAGATTTTGAAGTCCAAAAAGTGCATCCATCCATCATAAAAAGCTCCACACGGCTCCAAGAGGTTAATAAAGGCCTTCTGAAGCAAATCAATGTGTTTGTGTAAGAAAAATATCCATATTTAAAACTTTATAAACCGTAATCTGTAGCTTCCGCTAAATGTCGTATGCGCGTTCACGAGAGAGTGGCGCTCCAGCGGATGACGTAGGGCGAAGTGATGAATGTGAAAGCACAGTGGAGAGAGCAAAATAAAACACCAGTCATGAAATAGAAATACAAAACGAGGATATGTAAAGAAAAATGTTGGAGGATTTCGATATAAGCCGAGAGACTGGTTTTCCTTTGCTGTAAACTAATCTTGGCTATCGCGAGACTAGCATATTCTCATTTTTCTTACACAATTGCATAGATTCACTTCAGAAGGCATTTGTTAACCTCCTGTAGCCATGTGGAGCACTTTTTATGATGGATGAATGCACTTTATTGGGCTTTAAAATCTCAACACCCATTCACTGCCATTATAAAGCTTGGAAAAGCCAGGACATTTTTTAATATAACTCTGATTTTATTCGCCCGAAAGAATAAAGTCATATACACCTAGGATGGCTTGAGGGTGAGTAAATCATGGGGTATTTTTAATTTCTGGGTGATCTATTCCTATTATTATTTTAAATATGTGTGGCATTTTTGCTCTGAATCCTGAATTTGTGACACTATTCTGTTCCATGAAATGCATTACGTGAGCATATTTTTGCATGCAGACATTCATTGGGACACAGATCTGCACATATTTTTACAGTGTTGTGGCACATTTACTGATCTACACTATTTTAATCAGTGTGGAGTGAAAGGAGTCTACTTTTCCTCTGTTCCCTCTGTAGATTTGTGCCTCAAATCAATGCCAGGTCTCTTTTATTAACCCTTGATAGAGTGCGTTTAAGGTTGTATACAATCACAGCTTCCCGCTCACTTTATCTTCTCTCCTTTGCTCTGTTTGGCCTCTGTCCACGCATGCCAGTGTTTCATTTCTCCTCTGTTTTTCCTCCTTTCCTCTGAGGCACCAGATCATTTCTCTTCCCAGGTCGTTAACAGCCCCCGGCTTCACTCGCTGCCTTAAGACATCCATCTCATCTCTCGCTGTCCTTGTCTGCCCTTTCCTGTCTGTCCACCCGGGCTCATGCTCTGTTCTGTGTTACAGATGGCAGCAGTGAACGCGGGGACAAAGATGCCAGTAAGATCACTACATATCCTCCCGGGGCCGTACGCTTCGACTGTGAGCTGCGAGCCGTTCAGGTCAGCTGCGGTTTCCACCACTCCGGTGAGTCGAGATCACATCTGACCTTCATAATGTGACAAGAGGCCATTGTTCATGTTCCCCATCATTACTTTGGGTCAATATTTGATGTTCCTGTTCTTTGATATGCCATGTATCAATTGAAGTTCTATGTCCATTTGTAATGGTAAACCGTTTTGTTCTGCAGTGGTGTTAATGGAGAATGGAGATGTTTACACCTTCGGTTATGGACAGCATGGACAACTTGGACATGGGGATGTTAATTCTAGGTAATGAAGATTTAAAGAGAATGCAGTTATATCTACTGTATGAGTTCACATTGGCCACAGTTGTCTCCAAAAATTACAGACACCCTGAAAGTATCATTAAAGCAGCCTAAAACACTCTCTGGCTCTCTAAGCATACAGGAAAATATTTTCTTTTCATTTATTTATTGAAATAATTTATTAATGAAATGATATTAATTAGTTAATTGTTTTATTTATGTTTAAATAATTGAATTGTAGTTATTTTGTCTATTTATGTATTTTATCTAATTACTTATTTTAATTATTATTATTTTAATTACTTATTTTAATTATTTTAATTCTTTATAGTAATTATTAACTTTAATTATGTAATTGTTTCATTTAAATTTAATTGTGTGTGTGTGTGTGCGTGTGTGTGTGTATATATATATATATATATATATATATATATATATATATATATATATAATATAATATAATATAATATAATATATATATATATATATTTTGTTTATTTTAATTTATTTGTACTTACGTCTTTATGCATTTTATTTATACAGTTATTTTACATATTTTAAATAAATAATTTTATATATTTTATATACATATAATTTTATGATTTTAGTTTTATTTTATATTATACAAAATGATTCATTATTTATACAAAATGACTCATTATTTATTCAAAATGATTCATTATTCATTGATTTAAAATTTAAAAAAATAAAATTATTTATATATATATATATATATATATATATATATATATATATATATATATATATATATATATATATATATATATTATTTATTATTATTATTAATATTATTATTATTATTATTTAATTAATTAATTAATTAATTAATTTATTTATTTATTTTTGCATTTGCTTATTTTAAGTAGGTTTTTATTGCCTTAGTTATTTAATTGTTTTGTTTATTTATTTACTTTATTTTCATTATTAATTTATTTTATCTATTTTTTAAGTAATGTAATGGTGTTTGTTTTTATTTATGTCTTTATGTATTTTATTTATACAATTATTTTTACATATTAATTTTAAATAAATAAATAAATAAATAATTAAATAAATAAATAAATTAAATAAATAAATTTTAAAATAAATACATACATACATACATACATACATGCATGCATGCATAAATTTATTTTTTATTATTTTAGTTTCATTTTATATTATACAAAATGAATCATTATTTTTTAATTATGTATTGATTTTATTTTAGTTATTTGTTTACATTATTTTTTATTTAAATTAATTTCATTATTTTTATTTAATTAATTGTAGTTTAATTTACTTTATTTTTTACCTAATTTTTTTTAGTTCAATTAATTAATTATAATCTTTAATTTTATACTATTAAAACTGATAAAAAAAAATAACTGACACTTAAAAAAAAAAAAGCAAAAAAAAAACTTTTTTATCTTAACACACACAGGGGGTCTCCCACTTTGGTGCAAGCTCTGCCCGGCCCAAGTACTCAGGTGACGGCAGGCAGTAACCACACTGCAGTGCTTCTCATGGATGGACAGGTCTTCACCTTCGGGAGTTTCTCAGTAAGTAAACTGTTTCTCCCTTAAGCAGAAACTCAGTGAAGTTCAAATTTATCCATCCATTTTTTACCTGATTTTATATTGGTTAAGAACCTAAAAATATATCTCACGTTGTCTCAACAGAAAGGGCAGTTAGGACGACCCATCCTAGACATGCCCTATTGGAACGCCAAGCCCTCTCCGATGCCCAACATTGGCGCCAAGTACGGTCGAAAAGCCACGTGGATTGGGGCCAGCGGGGATCAAACCTTCCTCAGAATCGACGAGGCACTAATCAACTCCCACATCCTGGCTACCTCCGAGATTTTTGCCAGCAAACACATCATCGGTATGCTCTCCCACTTGACTCCCTGTTGTGGTTTAAAAGGTCTATGCGTTGTGTCTCCCGTTAAAGCCTTTGACTCTTCTCTCCCACTCTGCTCCCTGTAGGTTTGGTTCCAACATCAGTATCTGAACCTCCTCCCTTCAAATGCCTTCTGATCAACAAACTGGACGGGAGCTGCCGTACCTTCAATGACTCAGAGCAGGAGGATCTTCAGGGTTTTGGCCTCTGTTTGGACCCTGTCTATGATGTCATCTGGAGGTGAGGCTCATCTGGTGTCAGTTGACTCGTAATAATACCAAAATAAATCAGAAGTTATAAAAACATTGGTACAAATTCTCTAATGTTGACTGATAAATTATATGCTACATCTTCTCATATCAAGCCGTCTCGCTGTTCTTCCAGGTTCCTCCCTGCCACGCGTGAGATGTGCTGCTATAACGCGGTGATAGCAGACGCCCGTGTGCCCACAGCCTCGGACATCCAGGCTCTCTGCAGCATCCTGAGTCCTGAGCTGGCTTTGCCCTCAGGCTCCCACGCCACCACCACCCGTTCACACGGAGCACTGCACATCCTGGGTACGACAACATCCTCTCACTGCCGCTCACTCTACCTTAGGCTTTACTACTGTTTAATTTGCAGGTCACAGCACCCTCTTGTCAAGCAGGATCTCAAAACCTGTCAGGAGTGTAGTCACATGATAGTAGAAACGTTCAAAGCTCAGCTGTACAGAGAAGAAATAGAGCTGGCTGACTGGCATTGTCTAAGATTGACAGTCTTTGAGCTTTGTGTCTGTCAAATCAAATCTTCCCTGATCTTTTGAGAATAAGAGATCAATTTACTGTGAAAACACACTGTAACTTTCAGAACTTCTTCTCTAGTTAAGAAAAAGAGAACTTGTTAAGCTGCGAAAACAGCTCCTTCTCAGTTCTGTAGCTCACTGAGATGAATATATTTGAGCATGTGATCACCTACATGTACATGTCAGCCACACCTGTTTACTACTCAGAAACTTGGCTCATCCAGTCATGGTGAAGTAATTTAGAGGAAGTAGGATAGATGATATTATTCTAAAACTGAACAGAATAAAAAGTGAAAAGAGTAAATTGTGGGTAAATCAGGCAAATCTTTAATTTTTCTGGATGTGTGTAGCAGCTCCTGCTCTGCAGATTCTCCAGACGGATCTTTAAGGTTGAAATGCATTACATGAGCCCAGATTTTGCTCAGAATTAAAGTCCAGGGAAGTCAAATCTAATTGCTGATCTGTCTTCAGATTTTGCTCAGTTGGATTTGCCACATCATAGAAAATCATGTAGTCTATTCTTTTTAGCTTCAGACTGTGATTCTGTCCAGTCAGAGGAGGAATATTTTGAGCTGATTTTAGAGCACATATTGTTTTCATGTGTCATTCTAGTAAAAAGGTCTTTTCAGATCTGTTCAGATTTAGTTCAGTATGGATTCCCATTTCTGCCACTGAATAAAATTTTTGAAAAAAGAGCATTGAAAGGTTTTTATCTCACAATTCTTTTTTTTTTCAGAATTGACACAAACTCACAATTCTGACTTTTTTTCTCAGAATTGTGAGATATAAATTCATAATTGCAAGTTATACAGTTAGAATTGCAATATAAATTTTCAGTTGCGAGAAATATACGGAATTGCGAGATAAAAACTGAATGCTGAATTTTTTTTCTTGTAAATGTGAGTTTGCATCTCGCAATTCTGACTTTTTTCTCAGAATTGTGAGATATAAACTAAATTGCGAGTTATACGGTCAGAATTGCGTGATTATAAATTCGCAGTTGCGAGAAATATTCAGAATTGCGAGATGATAACTTGCAGTTCTGACTTTTTCCTCAGAATTTTAAGATATAAACTCGAAGCGATTGCGAGTTATACGATTCCAATTGTGAGAGGGAAAAAAAGACTGAGTTTATATCTCACAATTTTGACACGCAATTGCATGTAAAAAAAAAAAAAAAAAATCACAATTAAATAAACTTGCAATTCTAAGAAAAAAGTCAGAAATGAGAGTTTATATCTCGAAATTACTCTGTTTCTTAGAATTGCAACTTTATTTCTCAGAATTCTGAGGAGAAAAGTCAGAATTGCAAGTTTGTATCAATTCTGAGAAAAAAAAATTGAATTGTGGGATTAAAAAGTCCCAAATTACCTTTTATTTTTTATTTAGTGGCACAAACAGGCTTCCGTGCGCAAGCATTACAAACGAGTGGCTCAGGTTTTTAATTATTATGATTTTACTTATAATGAATTGCTTTATATAATAAATAATTTCATTACCTTAAATTATTATAGTTATAATAGTTAATTTTTATAATGAATTGTAATAGGTTTTAATTATTATAATGAGCAACAGAAAATATTTATGAATAACAAGATCTTTTCAGTAAGATCTTACTTTGTAAAAAGACTGTTATTCAATCAATCAAGTTTATTTATACAGCGCTTTTTAACAAAACAGGTTGTGTTAAAGCAACTTTACAGTATTAATTAGGACAATAGTGTGTCAATAATGCAAAAGTTCCATGTTGCAGCAAAGTCAGATTGCAGAGGATTTATTGGTGGATTGAGCAGTTTAAGAAACTATATTATACTTAACTATAGAACAGCACAAACTGTCGCTTGTAAAGGCAAAATAGCAATAGATTTTAAGTTTAACTATTTAATACTAAGGATCAGTGTTGGGAAAAGTTACTTTTAAAAGTAATGCATTACAATATTGCATTACTCCCTAAAAAAGTGCCTGCCAAAAGGGACTACGGATGAAAATTAACTAGTGTTGGCTAAATCTGGTCATTTTACATATTTTATGTACTATTAATATGCATTGTTCCTGATTAAATAAATAAATGAAATGAGAAGTAACTAATTACGTTACTTAGTTACTTTTTATGGAAAGTAATGCATTGTTACTTTTGCATTACTTTTTAAATCTGGGCAGGGCTTGTTTGTGTGTTTTTAATATAAAAAGTTCTATTTTTAACAAATGCAGAAGCCCTTTCATAGCAAAAAGTAAAATGAATAAGCCTCAGGCTGAAAGAAAAGTAAATTCAAGTCTGCATAGAAAAACGCAGGAGATGAAAGTTCAACACTCTGCAGCAATAAAAAATGAAACACAAATGTTAACCTACCTAGAGTCATTTTTGCTTATTAGTATCATTAAATTGGATCATTTAAGGTCAGCAGCAAACAGACTGGTTAATAAAATGGGATTAAATACATAAGGCATTTGTGTTATTTGTGTTATTTCAATGTTTTTATTAATTTTACAGTAACGTTTACAGAGCGCCTCTGCACTTCCGATCGCGCTCAATAAATGGGAAAACAACTGACGTTACTTATTTTAAAAAAAAAAGTACCTCAGATATTTTCTTGTAAATTAAAAAGTGTGTTACTTTACCAGTTACTTTAAAAAATAATCTGTTTGAGTAACTTGCGTTACTTGTAATGCACTACGCCCAACACTGCTAAGGATAGCAAAAGTGGAAAATGATCAGAATACACTTTATTGTGACTTAGATGTTTTGACTCTTACTTATAAGTGGACCTCGGAGAAGGTCTCAGTCAAGTCTTAAGTTGTAGTCAGTTCTTCTGTTTGGTTGTGTGTGCAGGTTGTCTCGACACACTGGCTGCGATGCAGGAGCTGAAGATGGGAGTGGCCAGTGCCGAGGAAGAGACTCAGGCTGTGATGAAGGTCTACTCTAAAGAGGACTACAGCGTGGTCAACCGCTTTGAGAGTGAGTTCATGAAAAATCATATAGCTGTTACATCACCAAATACTATTTTAGACTGTTAAATGGATAGTTCACCCAAAATGACCCTCATATTCTTCCAAACCCATAAGACCTTTGTTTATCTTCTGAACACAAATTAAGATATTTTTGATGAAATCCAAGAGCTTTCTGACCCTGCATAGACAGCAATGCAACTGGCACGTTCAAGGCCCGGAAAGGTAGTAAGGACATTGATAAAATCACAGACAACATCTGTGTGGTGACATCAGTGTTTAAAATATTCAAAATTGTCATTTTTGGGTGAAGTACCCCTTTAAGGCACATTCACATACAGCAGCTTGACAATTTCCAGCAACATGAGTGATCACATCCAGGATGTGTTCAGATATTCAAAAGCTGCATGAATTGCAATCAAAAATAGAAACCACCCTGCAACCTCCAGCAATGAAAGTTTGCTAAATTTAGTACAATTTTTAGTCAGGTTGCGTTTGTTTGATTGTGTTGTTTTTTTTCCCTCAATGTTTTTTCAGGTCATGGAGGAGGCTGGGGTTACTCTGCCCACTCAGTAGAGGCCATCCGCTTCTGCGCCGATGCTGACATCCTTTTAGGCGGTTTGGGTCTTTTTGGTGGCCGAGGGGAGTACACTGCAAAAATCAAGGTCAGGTGCTATCTAAGTATCTCCTTAGGTTCCTGTCAGCCCACTTCTCACAAAGTTGATGGTTTTTGCTTTGTGATTGAGAGCTGTGATTGTGTTCGCAGCTGTTTGAGCTGGGGCCAGACGGAGGAGACCATGAAACTGATGGAGACTTGCTGGCTGAGACAGATGTGCTGGCATACGACTGTGCTGCTCGGTAAGGGTATACATAAGTACCATCCAAAACAATATCATTTCAATTTTTCGAGAGTGCTGTATCTAGAGTGCAGGATAATTGCTGCATAATTGCTATAATTATGTATGTACTTACATCTACATGCCAATCTTAAATTGGTCAAATATAAGTGTATTTTTATGTGTTTTAGTATAATATTTATATATTTTTTTTAATTCGCTGAGCACAAATAGCTCATAAAGGCTGCTGTGTTTATGTGTGCTCTTTTGTTTTGTGTGTGCAGAGAGAAGTACGCCATGATGTTCGACGAGCCTGTGCTGCTGCAGTTGGGCTGGTGGTATGTGGCGTGGGCTCGTGTGTCTGGACCCAGCAGTGACTGCGGCTCCCACGGCCAAGCCACCATCACCACTGATGATGGGTACAAACACATGCATTACTGTGATTATGTGGTCATTATAGCATGATAATTCAGTAAAGATGATAATTACTATTGTGAACTCTCTCCTGCAGTGTGGTCTTTCAGTTCAAGAGCTCGAAGAAATCAAATAATGGTACTGATGTGAATGCTGGACAAATACCTCAGCTGCTGTACAGGTAGGGATATGAGGAATTTCAGTTCTGTGCCCGTTACTTTGGCGAATTGGGTGTATTCTTTATTTCACGTCTGTGTTGTTCTGGTTTTCCAGGTTGCCCTCTAATGATGGTAATGCATCCAAAGGAAAGCAGCAGACCAGTGAGCCTGTGCACATCCTCAAGCGTTCGTTTGCCAGGACTGTGTCTGTGGTATGTGTACAAAAGCATTCTTAGAATGCAAAAAACAAAATGCAGTTCATACAAGTTACTGAATCAAAGTTTTGATGAAAATTGTATAAATGTTTGTCAAAAATGTATGATAATGATAAATATATTTCTTAGAACTTAAATGAATTATTGTTTGATATTTTGTATGACTTAAACAGTGTCTACCGTTAGTAAAAAAAAACAAAAAAAAACATAGATTTAAAATGCATTTGTTTCATACTAAGTATAGCTCAAGATATTTACATATATATCGCTCGACTTACTGCTATAAAAATTGTAATTAAACTTTATTTGGAGTACTACTTGTGCACAATGCACATTTCTTAATATTAAGCCTAAAATATATTTTAATTGATGAGAATTGTATGATCTTTATATAATATCAGTCTTTAAATGCAAAATATTTAAAGTGTACCTTTCAGTAGCTCCACTTTAGCACAATCAGATATGCTTAAGTATATCTTTAGTTGAACTTCAGCAATACTTCCACACAATTATAGTGCATTAAGTACAAAATTAGTTGTTCCAATTTAGCAGACTTTAAATATATCAGTTTAGTATACTAAAAGTACAATTGCAGGGTATTCATATTAAGTACATGTGTAAATGTATTTGTAGTATGCTTAGCATGAAATAAATGTATTTTAAAGACGTTTCAGTATATTTTTTACTAAGGCAGATGGTGTAAATGTCTGGTCATTTTAATATTAAAAAGTCCAGTTACAATTCTGACATTCTTGAATTGTTTTTTAGCAAGCAGTGAAGCAGTTTTGTATTAATTTTTGCATTCTTTTTTTTTTTTTTAAGCTTAATTTGCCAAATCAACAGACATTAATAATGTTGTGTACTTAATATACATAATTATCAACCAAACTGATATCAAATAATTCAAAATTCATATTTTTGATTTTTTTTTTTTTTAATTATTTTTTAAAATAAGAGTTTTTTATTATTTTAAAAATAATAAATAATATGTGCACTCATTCAGGTTGTACAGAAAATATTTTGTTACTTTTTACTTGATGGTTACACCAATTTGGATTAATAACTGGTGTAACAATAACAATTGGTTATTGTTACACCAGTTATTATTCCAAATTTGTTTGAATGAATTTCAGAAATTTCTGAAATTGACATAAATGTACAGCAACTTATAGAGTGACACTCTGTTTCAAAGCACTTCAGTGGATCTTTATGTTGACATAATTTCAGCTGAAACAGCAAGGTAGGGCGGAGCATATCAAGCAGTCCCGCCCCCTTTTTTTAAATAGCCAACAGCCTTTCGTTTATATAACAGCTTGGGTCTGAGCGGCATTTGACAGCATAGGACAGACACAATAATAAATATAGCACAATGTGCACTGACACAATGTGAAAGCAGATGACTTTCATCCCAACGGAAATCATATTTACACCGTCTGAATCATTCATTATCCCCTATATATTGCACTACGTGCCGTACAAACAATAAGTGATCAATTTTAGTTGCAGCTTTAGCATGTATTTATAGTGTGAGGGGCGGGACGTGTCGGGTTCTAGAGAGCATTTGATTGGACAGAAGGTTTGATGACAAGCTGAAGTGAAGTGCTGAAGTGATGTCATTAAAATCGTTGATCCACATTGGTGTAATTTAAAGACTCTAAGTTTTAAATACTTAAATACTATCTTATATAGTAAATGCACATTTTGTCATTGTTTTGGAGCACACTAGCTTATAGATAACCTTTAGGCTAACATTCATACTAAAAGCCAAAAAAGTAATTTGATTTCATGGGGACTTTAAAACTTGGCACGTTTTAAAATAGATTATTGTAGGATATCTGCTTTTCATCTCTGTTTAACTTGTTTGTCATTGACCCATACATGTCCTTTTAGTGATATTTTGACCTGCTATTTCCTTAAAAGGATATGTTAGCAACACTAGTTTGAATGTTCATATAATATCCTTATGCCTTGTAACAAACTAGAAAGAAAAAAGAAACTGGCAAGCAGCAAATGTACAGCAGCCAATTGTAAATAGTTTGTACTTCAGTGTATTTTATTGCCTGTTATTCTTAAAGGAAATCCCTTGAGTGTTGGCGCTTTTTTTCCATGCAGCCTATCCGCTTTGTGCAGTCAAACTAACAAGTTAATAATAGGGTCAGCTTCTTGGTTCATTTCCCAGTTGTGTGTGTTTGTTCTTGTCTCAGGACTGTTTCAAGTCTCTGCTGAGTATCCTGCACTGGAGCTGGACCACGCTGGTGTTGGGGGTGGAGGAGCTGAGGGGCCTGAAGGGTTTCCAGTTCACAGCCACTCTTTTGGACCTGGAGCGCCTGCGGTTTGTAGGCACCTGCTGCCTGCGACTGCTTCGTGTCTACATCTGCGAGATCTTCCCCATTTCTGGTATTATATGCCATTAAGGTGGCGTCCCACTAGCTGTTTAAAAAATGACATATTTTTGTTAAAATACTGCAGTCAAGACAGGTCACTTTCACTCATTCTGCTGCACCGGCGACTATGTAAGTAAAGCTGTTGGCTGAAAAAACAGCTAATGGGTTGCCGACCTAAGTTACATTGATTTTGAGCACTGCTGTCACTTTCCTGACACTGTACGACTAGACCTTGTCACCAGGTCTTATTGTTATACACTAAATCTGTGCTGTCACTTCTTGCTGAGTTGGACTGTCAATGTCACAAGTGGAGCTCCCTTGAGTTACAGATGTAGTCTATATTGATTGTCAGGGTCTTATGTCATGCTAGGCCTTTAAGCAACAGTAATGAAGAGGAAGACAGCTTTGGGCCAATGTTAAATATGTTAGACTTTAAGGAATAGTCTCAAAAACGATTAACTAAAACTGATTTTGGTCAAAAATGCATAAATACTCGATACATATCAAACGATCTGTAATAACAGACTAAGCAATAGTGACCACGTAATAAAAACACTCGTGTGGTGCAACGTTACTGTCGGATCCAATGTAGTCAGCACAGCATCGTCTTTTAGTTTCAGCCTTTCTGACAATCCCGTGTCGAACTGTGCTTTGTTTGTAAATGAATCTGTGGTAAAATTATGTAAACAAAGGACCAAGGTCTTATTGACGCAGTCTTTAACTTAATTTAGCAATGCAGAGACTTTTTCCACAACTTGGCACTGCACAGCGTCATGTTGTATTCGGAGCCATCTTCATCATTTGGTTTCTGCGTAGACCTGTGTTCGCCTCTCATTATTTACACTACAAATGTGAATCAGTGGGCGGGGCAAAACAGGCAACAATGTAGAAGCAGGTGTTGATCATCTTCTGTGGAGGCGGTGTTTAGCCACACTATTACATCATAGAGTGGCACATTTCATAACCTGTCGTTTTGGCAGACAGGCTTCAGTATAAGATGTTTTTAAAATAATGAAAAAGCTTTGAGTTTGGAAAGTTACAGGAAGTTTTTATAGTACAATGACCACTTATCAGTTAAAAGCTCAAGGGAATTTTCATTTATCAGTTCATGACCCCTTTAAAAACATTTTTTTACTGCTTGAAATAAACAGTTGAAGTAGAAAACTAAAATGTAATCCCCTGGTTAAGCGTAGTCCCAGACTAAATTGTAGCTGTTTCAACTGAAAAAAACTTGCACTGATCTTAAAATATATCAATGCCTTTGTTTTGTCTCAAGATGGACACCAGTAATGTTCTTTTTTCCTAAGGCACATTTGTAAAAATTACTTAAATGTTCTGATTGAACTGCTGTATGGCCTAATTCTGGCATAGTGTAAGCCTTGTCTGTGAAACCAGGCCCAAAAAAAGTCAATATATTTCAGAAAATAAAACAGAATACCGATGACTAAAAAGCATAATAAAATTAGTAAAACTTCAACTAAACTTAAAATAAAAGCAGAAAATATAACAATGAAATCTAATTCAGAATATTAACAAAAACAATAGTTGTTTTTCTGTGATTCTTAAAAAAACATTCTAAATCAGAGCAGAAAGTAATTTTTAGCATTTGTTTTCCAAAGATCTAAACATTTTAAAATCAAGATACATTTACTTGATGCAAATATAAATTGTAGTTTTGAAAAACTCAACACAATAAAGTGAGTTTATGCTTAAAACAAGAATATCATCAAATGGTTATGAATACTTGTTTTCCTTTTGAATGAAGTTGATTTTGCTTAGCCCATTGGCACAAATTTGTTTTTGTTTTAAGCATAAACTCTCAATTTTGATGAGTTTTACAGAAAATAAGACATATTTTGTCATTTTGCTTGTTGAGTTAATGTATCTTGATTTAAGAATCTTTAGACGTTTGCATTGGAAAACAAGACAAAAATACTGAGGAATAACATCACTTTTTTACATTGTTCAGAAGGCACATGAAAAGTTATTTCTAGTAGATTAGAGAAGAGCTATTTAAGCCTTAAGCATTTTTTTAATTATTAAAAAGAAATGGAGATCAGTTGGAAGCTGTATTTTCAAATGTTACTAGTACAGCTCAGTTACTGCCCCCTAGATGTTTACGTTAAGAGAACATATTGAATTGTTGTGTTCCTTTCAATTTATTCCTTTACTTTGGCTTACAGGGGATAAATATTCTGTGATTAATTACTCACCCTCATGTCATTCCAAACCCGTAAGACCTTCGAGAGTTTTCTGACCCTGATAGACTGCAACGCAACTGACACATTCAAGCCTCCTGCGTCACCAGCACCTTACGCATGACTGACAGGAAAGAAAAGAAAATGTTGAATAAAGGCACTGCTTTTGTTTTTTTGTGCACAAAAAGTATTCTTGTAGCTTCATAACATTACGCTTGAACCACTGATGTCACACAGACTGTTTTATCGATGCCATTACTACCTTTCTGGATCTTGCATGTGGCAGTTGTGTTGCTGTCTGTGCAGGGTCCAAAAGCTCTCAGATAACATCAAAAATATCTTAATTTGAGTTCTGAAGATGAATGGGGTAAGGAGGAGTAATTATTGACTGAACTTTCATTTTTGGGTGAACTATCCCTTTAAGAAGGTTTTTAAAAAATCGTACATTTACCTTTTTAAAACCTGCATAAATGTCATACTGTCTGGTCCACGTTGCATCTGCATTATATCTTAAACTGCCTGTTTGTGTCTCCTATCTAGCCAGTACCAAAGCGGTTGTGGAGGAGTCCAGCAAGCTGGCGGAGTGTGTAGGAAAGACACGCAGCCTCCTGAAGAAGATCCTGTCGGAGGGGATGGACAACTGCCTGACCAAGCTGGACAACGACCCGCAGGGATATCTGAGTCAGCCCCTCACGCTGCTGGAGGCCGTGCTGCAAGAGTGCCACAACACCTTCACCGCCTGCTTCCACTCGTTCTACCCCACGCCGGCCTTGCAGTGGGCCTGCCTCTGCGACCTGCTCAACTGCTTGGACCAGGTAATTACAGTCACAAGAGATTCTAGAGAGACAGCTTGTTCTTAAAGGTGCTGTATGGAATTTTTTTTTTGTCTGTACCAAAGCACTGTACATACAAAAACTATAATACATTCACAGGTATTTTGGAAACATGTTCAATATGTAGTTCACTTCCAGAACAAAAATGTACTCACCCCGTTGTCATACAAGATGCTCATGCCTTTCTTTCTTCAGTTGTAAAGAATTTTTTTTTTTTTGCACATGCATACTCTGTGTAATCAGGGTCAATACAGTTAGGGTAGGTTGGAAAACACCCATCTGATTTTCTCCTCCAACTTCAAAATCATCCTACATCATCGTTTTATCTTTTTTTGTAAAGGGCGTTTGACCCCCCTTTGCATTTTCACTTTGTAAACACTGGGTTGGTGCTTCTGCAGCGTTGTAGGATGATTTTAAAGTTGGAGAAGAAAACGAGATGGGAATTTTTTTTTTGTTTTTTAAACCTACCCTAACTTTATTGACCCGGGTTACACAGAGTGCAGGGCATTTAAACTGCATTTTGGAAGTTCAAACTCGCAGACACAATTGTAGCCCACTATATGGAGATAATTCCTGAAATGTTTTCCTCAAAAAACATAATTTCTTTACGACCGAAGAAAGAAAGGCATCAACATCTTGGATGACAACAGGGTGAGTACATAATCTGTAAATATTTGTTTTTGTGAACTACTCCTTTAAGTTCACATACTTGTTTCTCTGAAAAATCAGAGCTACAGAAACCATGTCCAGATGTCTGTTTTTGTTTTGGTCTCTGTGATTCCGACCACTGAACCTATAGCACCAATGCCAACAGCATTTCGACACCCCGGGTTGCCAGTTGGTGGAAAACACAGTGTTTTGAAGCCAGCAAATGAACTGGGTCAGAGATCGCAGATTCTACTCGGTCTAAAAAACCTCAGCATCCATCTAAAAATCTCTATAACCAGAAGCATATAAAAATGCAGGTAAATCAACTCATAAACTTTGTTGCCTTGCATTGTCAATTGCATTTGTTCCTGTTGCACGTCCTCAATCTGGCAACCCGTGTGATGTCACGTCTGAGGAAGCGGAAAAAACAATATTTTAAATTTGGACTGCAGTATGCATTTAAACCGCTAGCTGTCAATATAAAATCTGATGTGGCGTCATTTTGGCTAGACTATAAATCATAAATGGATAAATCTCAATAAAATTATCAAGAGCAGCATAAAATTACCCAAAATCAACACAAAGAAGTAATATATATTGGTTAAAACAAATTAAGTCTTATAAGGTCATTATTGTTTTGCACTGAAATTATTTTCATGATAATTAAGAACATTCTGCCAAAAAAAAAAAAAAATCCCCCAAATTCCATTCACTCTAAAGTAAAATGAAATAATGATTTATTCTTAAAAATGTAAATTATGGTTTTTATTTTACTGCTGTTAATTTTTTCTTTATAATGCAGTGCATTAAAGTAATTTTGTTACTAGAATTTTATTGATGTGAAATACAATTTATTTTTTTTTTGTTCTCTATTTGGGGGGGGGGGTGCCTACTTGTAATAAAAATATGAAAAAACGTACAGCATACTATCAATTTTGCAATTCTCTTTTGGTTAATACTTTTAAGAAGATAAAAAATAATAATAATACTATTCAATTTATTTAACTTTTTTATTTTTTTTTTGATTTTGGGGTGAGATATGACCTAGATATGTTTTTTGTAATATTTACCTACAGAGCCTTTTTAACAGAGATGCTTTTTTCAGCTGAACCACTTTCAGTTCCCAGCTCACACAGCAGTTGAGCCTCTTGACAGATTTAGAGCTGATGAATTTGAACTCTAAAATATCTCCAATGGCACAGTAAATCAGAGATTCTCTCAGAAAGAGGCAGAGCCTCCATATATTTTCTTTTTCAAATTTCTGAGCAATACATTTATCACTTTACTGGTAGACACACAGTCTGGTTAGATGCAGCAAAGGCTCTTCCAATCATAACATTGACCTTCATGTCGACCTCCAGGACATTCAGGAGGCCAACTTCCGCACGTCGAGCAGCCGTCTGCTGGCCGCGGTCATGTCGGCACTGTGTAACACCTCGGTCAAGCTGACCTCTATCTTGCCCATCGCATACGACGGGGAGGTGTTGCTGCGCTCCCTCGTCAAGCAGGTCAGCACTGAGAATGACTCTGCCCTCGCTCACCGCTTCCCCCTGCTGGTGGCACACATGGAGAAACTCAGCCACGTGAGTACTAACATCCCTCGTTGTTCAAAATAAAACACTGTATCATCATTCATCTTCCTCAGCAGTTACAATGCTTTCTTTATCATATTTTAATCAGACGGAAGAGAATCTCATGGGCATGACGACTTTCCGCGAGGTTCTGGAGAAGATGCTTGTCATTGTGGTGCTTCCTGTGAGGAAGAGTCTGAGGAAGGAGGTTGAGCTCTTTTCTCCTCATCTGGTGTCCAACACCTGTGGCCTATTGGCCAGTATCGTCAGTGAGCTCACCGCCTCAGCTCTCGGCTCTGAGGTTAGAAGGACAAATCTCCTGCTTCCCTCTCATTCCTCTCTCTCACACACACACACACACACACGCACACACACTCCTCCTCGTCTCTTTGTCCGCAGAGCATTCGCTGCTGCTCTAATTGCATTACAGCCACCGACTGACCATAAATAGCTTTTAGATGGTGGAGGAGAAATTATATCAGGATCCCACACAGAATCTGTATTCGTAGAGCTCCACAGAAAAATCGGGACATCCGGAAAGTTCTAAACGTCCCTGTCCCGTGTCCTTTATTTAAAAGGTGCATATTAAAATAAAGTAAATATGATATAAACATTTAGTAAGAAATATGTTAATATATTTATATTATGTATAATATTTATAATCTGTTTACAAAGTTAAAGCATTAATATATTATTATTTTAAACAAATTATTATATTACATTTAATATAAATTATTTAATTGAAATATATTATTTAATAAATTAAATATTATTAATATCTATATTTAATATAATTATTTGTATTATATTTATGGTATATTTATGTGTTAATATATTAATATTTATGTATAATTAAGCTTCTCCCTCTGACTGTTTGGGCCCTGAAACAGGACGTTTCTAATTTATGTAAATTTATAGAATTTCAATTCTGAATTTGTATATTTTATTTCTATGTTATTCTTATATTTTAGATTTAGATTTTATTTCTGTGTTGTTCAATTTTATTCTGCGTGCAGAGAGTCGCAAAAACCTGCATGTCATACTGTGTGGTTGTGTGTGTACAAGAAAAAAAAAAAAATTCAGTATGTAATACATTTTAAAGTATTTAACAAATATATTCAAAATATTTAAAAATGTGTAATATTTTAAAAAATATAATAAAAATATGAATATATTGTATATAATAACAAATTTTAATGCTGCTGCCGGTTTGATTTGATACTATTGTTGTAGAAAGACTGATATTTAATTTAATTTAATTTAATTTAATGTAATGAAGTACCTGGACTTTATTACATATACATTTCTGATTAATGCCCATTTTTCTCTACTTCTTTTTTTTTTTTTTTTTTTTTTTTTTTTTAATTCTTTTTATTCTTATGGTTATTTTTATTCTATGTACAGAGAGTCGGGAAGAAAAACAAACAAACAAAAAAAGGATTTAGCATGTAATATATTTTAAAGTATTTAAAAATATATTCAAAATATTTAAAAATGTATAATATTTTAAAAAATATAATAAAAATCTGAATGTATTGTGTATATAATAACACAGTTTAATGCTGCTGCCAGTTTGATTTGATACGATTGTTGTAGAAAGACAATTTAATTTAATTTAATTTAAAGTCCCTGAACTTTTTAATTACATAAACATTTCTAATTTATGTCAATTTGTATCATTCCAATTCTGACTTTTTTTTTTTTTTTTTAATTTTTATTCCTTTTATTCTTATTCTTATGGTCATTTTTATTTTATGTGCAGAGAGTTGTGAAAAAAGACAAAAAATTTTTTTAATATATTTAAAGTTTTTTTTAAGTATATTCAAAATATTAAAAAAAAGTATAATATTTTAAAAAATATATACAAAAATGTTATAATTTATTAATAATAATATTATTAATGTATAATTTATATAACACAATTTAATGCGGCTGTCAATTTTATTTGATATTACTGTTGTTGTAGAAAAACTGATATTTAATAATTTTATTTATTTTATTTTTTATTTTATTTTATTTTATTTACCTGGACTAGATTACATGTTTTGCAATCTGATCAATAAGACTGTACTACCCCAACTGCGTTAAACATTTTGTTCTGTTTAAATCCTTTTATTTTCTCAAAATCAGCGTAAGAATGTAAAGCGTGCAGATTCCATGTCGGCCTGCTCATGTGGGATTGTTGTAGTGGGAAGCTGAGTCATGAGCACAGGTGTGTCCTCCACCAGACCACAACAGTTTGCTGCAGTCCGTCTCTCTCTGACCACTTGGGAAAAGGCCATTGGCTCGTTGCCATAGCAACTGGCCTGTCATGCTCTAATAGAGTACATTATGGAGAGCGTTACAGCTGCTTTACTTCTCTTTAACACCGTCTGTTTCCAAAGGTTGAATATAAATCGTTAATAGAGTTGCACAAATGGCATCCAGTTTCTTTTACATCACAGGAAAAGCATTATTTTAGGTGGCGGTTCTCATGTAGACTCCTGTTCAATAACAAAAACATCCTCCCTCAGTGATCTGGCCTGCTGCCACCTGCTGGGAAAAGAAGTGACACTTCATCTTAAAGGGACAGTTCACCCAAAAATTACACAACTGTCCCTTTAATATGCTGCAGTGACTCTACACTAAATGTAAATTCTTGTCTGCACTTTTGAAACTTCCTTGTTGTTGTTGTGCAGGTGGATGGGCTGAACTCCTTGCACTCTGTGAAGTCCACACCCAACCGCTTCACCAAGACCAGCCAGGGACGCAGCTGGAACACAGGGAACGGCTCCCCCGACGCCATCTGCTTCACAGTGGACAAGCCAGGGGTGGTGCTGGTGGGTTTCTGTGTGTACGGAGGAGGAGGCATCCATGAGTATGAGCTGGAAGTGCTTGCTGATGATGTAAGTGCTTTCTGTATTCATCACCTGATGTTACACAGGAGCTAGACTTTTGACTGTTAAAGGAATAGTTTGTGCAAAAATGAATGTTCTGTCATTATTTACTCACCCTCATGTCGTTCCTTACCCATTTGCTGTTATTTTTAGCAACAACAGTTTATTTTGACCATGTCACCATGTCTAGATCCTAAAAAGCACCAGAAAAATATCATAAAAGTTGTCCATGTGACTAACTTACTATAGTTTATGGAAAAAAACAACTTTGTATTTGAGGTTAATCAGTTGTATGAGTTACACTGGGTCAAAACTGCATTGTTCCAAACCTGTAAGACATTCGTTCATCTTCGGGAAACACAAAATTAGGATATTTTTAATGAAATCAGAGAGCTTTTGACACATTCAAGCAGCGCAATTGACACATTCAAGACCCAGAAAGGTAGTAAGAACGTCCATTAAAATAGTCCATTTGACATCGGTGGTTCAACTGTAATTTTATGATGCTACGAAAATACTTTTTGTGCACGAAGAAAACAAAAATAATGACTTTATTCAACAATTTCTTCTCTTCAATGACAGTCGACACGGGTTCACAAGAGTACCACAACGCATTTAGTGTGGTGCATGTGGTCTTCTTGTAAACATGCATTAAAGGCTGACAGAAGGTAACTTTATAAAGTTACGGTTGATCGATTGATGTCACATGGACTATTTTAATGATGTCATTACTACCTTTCTGAGCCTTGAACGTGTCAGTTGCATTGCTGTCTATGCAGGGTCAGAAAGCTCTTGGATTTTAAAAAATGTCTTAATTTGTGTTCTGAAGATGAACAAAGGTCTTACATGTTTGGAACGACATGAGTAATTAATGACAGAATTTTCATTTTTGGATTAACAAACCCATTTAATGTAGCTCTTCTTACTCTACAAAAAATACCTCTAATTTAATGGTAATCAGAGCAGTGTAGTTATAAAGTAAATTATAGTGGCATTTGTTATAAATACCAAGGCTAAACAAACTGAAATAGAAACTTAAATATGATGTTTGGGAAATGTGCTGTACTGAGAGAAATCAAAACCAAAAGATGCAAAATTTCTGTACAGACACACAGACCAGTCATTTCTAATTCACTGAACAGTAACTTCCAACATTTAATGATTTTGAGAAGTAAAAATATGGCTGATCCTCAATATTTTTATACTTTACCGCATTAAAGAATGGAAATATAGGGATTAAAAGTGAATGAACGGAGGAAAATAACCTTTAATAAATGATACAGTGAACAGAAATCCCTTGCAATAAAGACAAAAGGTAAGAATTTGAAAAGAGAAACAAAATATTTAATGTTTAATCTGATACAGCAACTCATAGAATATCGTTAGAATCAGTGTTGGGGAAAATGACTTTTAAAAGTAATGCATTACAGTTTTGCATTACTCCCTGAAAAAGTAACTAATTGAGTTACTTAGTTACTTTTTATGGAAAGTAATGCGTTACGTTACTGTTACTTTTTAAATCTGGGCAGGGCTTGCTTCTTTGTTTAATATAAAACACTTCTAATGTGAAAGCCCTTTTACACTAAAAGTGAAATGGATTCACCTCAGGCTGAAAGAAAAGTATATTTATGCAAGAGATCACTCTTCAGCTATATAAAAAAAATGAAGCACAAATGTTAAAAGTTTATCTAAAGTAATTTTTACATATTAGTATGGTGGAATTACATCATCGAAGGTCAGCAGCAAAGACACTGGTTAATAAAATGGGATTAAATACATAAAGGATATTTGTTTTATTTAACATATTTAATTATTGCATATTATTGCATAATATTCTGAGTTTGGATTTCACTGTTTTTATTCATTTTGAGGAATACTGAATCTTTTTTTTTTTTTTTTGAGTGAGATGAATTAAAGCATGTTCACATTTAGTCTAGAATACAGTAACATCATGTTTACTCCCAATTTCCAGACAGGAGACTTGTCAATCAATAAATGGGGAAAAAAGTAACTGGCATTACTTATTTAAAAAAGTAACTCAGATATTTCCTTAGAAATTCAAAAGTAATGCGTTACTTTACTAGTTACTTGAAAAAAGTAATATTATTACGCAACTTGCGTTACTTGTAATACGTTACCCCCAACACTGATTAGATTAAAAAAATCACCGAAAAGAATACAAAACTGAACTTAATCCAAGTTTGCATGGCAACGATGTAGTGAAAAATGGAAAAGTTTTCCCTTGTGTTTTAAAAAATTTCACGTATACACAACAGCGTTTTCAGAATGGTTTGTGTTTACATATATCCATGAAAACTGCCAAAAACGCTGTAGTACGTATGCCAGGCAAATAGTTGCCGCTGTCACCTTGTTAGTAAACAGTACCTGTAGGGAATTAAAATTGACACATACCGCGCATGTATACTACGCATTCGCATGACAGCATCGTTTTCAAAGATTCTCGTATTGGGCGTTTACACAGAAATGAGAATGGTGGCATTTTCGAAAACTTGCCTTTTCAGTCCCCAAAATGCAGTTGTCGTGTAAACGAACAAGCAAAATGCATAAAAAGTTTCCTGTTTTTGTCTAAAAACGTGCTAGTGTAAACACCCCCTCAGTTTGGCTACTGTTTCTTTTGTAAACATGGCTTTGTACCACGTCCGTCCCAGTATCCATGTATAACAGCCCAGCCCCGCTGTACAATAAATAATAGGGGCTTTTGCACCAGAGGAACCTTTTAATAGTTCCTCAAACCATTGGCAGAAGTTCCCACTTTTTGGCGTGTTCGCCCCACAGGAACTAGGAGCATATGAAGAGTTCAGATGCAAAAGCCTCAATGTCCATCTGATGTTTTTCTTTAAAATAAGCATTTTTATCAGGCTCCTATGTATAGGTTTCTACTTAAGTACCTGTACTTCTGATTGGGCTGAGGCTGGGATTTAGCAAGTTTGAAGTAAAAGTATTTGATGGACGTATACTATGTGTCGAGAGCATTCACTCATTTACTCAGTATCATTATCTCATTTTTGACCGAGATGGCTTTTAGAGGGTTTTGCATCTGAACTCTTCATATGTAGTTCTAAAAACTCTGTTTAGGGGGAACTAAATTAGCTCTTACTTCAGAGTAAGGTCTAAAACAGTTCTATAGGAAAACCAGTGATGTAAGTGTACACTGATTGGCCAAATGTGTACAAAACCCCAGAATTTAAAAAAAATATTTACTCAACAACCATGAAAAACAATGATAATGGCATTTAGCTACCTGTTGTCTGCAGTGTTGTGTTGTTTTCTCAGCCTCAATGATATGTAACACTGTAATTTTTCATAGAGGAGATTTAGTCAGATTTTAATGCTCTTTTAATCGCGTCAATTGTGCGTTTACATTCCATCTTCGTTATCACGAAACCCACAACACAACAAAAACAGCTCCGATCACAGCGTCCTCCACTCACCGGTTGTTTACGTTTGTACATGCCACAAATAAAGACATTGCTGTCGGCCGCTTCAGAGTTCCTGCTGACGGTGCGAATGCAACCAAGATAACAGCCCGAGGAGGAAATTGGGTCTCTAGGAACCACCATGCACCATGATTTCACAGTGCGAAAGCCTATAATTTCAATTGAGTTGTGTAACTTTGTTTGTTTAAATGCATTTTTGTATTCAAGTTAGCAATGCTGGAACTGATATGATGTGTGTTCATGCATATTTGTTCCAAATGATAAAAAATGTGGCTTATATCCTAAAAAAATATGGTATGTGGTGCCAGGTCTTTTTGAGACAAACTCATTTTTGGGTGAACCGTTCCTTTAAGTTAGAATGTGTTGTTTCACTGTCTTACCCTGTTGTTTTTCCTCTGTGTTCTTGTTCTGTCCATCTGTCCTGTTTTATCAGGCTCAGACGGAGCACCCTGGAGATTCCGCCCACTCCCACAGATGGACGTCTCTAGAACTGGTCAAAGGCACTTACAGCACTGACGACTCCCCCAGTGACATTGCTGAGATCCGTCTGGACAAAGCTGTTCCTCTGAAGGTGCTGCGAATTTTGCACATGAATCACGCCAAGCATAAACTTCAACTTCCAAACTCACTTCCACCCTGTTGCTCTTGCAGGAGAGTGTCAAATATGCTGTCCGTCTGCGGAACTATGGCAGCCGTACAGCCAATGGCGATGGAGGCATGACCACCGTACAGTGCTCTGATGGAGTTACTTTCACCTTCAGCACCTGCAGCCTGAGCAGCAATGGCACCAACCAGACCAGAGGCCAGATTCCTCAGATTCTCTATTACAGGTATGTGCTTTCCTTTCTCTGCCTAAAAAGTTATTATTATTAATAAAGGATTTAACATCTTTTTGACACCGACTGCTTTGCACAGGAGTGAATATGATGGTGACCTGCAGTCACAGCTGTTAAGCAAAGCCAATGAAGAGGACAAGAACTGCAGTCGTGCTCTTTCTGTAGTCAGTGTGGTGGTGCGGGCAGCCAAAGACCTCCTCCACAGGGCCTTTGCTGTGGATGGTGAGAAACTTTTTTATCTGCTATTGCTTGCAGTGAGATTCCTTACCATTAGGAATAATGGCATTTGCAAAGAAATGGGGGAAAATATACTTGTTGCTTATGCGTTGATTGTTACTGATGTCTTTACAGTTGAAGACATTCCAGAGCTCCTGAGTTCCTCCAGTCTCTTCTCAATGCTGCTCCCACTTATTTTGGCATACATTGGTCCTGTGGCTGCCTCTGTCCCAAAGGTAAGGGAGTTTTTCTTTGTGTAATTGGCATCCTTGGCTCTTGATGTGATAATGATCCGTCTCCTCTGCCAAGTCAAGTGTGGTTAGTTTCCTTTTTCTCACAGTATCTATCTTGGTGTCTAACTGTTTTAAATGTCTAATTGTTGTCTTCTGTTAGGCTGCAGTGGAGGTGTTTGGTTTAGTGCAAGAACTACTTCCAGCTGTTTCTGCCCTGAACCAGAAATATGCCCCTCCTGCTTTCAATCCTAACCAGTCCACAGACAGCACCACTGGGAACCAGCCAGAGCAGGGCCTATCAGCTTGCACCACCTCTAATCATTATGCTGTCATTGAGAGTGATCACCCGTACAAGCAGGCTGCTGTCACCCAGTACAAGGTACATTAGTTCTCATTTCCTAATATTCAACAGGAAAAGGTCAAATCTAGCAAATCAAGCTGTTTATTATCTAGCAACCTGTTTACATTACCCTGCCAACTAAATAGAATAGCAATGCTCTAGCAACCACCAGTAACACTTTGGAAACTGATTACAGGAATCGACATTAACATTTCTGATTGTTCTTGACAGCCATAAAAAAGTAGTCAAACATTTAAAACCACAAAAGCTGATGTTAATGCAGAAAAAGGAAAGATGTTGAAACAGATCTTTTAAATAAGACACTAAGGTGGCATAAACTGCAATGTAGATTGTAGGGATCTTCTCAAACACTGATTAATTTTTTGTGCTGTTTGCTCATAATTGTAATTGGAATGAATTTTGAATTTGTGAATTTTAATCAGCAACACCCAAGTAAATTCCCAGCTACACCCTAATCAACCACCTGAACACCCGGTCAATTCCCCAGCAACACCCTAACAACCACACGGTGGTATAATAAGATTCCCAGCAGCACATTAATCCACACCCAGAACAACCAATCAACTCTTCAGAAACAACGTAAACAACCACCCAGCAACACCCAATAAAATCCCCCAGCAACACCCTAATCCACACCCAGAACAACCAATTAACTTCTCAGCAACACCCTAACAACCACCCAGTGACACCCAATACAATTCCCCAGCAACACCCTAATCCACACCCAAAACAACCAGTCAGCTCCTCAGCAACACACAGCAACACCCTAATCAACGACCCAGAACACCTAATCAACTTCATATCAACACCCCATTGAATTCCCAGCTACACCCAATCAACTTCTCAGCAACACCCAATAAAATCTCCAGGAGCACCCTATCAACCACCCAGAACACCCTAATCCACTACTTAGAACAATTAACCAACTCCTCAGCAACACCCTAATCAACCACGCAAAACAACCAATGAACTCCTCAGAAACACCCTAAACAACCACCCAGAGCACTCAATCAATTCCTCAGCAACACCCAATAAACCACCCAAAACACCCTAATCAACTACCTAGAACAACCAAACAACTCCGCAGCAACACCCTAATAAACCACCCAGAACACCGTAATCAACCACTCAAAACACGCAACCAACTATTTAGCAACACCCTACACAGTCACCCAGCAACACCAGTAAAATCCTCAGCAACACCTTAATCCACTACCAAGAACAACCAATCAACCACTCAGCAACACCCAATTAACTTCTCAGTAGCACCCTAATCAACCACCCAGAACACCCTGTTAACTCCTCAGCAACAACCACCCACAACATCCAATCAAATTCCTAGCAACACTGCTAATCAGCCACCCAGAACAACCAATCATCTCCTCAGCAACACTCTAATCAACCACCCAGAACACCCAATCAACTCCTCAGCAACACCCAGTTGAATTCCCAGCAACACCCTAATCCACCACCCAGAACACCCAATTGAATTTCTAGCTACACCCTAATCAGCCATGCAGTACACCCAATCAACTCCTCAGCAGCACCCTAAACAACCACCCAGAACATCAAGTGAACTTGTTACAAACTGAGATTCAGTATGACCGCTGTACCTTCACGAGTGTTTTAATCACCTTCCCCTGCGCTGGTTTCCAGGTTTCCTTTCCAGACTGCGTTCGCTGGATGACGGTTGAGTTCGATCCTCAGTGTGGCACAGCACAGCCAGAAGATGTCCTCCGTCTCCTGATCCCCAGCCGATCGCTGCACTTCTCTGGGCTCGGCTCCAAAACTCTGGCTCACGAGACCATCAACAGCTGGACCGAGCTCAAGAAGTTCTCTGGCTCCAGTGGCTGGCCCACCGCTGTCTTGGTGCTGCCAGGTAACAGCGATGTCCCAGACTTTGTAAATATTTACTTACCCTATCATGCTGATGAACACGCTGTTGACGTGTCAGTATTTGTTGATGTCCAGTAATTAAAAAGACGACATTTATCAAGGTGTTTACTTAACACCACTTCCAGGCCCTTAAGCGGTAGTCTTTACACTGTCAGCAGATAAAGCTTGTTTATTTTGTCCCACAGAGGGTTTATAAACACCAGATCCCAATCAGGAAGATTGTGGGATTGTTTACAGAATGTTATCTCTATGAGAACTGTGATTATATGCACAGATGCCACCTTATCAGTGATGTTTTAGTATCGTTGAAATGGCTATTATAGTTTTTATGAATATTTTAAATCCAGTTTTATGTCTTTGTATTTTCCGTCTTCATTTTAATTAGAGTGGAAGTTTTAGTAATTATTTTTGCCTCTTGTAGTTTATTTTATTTTGTTTTTATTGAATTTTATTTTAGTTTTCATTATTTTAGTACATGATTTTAAAAATATTTTATTTTCGGTTTATGTTTATTTCTGTAATAACAGTTATTAACTGTAATAACAATGAATCATGTTTTTCAAAATGATTTGCTTAATAACTTTTACTTTCTCAAATATCAGGTAACGAAGCCCACTTCTCTTTGGAAACTGCATCGGATTATGTGAAAGATGAGAAAGCCTGTTTCTATGGATTCAAATGTGTGGCTGTCGGTTATGAGTTTAACCCTGGTCTTGACGAGGTATGAAATTCAATATTAATGTCTTAAACCTGAGCCCAATGCCTGAAATGAAGTATTAACATTTGAGGAGTTCATTTTGCCCTTCTTTTTAGCCTATGTGGCACCGCACTGTTTAATAACAGTTTGCTGGTCGACATTTATAGATATATATAGACAATAAACATTAGCAGTGCTGTTGTTCTGTATTGAACTCTGGGTGAAAATTGTTTCAGCTTGTTTCAGTTTATTTATATTTACCACTACCAGCATCTCATTAATGGATTGCTTTGGACCTGAGAAAGGATTGGTGATCCATACTGCAAATGTGTTTGAGACATCTGTCATGTGGCTGTAAATCTAAATGTAAATGTAATGTAAGTGTGGCTGTGCTTTCAGGGAATTATTCAGCTGGAGAAGGAATTGGCTTATTTGGGAAGCGTGTGTGCAGCTGCACTCATGAAAAAGGATCTTGCCCTACCCATAGGTAAGAATGACTGCTGCTTTCCTGTGCTTTGAGAAGATGCATAAAGGAACTGTAATGTGGCACAATACAAGCTACTCATAATTTAAAGCAGTTACAGCTAACTAATATCAAGTAGCTAACTACAGTGGGTGATACTTGAGCGGCAGTATCTTTTAAGATGCCTTCTTAAAATATAAACTGCCATTCAAAACTCCCAAATAGAAAGTCATACTTTCTTTCAGCAAAGACGCATTACATTTATCAGAAGTGACAGGAAATATTTTTTAATGTTTCAGAAGAACATTACTGTTTCAAATAAACATTGGTCTTTTGAACTTTCTATTCATTGAAAAAAATCTGGAAACAGTTTTCACAAAACTGTTTTTGATTTAAAAGAAGAAATTTTTACTGAGCATCACGTCAACATATCAGAATGATTTTTAAATTTGTATTGTTATTATTATTTTTATTTATTTTTTTGAAGAATCATGTGACACTGAAGACTGAAGTAATGATGCTGAAAATTCAGCTTTGCATCACAGGAATAAATTACATTTTAAAATGTACACTACCAGTCAAAAGTTTTTAAGTGTTTTTTTTTTTTTTTTTTTTTTTTTTTAAAGAATTCTCTTCTGCTCATTAAGCCTGCATTTATTTGATCCAAAAAAAAAACAGCAAAAGTAATATTGTGAATTATTTTTATTCTTTAAAATAACTGTTTTCTATGTAATTTATTCCTGTGATCAAAGCTACATTTTTATTATCATTATATTATTCTGATATGCTGGATTGCTGTTCAAGAACATTTATTATTATTATTATTATTATTATTATTATTATTATCAGTATTTAAAACAGTTGAGTAACATTTTTTCAGGATTCTTTGAAAAAGATCCAAAGATCAGCATTTATCTGAAATCAAAAGGTTTTATAACATTATAAAGTATATCATTCAAAAACTCAGAGTCAGTATAATTTTTTTTTTTTTTTTTTTTTTTTTTTTTTTGGAAAGAAATGATAGAAATGAATACTTGAATGCATAGGGATGCATTAAATTGTTTAAAAGTGATGATAAAGGCATTTATAATGTTACAAAAGATTTCTATTTCAGCTAAATGCTGTTCTTCTGAACATTCTATACATCAAAGAAACCTGAAAAAATTCTACTCTGCTGTTTTCAACATAATTTTTTTATTTTTGAGCAGCAAATCAGAATATTGGAATGTTTAATAATAAACTGTTAAGTTTAAATTGTAATAGTGTTTAACAACATTATTTATACACACACTTCTTTTCTTGTACAAAACTATATAACTGACCCTAATTGATTTTTATTTTTATTTTTTTTCTGTTTTCTAAATTTATTTGCCTGGTCCAGATGAATCAGTTCATAAATGTGAACTTTCATAATAAACCGATTCACTAGAATAAAACTTGTTAAAGCTGAGAGTTTGTTTGAATATTGCCACAGCTTACTGTGGAGCATAACATAATTTGACATTTAAACAATTTTGTTGTGGTACACTGCAACTACTTACAGGTCTGAAAAAGTAGCTTGTTACTGGAAAAACTACATTGTTTGGAACATCTCAGCTACTGCCACGCTAGTGAAAAAAGTGGCTAGGTTAATATTTCCTTCATTGGTGGCACTGATAAAATCATAAACATGAACTTTGTGTCTTTTTCATCTGATTATGTGGATTATGTACTATCTTACAGGAAATGAACTGGAGGAGGATTTGGAGATTTTAGAGGAGGCCTCGCTCCAGGTACTGAATTAGAAATGATTTTGCTGTTTGTGAGCGTAGTACCATCATCATAGCGAGCTCTAATGGTGTGTTTGTGTTGAGCAGGTGTGTAAAGCTCACTCAGGGCTCCTAGGGAAGGGACTGGCGCTCTCTCACTCTCCCACCATCCTAGAGGCGCTGGAAGGCAACCTGCCACTGCACCTGCAAACTAACGAGCACTCCTTCCTAGAGGACTTCATCACCTGCGTACAGAACTCCAGCGGTGGGCGGCTCGCCAGGTCTGTCCCAAACGTTTTCCAGCTCCCTTTATTCATAAAGAATCTGATATGTACTCTGTTTATGCATCTTTTGATACCTTAAAGCCCTCATCCTAGCATCTCTACCATTCTGCTGTCCCAGGTGGCTTCAGCCAGACTCCTACGCGGACCCTCAAAAGACCTCGCTCATCCTGAACAAAGACGACATCCGCTGCGGCTGGCCCACTACTGTTGTGGTGCAGACCAAAGACCAATATGGAGATGTTGTGCATGTGCCAAACATGAAGGTTAGCATCTTTCTTAAATCAAATGTGTGTTATGAAACCAACACATCTAACTGTCTCTGCTCTGTGTTTTAGGTTGAAGTCAAGGCTGTTCCTGTCTCTCAGAAGAAGTCCATCCAGCAGGAGAACATGAAAAAGCTGCAGCGTTTGCCAGGCAGCTCGTCTAATTCCACATCAGGCACTGATCTCACCTACGGTGGCCATCCAGCGCCCAAACTTGAGGCGACGTATGAGCCCATGATCATCAAAGAAGCTCGTTATATCGCCATCACCATGATGAAGGTTCCTCTCATCTCTTGATTTGATAAATGCAGTAGCTACAAAAATGATTTAGACTGGGGCTGCCTGATTAATTGAAGAAAACCCCCTGAAATCATGATATGGCTTAGTGTGATTTGTCAAACTGCAAAGGCTGCAGTTCAGTTTTTGCTTAATGTTTCTAATTTTTAACCATCTTTCCAAACTTTATTCATAAAGCTGTCACTGCTATTTTTTTTATCCAGGCGTATGAAAATTACTCTTTTGAAGAGCTCCGCTTCGCCTCACCAACACCAAAGAGGTTCAAAGATTGCTTTCCTACCCGTCACATATAAATTACAAACAAATTCAAATGTAAGCACAGGATTCATGTTGAGTTTGTTTGCTTTTTACTCAGACCCAGTGAGAACATGCTTATCCGGGCAAACACAGATGGCACCTACAGTGCTAACTGGACCCCTGGTGCTGTTGGGCTTTACACCATTCATGTGACCATCGATGGCATTGAGATTGGTAACTGCATTTCAGTATTTATTAAAGCTTCGTATTAGAGCTCTTTGTTTGGAGGGTGTCCAAAGTGGATCATGTGTGTTTCTAGTGCTTAAATAGATTTGTTCAGAAAATGAAAAGAATCACGATAACTCTATATCATTGTGCAGGAAGTCTTTGCTGTTTTAAAACAGTGTAGTAACTCTTGATATTATGAAGCTCATGAAATGAGTTTGCTGACTAGAATAATGTTTGTTCAGATGCTGGTCTGGAGGTCGAGGTCAAAGACCCGCCCAAAGGAATGATCCCTCCTGGGACACAGATGGTCAAACCTAAAGCTGAACCTCAGCCTAGCAAGGTGAGTTCCCAAATTCTCAAGCAGGAGCACAATCTGATGTGTCAGGTCTGACAACTTCAGCCATTCATTTTAAACTGCAGTTCAAATATTGGGGGTCAGTAAGATGAAAAAAAAAACTGTAATAGGAATCGACCAATATGTTTTTCAGGTCATATACTGATTATTACAGATTAAGCAGAACCAGTACAAACCGATACACTGCAAGTCAAAAGTTTTTGGACAGTGAGATTTTTATTTTTATTTATTTATTTTATTTTATTTTTTTAAGTCTTTTCTGCTCACCAAGCCTGCATTTATTTGAAAAACTCTTTTCTATTTTAATATATTTTAAAATGTAATTTATTCCTGCGATTTTTAAAGCTGAATTTTTAGCATTATTACTCCAGTGACATAATCCTACAGAAATCATTGTAAAATTCTGATTTGCTGCTCAAAAAACATTTAATTTGTAACATTTTAACATTTAAATTTAATGTTAAAATTTTGTTTCATTTATGAAATCATTTATCTAAAACAGAAATCTTTTGTAACATTATAAATGTCCTTATGATAATTTTTGATCAATTTTAAGCATCCTTGCTAAATAAAAGTATTAATTTCTATACCCTCCCCCCAGTATATATGTGTGTGTGGACCACAAAACCAGTCATAAGGGTACCTGAAAGTTTGTTAGGATAGGACAACATTCGGCCGAGATACAGCTATTTGAAAATCTGGAATCTGAGGGTGCAAAAAAATCAAAATATTTTGAAAATCGCCCTTAAAGTTGTCCAAATGAAGTTCTTAACAATTCATATTACTAATCAAAAATTAAGTTTCTAGTCAGTAGGAATTTTACAGAATATCTTCATGGAACATGATCTTTACTCTTTACTTTACTTTGCTTATAATATCCTAATGATTTTTGGCATAAAACAAAAATCAATCATTTTGACTCATACAATGTATTTTTGGCTATTGCTACAAATATACCCCAGCGACTTAAGACTGATTTTGTGGTCCAGGGTCACATATATATAGACTCTAAGCTTTTGAATGGTATTGTGTATAATGTTACAAAAGCTTTTTATTTCAGATAAATGCTGATCTTTTGGTCTTTCTATTGATCAAAGAATCCTGAAAACTGTTTTAAATATTGATAATAATAATAAAAAATGTTTCTTGTTTCAAATCAGCACTTTATAATGATTTCTGAAGGATCATGTGACACTGAAGACTGGAGTAATGATGCTGAAAATTCAGCTTTAAAATCACAGGAATAAATGATATTTTAAAATATATTCAAATAGAAAGCAGTTATTTTAAATAGTAAACATATTTCACAATATTATTGCTTTTGCTGTATTTTGGAAAGAATTAATAGCAGAAGAGACTTTAAAAAAAACATTAAAAATCTTACTCTCCAAAAACTCTTGACTGTTACTGTATATACTGTATGTCTGGTGTAAAAATGAAAAGTAATGTCAAAATTAGGAATAACAAGGGCTCTGACAACAACTTTCTTTAAATGGTTTTAAATTATTTTATCGGCAAATGAGTTTTGACAACGACCGGTACCGATAACCATAAAAATGCTTGATGTCAACGCTGATAATCAGCCAGGCCAATCGGTCGACCCCTATTTTAGTCTCTTATGCTCACCAAGGCTGCATTTATTTGATCAAAAATACAGTTAAAACAGTAATATTGTGAAATATTTTTACAATTTAAAATAACTTTTTGAATATGTTTTAAAATGTAATGTATTCTTTTGATGCAAAGCTGAATGCATCATTGCTCCAGTTTTCAGTGTCACTTGATCTTTCAGAAATCATTTTAATATTCTGATTTTAATCAGTGTTGAAAGCAGATCTACTGTTTAATATTTCTAATGAAATCGTGACACTTTCTTCCAAGTTTCTATGATGAATAGAACGTTTTAAAGAACAGCATTTATTTAAAATATACAGTTGAGGTCAAAAGTTTACATACACCAAAGTGCAAAATGTTAATTATTTTACTAAAATAAGAGGGATCATAAAAAATGCATGTTATTTTTTCTTTAGTACTGACCTGAAGTACAAGAGAAAATAATAGTTGAATTTATAAAAAATGTCTCCGTACTTTTTTTGTTTGTTGTTGTTTAGCGATAGTTGTTCAGGAGTCCCCTGTTTGTCCAGAACAGTTAAACTGCTTGCTGTTCTTTAGAAAATTCTTTGGTTTTTCAGCATTTTTGAACCCTTTCCAACAATGACTGTATGATTTTGAAATCCATCTTTTCACACTGAGGACAACTGAGGGACTCATACGCAACTATTACTGAAGGTTCAAACACTCACTGATGCTCCTGAAGGAAACACAATGCATTAAGAGATGGGGGGTGAAAACCTTTTGAATTTGAAGATCAGGGTAAATTTAACTTATTTTTGTCTTCTGGGAAACATGCAAGCATCTTCTGTAGCTTCTGAAGGGCAGCACTAAATGAAAAAAAAATGATATTTAGGCAAAATAAGAAAAATATACACCTATAAATATATACCTAAAATATATCTTCATTCTGTTCAAAAGTTTTCACCCCTGGCTCTTAATGCATCATGTTTCCTTCTGGAACACTTTTAATGCATCTTTGCTGTATAAAATTCAGTTGTTAAACTTTTCAGTGATAGTGTAAAGTCACAACCGGACTGTTATTCATTGAAAATTGTGATCAAAAATGGTTTTTACTGAGTCAAATAGTATACAATTACAGCATTTATTTTATAAATATGATTCATGTCGATATAAATACTTTCTGGAAGCTGATGTCGTGTGGCTTGACGTGCATCCATCTAAAACTATTTTAATCAGAATTTAATTTTTTTTAATTAGTAATTTTTTTTTAGAATTAATAAATTAGTATAAGTGTTTTAGAATTAATTTACCCAGCTTTTATGACCTCATATTACTTGACGGGACTATGTGAAATGGAGATAGATGGATAGATGGATAGATAGATGGATAGATAGATAGATAGGTACGTTTTTGTTTATAAAGAGTGGATGCTAGAGACTAGACTATTGGTGTGCAAGTATCTGTCTGGTGCCAGTGTTATTTGTATACAAGTGCACTGTTTAGTTCTTCACTGTGAGTTTCTTTACTGTGTATTGAACTGGGAAACAAGCAACACAACTGCGCAAAGTCAAATGTCTTTTCTGCTCTTTGCTGCTGAATGTCTGTCAGCTCATCGGATGGACCGACATTTCTCTCGTCTGACAGGATGTTTGGGTTCTGTTCTTTCTCTGCTCTCTGCAGCTTCCTGCCATCTTCTCATCTGTCTCACTGTCTCTCTGTCTCTCCCCCTCTGCTTCTCTCAGGTGCGCAAATTTGTGGCCAAGGACAGCGCAGGGCTGCGCGTGCGTAGTCACCCCTCTCTGCAGAGCGAACAGATAGGCATAGTCCAAGTCAATGGCACCATCACATTCATTGACGAGGTAAACCGCTCTAGAATAGGGCCAAACTCTTCTGATTTAAAGTCCTTTGCTGTTTTCTCTTTCTTGAATCTGTGAACGTAATTATGACCGATTAATTAATGCTCTGTTTTAAAACAAAAGGCTTTTAAAACAATTTCTGCATCTCTCTAAGCTTTCAAGTTGACTTTTGATTTGGTCAGAAGCATTTATTTGCCTATCCTTTGCTTCATTCACATGCAGGAGACTTTGAGGCTGTAGTTAAATCTCAAATAGGAACTATTCCAGCCAATTGCTAAAAAGCCATTGCTGCATGCCAATCCCTCATAGCTCCTATTAGACCCAATTTCACATCCGCAATGCTGTCGGTTGCTCTGAAGGCCCTTTCACATGACTGGCAGGTGCTTTGATCTTTTATGGTGAGAAGCATCAGCTACAGCCTTTCCCTGAAACTTGTAATGTTTGGCTCAACCGTTTGCCATTGACCTTTCAAAGCACACCTAATTGGAAAAATTGCATGATGTTTGCATGACAGGCCTAACTATATATAACTCCTAGCAGTCAAAATTTTGGACATTTGACTGAATTTTTTTTTAGTTTTATGATTAATTTCTATATGCGTCTTATTCTTTACATTATGTATTATCTGGTAACATCGGTATCTGTCGTTTTCTTATTTATACACACTACTGTTCAGAAGTTTGGTCAGTAAGATAGTATGTTTATAGTAGTCTCTTCTGGATTCATTTGAATGAGCAGAGTAAAAACAGTAATATTGTAAAATATTTTTACAATTTAAAATAGTTGTTCTATTTTAGAACTGCTGTTATATGCGTTTTAATATATTTTACAAATGTAATTTATTCCTGTAATGGCAGAGCTATATTTTCAGCAAAAATATTTCAGTCTTCAGTGTCACATGATCCTCCAGAAATCAGTCTAATATGCTGATTTGCTGCTTAAGAAACTTTTTTTTTTTTTATTGTGATCAACATTGAAAACAGTTCAGATGTTGCTTAATATTGTTTGGAACCTGTGATACATTTTTTTTTCAGGATTCTTTGATGAATAGAAAGTAAAAAACAAAAAACAGCATTTATTTAAAATAGAAATATTTTCAGTTTTGATCAATTTAATCCATTCTTATTGAATAAAATTATTAATATCTTACCGTAATTTCTTAAGTATTAAACATCTTACTGACACCAGACCTTTGAATGGTATCGTATTATGTAATAATTATGTATTATATTAGCAAATTTGGATCTGTGTTTAATGCTTAAAATTATTTTGCGGAACAATTGCTTTGTAAAACTAAAATGACTTTTTTTTAATGAATTTGTCGAAATGGATAGTAAGGAAAAAGCAAGTGAATATAGAAGTGTATTTAATTATTTTTCTATTCATGTCCAAACTTTTGAGTGGTAGCTTAAACTTCCTGCTGTCTTATCTGGCGAACTTGTAGAAATTACCCTTTGATAACACTGCAGCGCTTTTCACATGCTCAAAGTGGCGTAGGGCGCTTGTGCTGAGCATGTTGAAGCCTCAGCATGAGTCACGTGAAAGGGCCTGTTTTTCCCTGCTGGCAACCACCAATAGCATTTCCATGCAAATACAATTTTAAATATAAAATGATAAATCATCTCAATGTTCCTCAACTGGACTTCCACTTTAAATCCAATTGGCTGGTGCTGCGCATTAACGCGATTGGCTCTGCAGCCTCAGAGGCTCGTGCGAGGGGCGTGTTAGCAGTTACAGGAGGGCATGGCTCCGCTCTGTTGCTTGTTTCCCATAGATCCACAATGATGATGGTGTCTGGCTCAGACTGAATGATGAGACAGTAAAGAAGTATGTTCCCAACATGAATGGGTACACTGAAGCCTGGTGCCTCTCTTTTAACCAGCATCTGGGCAGAAGCCTCCTGGTCCCTGTCGACGTAAGTAAAAGGCCTCCCCCTTCGTAGATTAGCCAGAGCCCCTACTCTTCTCATTTGGGAACGGGATTTCTAACTGCCAGCTTAACTTCAATCATGTTTAGGGTGATCATTCGATGTACTTCAGTTTGGCTCTTTTTACAGTGAATCATGGGCATCTAATGACCCACTCCCAAATGTCTACAAGCATGCTTTGTCGAGTACTTACAAAGACCAACAAAATGTGTCTTTGCATGTGTTAGTGCTGCTGTGTAGTTTAGATTGGGCACGATCACTCGGAGGCCAGGATGGAAAGTGTTAAGGGTGGGTGCATGTTGCCAGTCCCTTGTCTTATTAACTCCTGATTGAAAGACACTAACTCATGCACACTGTTTTGTAGGGCTGCACAATTATGACAATTTTTTTCATTTATTGCGATGAATAGTGTTCATTCCTTATTAATAAAACACCGCATGTACTTCTTATAAAAACTGGAATACATTATTCTGAACAGATTTTAAAGCGATATGCATCATACATTCGTCAATACTGGATGTCATGAACTAAACGACTCAGGATCACAGATATAAGACTTTCAAGTCATTCCAAACATAGCAAGTTTCCACAGAAATGTGCATTTCTTTGCTAAGAGGCAAATGAAAACAATGTAACTGTCCGATACTGCATGCTGTTAGAAGGTACTAAATTTGGTTTAGAACTTATTTTACAAATGTTAAACAAATTTGTTGTATCATATGAATATGAGTAGTTTGAATGAAATTTGGATGCATTATGTCCGCCATGTTGTGACACTCACATGACCTACCAGCACCAGTTCATATATACTGTCTTGTGGCTTCATGGCATAGTAAATTGTCCACCAAATGCACAATTCATAATCTCAGCAAAAGTAGAAGATCGTGCAGCTACTTTTCACCTTTACGTTTTTTTTTTCATACTATATTGTACGGAAGTATGCAGATTTGGACACAGCGCAATTTTTTATTTTATTTTATTTTTTTTTAATCAATTTTTTGATCTTCTTCGACTAGATGAACTCTTAGGCCCAGTTTATACCTAGTATTAGGATGTTTTTGTCGATCCAATCACAAGTGGACAACACTAAAAACAGGTGTAATCAGGGTCTGAAATGTTGTCCACTTTTGACCACTTCCAGAGCAGTGGAGAAAGTGTTTTTTTTTTTTTTTTAAGGTAATGCATTATGTTGCGTTGCTTCATAAAAAAGTAACAAATTGCATTACTTGGTTACTTTTAATGGAAAGTAATGCATTGTTACATCAAAAACTCATAAGTCAAAGGCACTCGAATAATGTGAAAAATATAAAAAGCCTTTATTCACATGGCTTCAAAGTTTTAAAAACAACAAATTTGCGCACCCTAAAGGTAGCCATGTGAATGAAGGCTTTTTATATTTTTCACATTATTCGAGTGTCTTGGACTTATGAGTTTTTGATGTCACAAAAGAATCCTGCACCCAAAGAGCACCGATTTATTTATATTTACACCCCAGCAGCAGTATGTCTAATACATTGTTATTTTTGCGTTTGCGTTACCGTGTTACTTTTGCGTAACAACTGTAAGGCAAAAGTAAGCCTAAAGGCCAGGACATACCAAGCCGTCTTCAAAAAACTAGCGGCGACAAAAGCCTATGGTGTTGTCGCCTCTCATCGGCAACGTCTGGACAAAAAGCTGTGCTTGAACACACCACACAGACTACAGCTGACTGCAAACTTACATGTGCATTCTGCGCCTTTGTGAGAGGAATTAACTGTCTATATTAGCAGCTATCAGTAGTATACCAAAACAAGGATATACAAGATATACGCAGATATATCAAACATAAACAAAGCAGCGCTTGCTTACCAATTTGATTATCAGTTATGTTGATAACTGTCTTCATTTTAAGCATATAAGCATTAAGCACGTAAAATATTTGCATATTGGAATCCTTGGGAAAGATCACGTAAAATGAGAACAACTATCAGTTTGTGCCACCTTCATTTACTTATTCGTTTTCATCACTTTCGGTTTAATTCTCGGGCACTGCTAAATCCAACATCCAATCAGAGTTCTCACCCACGCCGATGGACCCGATGCCCCGAACGTGTTGAATCTGGCAAACTGACGTGAGCCCGACGAGAGCTGACGTGTGGAACACACCAAACAAACTAGACCGACAGATGCTCGCCGACAGCTGATCGTTGGCTTGGTGTGTCCCAGGCTTGCACCTCACTACCAGTTTTTATCAACACATGAACTGGAGAAGTGGGAAACGAAGTAACTTTCATTACTTATTTGAAAAAGTAACTCAGATACTTTTTTTGAAAATTAAAAAGTACTTTACTAGTTACTTAAAAAAGTAATCTGACGTAATTACGTAACCGCTGGCTGAAATAGTAAGTTTGGTTTGAGCCAGAAAAAGTGTAAAAAGTACAACGTTTTCTTACCAGTCCTGATTCTAACGCAAACCCACAAGAGTTCCTGCTGAACCTGCTGCTCATGTTCATATATAAATTGCGCAAACTTATTTCACAATTTTAGATCGAAAGATCAGTAGAAGGCCATCCCACGCTCCCTTTAAAGAACTTGAGAAAGTGCTTGAAAGGGGACAAAAGAGAGATTAAAACAGCAGCTGTAAACAGAGTCTGAAGATAGAAAAATCTGTCTGTGTCCATCGTATACTAGAAGATTTTCTTTGAAATCGGCCAATTATAGCATCCCAAAATCTGCAGGCTAAAGGTCCTTGCACACTGAGTTAGAAATTTTTGTATGTGAAAAATGCAGAAAATTAAACCCTTTGAATTGATTTTTTTTTTTTTTTTTTTTTTTTAATGACGGGCGAAGGTTTGCCAGTGTGCAAACGTGATTGATACAATGTGAGGTCGTATTTATTTTTTAATGGGCAAAATTTTTGGATGACAATTTCAGACTCGGTGTGCATGGACCTTCAGTTTTCCCTTTTGTAATGATTTGTACGCCCTCCAGGGGTCAAAAGTGTTTTGTTTTCTTTGTCGTAGATCCCCTATACCTGTGGCCCATATAAGGGGTAGCTATAAGAAGATTTTTTAGTGCCATTCCCGTTGCGCTCCCAACTATTTTCTCCACTCACATTGTTATTGTCCTCTGTTGAACCGAGTCTTTTGTGTTGACCCTTTTTTATGTTATGGCTGTGACCATAATATAATTGGGGGCTCGTCCGGGATATTGAACCCGAAACCTCTATCGCCCCCAAGCGAGAATCATACCCCTAGTCCGTAACACTAACTTTGACTTTCTCCAGCTGGTGTTAACTCATCCTGAATGCAAATCGAGGGCAAAAACCTGTGCAAAATTTGTGTAGTGTATTCCAGTGAGTGGCGCAACATGTCATGATTCTTTTCGGTTTGCTTCCACAGCTTTTTTTTGAGTGTCAGGTCATGTTTCTTCAGCTTTCTTTTTTTAACAGAAACAAAATAAATAAACTCTCTAATGTGCGAACAAGGTGACAGCTTCAGGCGACACCTAAAGGAAATTCTGTAATCGACGCTTCATGATTAGTTTACTGCGGCAGCTGTTTGATTAATTGTGCAGCCCTACTGTGTTGTTACTCATCGTATGTGGTGTGAAAAATAGCTCTTGTGTGATGATAACTATCAGCGTACGAAGCTTTTGCTGTTTCCTGGTCATGACAGTATAGACGTATGAGCTGCATGATTGCGGCTCCATGCAAACGTAAATCTCTTCACATAACCGATCTGGAATTCGTAACATGCATAAACAGACTTTAAAGTTTAAAAATGATCATAATGAATCCTTTTCAACAATTGGTTTTAAAGTGGTTGATTTGTTTTAAATTTCTCACACTAAATTAGCTGTCTGGGTCTCGCAACTTTTAATGAGGTTCTGCCATGAAACAAGCCGTTGTCCTAACCCGAGGCCTGAAAGTGGGTCGTGAGTCTGAGAGCATAATTACCTCTGGATGTGAAAATGTCATCAAGGCTCCCAGTATGAACAGCATGACACACCACCAATCTTTTTTGGAAGATTATGAATCTTCACATTTCTTATGTGATTTGTTTTTCATTTGCCGTATTCTGATGGGATTTAAATTTCGTTGCAATTGGAGCATTTGCAGTCACAATCTTCAGCAGAACTCCAGTTTTAGGATCATTGCTAGATCTTTTCCTCAGCCTTCAAATTCTTCTCTTACTGTCTCATGAAGAAAATTCGAAAGAAGTAAAATAGACAAACAGACTGTCACTATAACAAATCCATCTCTTCCAAAAAAAGACAAACCATACCATCTGCGTTTCTAATTGAAGGTAATTCCCGACAGTGTTTTTGACTTGCTTATAATCTGTTGCTCAGAATATCTTTAGCGCTAGCCAAGGAGTCAGGGATATCGACTTTTTGTCTTGGACGACCTTATCTTGTTTTCCTCAGGTGAGTTGTGAGATGAGGTGTGTGTAGCTTGGCTGCTGCTTTGCTTTTCACCAGTGTTTCTCATGATTTTGAGACGTTTCCGATTGTGATTTTTCGAGAGTCATCAGAGTTGCATGTTTACTTGTGTAAACTGTGTGAGTGAAACAAAATATATTTTATCATCTTTTACTTGTATGCACAAAGTTTCCAGTATCACGTTTTGAATGTGTTGTAAGAACCTAATGATCATTACATTACATTTATGTTAACCTTGGGTAAAGCTTTTTGCGTTTTCATGTCTTAGTTCACAATTAAAAAAAACTGTTGAAAGTTGCATGAGGATTTAAAGGAGTAGTTTACCCACAAAATAAACATTTTGTCATTATTTTGTTCCGGATTTGTGCACTGTTTTCTTCCATGGAACACAAAACGTGAATTGCTTTTTATTGACCGCATCTGTTAAGATCTGAAAAATAATTTATGCAAATAAGTTTGATGATGTTAGTGATGTCCAACCATATATGGAAAAGATCCTTTGAAATTCTCCTTTTGTGTTCCATGATTAAAAATAACAACATAATGCATAATAATAATGACAGAATTGTAATTTTTGGCTGAACTGTTTCTTTAACAGACAAGCGGAATATGTGAATGCATGTTTTTGTTTTTTTCCTCACACAAAAGCAAAATAATTTTTGTCAGTTTATGAACAGCATGTCTATACAGTAATAGTCAGCAAAACTTGGATTTAGAAGCACAATTGTCAAGTCTGTGGATATACAATTATATGTACTTAAAATTAAATGAATATGCTGGTTCTGTGGAATAATGAGAATCTCTGTTGAAAATAATAATAACTGTTAAACTAGATTGTTCTTTTTCATCATATCGGACATCCTTACTTGTCATTGACCCTAAAGTCTTATTGAAGTCTTTTTGTCTTTTAATCTAAAAATATTAGATTTGCTTTTAAACATAAATTAACCGTTGTCCTTTGGTTTTGCAGGAGGGCAGGTCAAATTTGGATGATTATGGAAAGGAGAGCAGTGGCCGCCCTTCCCATGACGCCAATGTACGTGACCTGGGCGCAGGCCAGGGTGGCGGACCGGGTCTTTATAAGGTAGTGAAGACCGGACCTTCGGGTCACAACATCAGAAGCTGCCCAAACCTTAGAGGTATCCCCATTGGAATGTTAGTTCTGGGGAACAAAGTCAAGGCGGTAGGCGAGGTATGGACTCCCAACTGTGTTACTGTGGCTGCCAATAAATGACTAATTAGCCAGATTTCTTGCTAGTTCTGCAGTTTCTGTAACACCAAATTCTTCATTCTTTAGATGATTAGAGAACCCTTTGTGTAACGTCTTTTAATGGAGACCATACGTGCTATGGCTCTGGCGTGGGTGTTTTGTCATTCTGTACACATTATTAAAGCCCCTCTCAAGAACCACCAAGCATGGCTTCAGCTTTTGCACAGTTAACCATACAATATAATCTGGCATGCTCTGTAGGAAAATCTGTGTGATGCAATCATTAATAAATTATCCTAATTACCTGTTAACAATAATGACAGATGTGAATTTAAAAAAACTGAAGTCATATCATAATTTCCACTCTGTAAACACCTGGGTTGAGCAAAATTCAGAATTAAGAAATGGTTCCCTTTCAATTTGTGAATGTAAATTTGAATTGAATTCCTTCTGACCCTTAGGATGTGGAACTGGAATTTGAATTGAAATGATAGGAAGAGGAACTTAATGAATTGCATTTCTAAGAAATTCAATTACTCATACATTTTTGTTGTGAAACAAACCACAAATAAATCATTACTTTGAGTATGTTATATTATATTATATTATATTATATATCTTAAAATAACAATATCATGTTATTTTAAGATATATTATAATTTCTTTTATTATATTATATTGTTATATTATTTTATTTTATATTATATTATATTATATTATATATTATATCTTAAAATAACAATATCATGTTATTTTAAGATATATTATAACTTCTATATTATATTAGATTAGATTAGATTAGATTTCTTGTTATTTTAAGATATATTGCAACTTTATATTATTTTATATTATATAATACTATAATAAAGCTTAAAATAACAATGTCGTGTTATTAAGTTTAATATAACTTCTATATGATATTATATTATATTTTATTATTATATTATATTTCCTCTAGATACCCTGGTATGTTATATTAGGTTGTGTTATATATTGTTAATATGTTATGTGTTTAATGTTTAAATGTAATTCATACTGACAAATTATTGTTAAAACTTCTAAAACTAAATTTCTATGAATTTTCTTTGAATTTTATTTCATTGTAATTGTACTTTATTAAATTCAGATTACAATTCTGCATCTGGTTTTGTCTCAATTCAAATTCAGGAATTGAATGGGAATTCTGAATGGCGCACAACCTCGGTAAACATCTTTTATGGCATTTGAATAGTCTCCATGTGCGATCATGGACGGGCTGGACTTTGCCTCTTTCTTCTCTCAGTTGAGGGTGTGGTGTGTCATGCTGTCCTCAAATGCTCTCCTAAAGTCGCTGTCTCTGAGCCTCCCAACTTACACAAACACTGCTATTCTTCTCATGAATATCAAGTCAAATTTAAAAGTCTCTTTGTTCAAACTGGTTTCAGTTCATGAACCCTGAGAATTAAATGGTACATCATATATTTGTCTTCATGTTTCTAAATGCGCTGTTATTTTAGAGTCTTCACTGAGTTTTGTTTGCTAATCAGTCGTGCTCCTCTGGATTGATGTGGTGTCAGGTATGTGTGTGAGAGAGGAGGTAAATAAAGCTGTGTCTGTATCAGGTTATTAACTCGGAGGGCACCTGGGTTCAGCTGGATAAGAACAGTGTGGTGGAGTTCTGTGAGAGCGATGAGGGGGAGGCCTGGTCTCTGGCCCGAGACAGGGGGGGAAACCAGTACCTACGTCACGAGGAAGGTAATGCAAACACGCTTATCTCACTTGGGAAAAAAATTGCACTTTATTGTATTGTAGATAATATAACATTATTGAAATAAAAGGCCACTGAAAGAGACTATTCCTTCAAATACGAAAATCAGTAATATAAAATAGCATGAATAAACCATAGGTTAACATACAGCTGGCTTTGAATTATTGATTTTTTTTTTTTTTTTTTTTTATTAATGATTTTGGTTCTCTTTGGAACAGAGCAAGCGATTTTGGAGCATGGAGCCCAGACCCCTCCTCCCAGCCCATTCTCGGTTCAGGCGTTTAACAGGGGCATGGGCAGCTCGGGAGCTCAGGGCTTCGACTACGGCATCAACAACAAAGGTGAGAGTAAAGCTCCCGGAGAGATGTGGGGAAAAAAATGTGATTCAGTATTGAGCATCAGTTACACCTTTGTTTATATGAATAACGTTAATCTGCCAAATAAGCATTTTTTTTATTTAGAGCTCTAGGGGTGGGTGATATACCAGTATACCCAATTAATTACACACACTTGTATGTGTCAAAATGTCAAGTTTTTGCAAGTATCCTCCTAACACAGTTATTTAAGTCTTATGTGAAAGCAAACAGCTTAGAAAGGAAAAACGTGTAACAGTATATTGGTTCCGGGCAGCTCTTAAAGTGACAGCAGTCTAATATTCCTGCTGTTTGTCATTCATGTTAATCAAACAACAAAAGACTCTCTTACATATCTTTACTAATAACAAGTAGGGTTGTCAGTCGATTAACTTTTTTTTTTTTTTTTAATCTAATTAACTACATGATGTGTGGATTAATTAATCTAATTAATCGCAAAATAAATTTGATTATGAAAATACCCACAAAAGATTATTTAAAGCTATTTTTGTGTTAAATAAGAAAGTATCGAGTAGACATTACAGATTGTTCTAAGAAAGAAATATTTCATTTGATTCAACATAAAATGTATTACACATTTAGGCTGCAGTGGCCTAACGGGTGAGTAATGATGACAGAATATAATTTTTTTTTTTGGGTGAGCTATCCCTTTAATGTTTTTATTTTTTATTTTTTTTTCTTTAATGAAATGATACTCTAAGAAACTAAATCTGCCAGCAGGTGGCGGTGAATGTCTTTGAGTCATTCACTCATTCAATTTGTTCAAATGCTGATTTTTTTTTTTTTATAAATGGGCTTTTGAATCATTGATTCACATGATTCGTTCAAAATGCAGATTCTTTCCGAATCTAAACACTGCTGTGTTGGTTGGAGATGCGCAACAATTCTACTGGCTTCAAAGGTGATATGTTCTCTGTAACATTGAGTAAAAACATAATGTAATGTTCAAAATATAACACAATATCAACTTCATATTTACTGAACTCTTGTATAAAATCACATTTAAGCTTGTGATAGATCGGGACAAAATCGGCACTCGTGCCATATTGCTCTTGCTGCCCGTGTGATACCTGATGTACATAAATATGAGACAAAACACATACTGGGGCATTTTTTGCACCAATATCTTGAATTTTATGGCATAACTGCATTTATGGAGCTGTTGCCCTGCATCGTATTTGTCAACAGTCAGCAGTATGAAATATAAGATGATGTACAGGTCTGGAGATGGGGCCAGTGTGGCAACTGCATTAAAATATTTTAATCGATTTTATTTTTTCATAACTAATTAAGTTAATGTGTTAAACTGACAAACCTAAAAATAAGAAATACATATATTTAATTTACACAGTGAAGAATATGCAGTGTGTTTATACATTTGATTACTTTATACAATGTATGTAGCATTTCTTATTTATTTGTTCTACTGTATTTTTTTTGTCTTATTGCTTGTAATTATTTTCTTATTCTTATTTAATCAGTGACTTTTTTTTCTTGTCATCAGTAAGCTTGCTTTATTTTATTTATTTATTTTTTTAATATAGGCTCGTATTAGCTATTTGTGATATTGACACTGGTGACAAGAATTGAAATAATGACATTTCTATGGTATCAAAAATTTTGATATCATAAAGACCTTATTTATAGCAAAAATGACTATATCGTGATACACATCGTTACTGTGAAATAAAATGACTCATATCGTGATAAAAGATTTTGGTCATATCGCCCACCCCTACGATGCTCCTGCTAAATGTCATATTTGATGCCATAAAATTGTCATAAAATTGATGCCAATCCAGCAGTGGTAGAATAGCCAGTCATCCGGGATTTTTCAGTTGTATTCATGTTTTAGTAACTGTGATTCCTTTATGTTCCTTAAAAATTGTTGGGGTTGGTAATATTTTTAATGTTTTTGAATGAAGTGTCTTACACTAAACAAATACAGGAAAACAGGCGTATTGTGAAAGGTTATTACTTAAAATAATACTTACGATTATTACAATTTAAAATAACTTATTTTAAATTGTATTTAAAATGTAATTCTATTTAATACATTTTAAATGTAATTTATTCTTCTGATGGCAAAGCTGAATTTTCAGCAGCCATCATTCTAATTAATGATAAACAGCGCTGCCTATTTTTTTTTTTTGTGGAAACCGTGATGCATTCTTTTCAGGATTCGTTGATGAAAAGAGCCTATAAGTGGCTTCAATGTCACTGTAAATCAGCTTAATGCATGCTTGTTGAATAAAAGTATTAAAGTATTTACATAAAAAATCTTACTGGCCCCAAATTGTAGTGTATACTGCACATATAAATATTTTAAAATCCTTATTAACTAATGACAAACAACAGGAAAAGTCTTGGAAACATCATGGAGCCCTGGATATAGTGGACATCAAAACAGTGTCTTTTATTGATGTAAAGTGCTGTATGACCCCTGATTAATAAGCAAACTCAATCATTTGTCTCAATTCAGCTCTGTGCAATCAGAGTAATTTCGTTCTGCATGCTGTGATCTGTGTGTCCTGGCTGTCGTCTGTGGCGTGTGAAGGCATCATTGTGTGCATGGGCAAGACTCTGTGTGCTGCAGCTGGGTCTTATGGGTCCACTGCCTCTCACCATACTGTTCTCATGCACCGCTGCTTAGTGGCGTTACCCATAGACCGCTGTCTGATGGGTCCTTCATCACCTCTTATACTTAAGAAGTCTGCATAAAAAGACCCTTGATGTAACTATGGTGCTTAACTAAATGTTCCTTGACTAAAAGTCAACATGAAGTCAATATTAACCTATTAAATGTAATAAATCCAGTCAGTTCCTAAGATGAAATCATTTCCCACCCTACTTTTTTTCCCCCTCAATAAACATGTCAGGCACACATTGCATTATGGATGTCTTTTCATGTTGACTTTAAGAACTTGTAAGGTTAATATTAAAATATATAAGGTTTAACCACTATAAAAGGGATGAATGCATAGCATTGGCGTACCTGTGAACTTGTAGGTGTTTCAGATATGAGGTTTCATAAAAACCTGACCTACGGCTTTCCCGCCCATTCCTTACTCCCCTCACGTTGGTTCAGCTGACCCACTCACACACCCCATTCCTTCCAGTGAGCGTGCTTGTGTGGGACGTTAAACTGACGAGCGTTTTGTATGGCTCCTTTTAAGGATCATATAAGCTACAGCACTCCCATTGTCTTCCGCATTGCAGGTGACCGGCTGAGTGCCATACTGAATTCCATTCAGTCTGGGCCTTTCCTCCCAACTCCTTCCATATTTGAGCAAGCTGCCAAACCTCCCTCTTCCCTTGTCCACAGCCCATTTGTGTTTGGACAATCCCTTTCCCAGCAGCCTCAACCGCATCCACAGCTTCCGAGTAAGTCTGTCCGTCTATAAGGTAGTGGCGGTGCTTGCTTGCACAGGTGCTGCTTGTTCTTGTCTTAAGCGCTTGTTTGTTTAGTGTCCCGTAGGTTGTGTTGAGATCCGTTCAGGCTTATTTCCCCTGCTTTTCTGTTGGCGTCCACCCGCTTGCTTGCTGTGTTTGAATTGGTGATTCTTTTCTTTCTCATCTCAGTGGCCAAATAACATTTATGTTCTGTGTTTCTGTTGTAGCTACTAACAATGTGTGTGTTTCATGTCAGATGTTTCTGTTAACTTTTTTTGCTTGCTACATGTACAGTGCTTAATTTGATCATTCAGTAGCCTAACAATTACCAAGAGGTCCAGGAATCTGTCCACACAATCAAAACCGTGCAGTGCTTTAGCATTGCATCCCCCAGTGTAATCCACAATGCATTTGTCTGCATAAAAAAATGAATTTGGGTTTTTTGGATATTAAAGGCGCAAGTGTCTCAATATTTTCCACAGCCAGAATACTCTGAATCTGCATTTCAGATTCATTACAGTTCTTCACACTCTTCTGCCACCCTCCTTGCACTGGTTGATGCCCAGTTTTGTTTTAGTCTTGTGCCTGCTTCTACTAGTCTCTGTCTCTCTCACAGTGTCTGTCCTTCTACTTGTTCTACTTGCTTTTTCTCTATTCATGTATCTTTCCTAGTACATAGATGCTCCTCTGGCCCTGTTTACGCTTAGTGTTAACATCCGTCGTGGGTGATCCAATCACCAGTTACAGAGCTTTAATGGGGTTGCATAGAATTTTTTTAATGGGAATTGCATAGAACCTCATCTCAGACAACATCATACACCTACTGACCTGCTAACAGTTCATTGTGCAAAAACAGGTTTTAAAGGGATAGTTCACCCAAAAATGAAAATTTTGTCATTAATTACTCACCCTCATGTCGTTTTAAACCCGTAAGATCTTTGTTCATCTTCAGGACACAAATTAAAATATTTTGTATAAGATCTGAGAGCTTTTTGACCCTCCATAGACAGCAGAGCAACTGATATGTTCAAGGCCCAGAAAGGTTGTTAGGACATCATTAAAACAGTCCATGTGACATCAGTAATTCAACCTTAATTTACTGGATGACGACTTTATTCACCCATTTCTTTTCTTCCTTGTCAGTCTTCGATGCACATTCACAACAGTACCAGCGGTGACTGACACTGAAGAGAAGAAATTGTTCTATAAAGTTATGGTTGAGCCACTAATGTCCCATGGAGTATTTTAACAATGTTCTTACTACCTTTCTGGGCCTTAAACATGGTAGTTGTGTGGCTGTCTATGCAGGGTCAGAAAGCTCTCGGATTTCCTCAAAAATATCTTGATTTGTGTTCTGAAGATGAATGAAGGTCTTACAGGTTCGGAACAACATGAGGGTCAATAAATAATGACAGAATTTTCGAATTTTTTTTGGATGAACTAACCCTTTAAATGTTTACACTACCTGTGTAGTTTGTACATGTGTAAAAGAAGTATTAAATTTGATTTAAAAATGAAAAACATCCATACACAGACTTCACAGGACTACTCCGCAGTAACACAGATAATCTAAAATGCTCAGTTAATGTAGGAGCTTGACTAAAATAACAAATGTTCTACTTAAAACATCTTATTTGGTATGAGATTAAGGGGGCTTTCACACCTGGCCTGTTGTTTCGGAACCTGGCACATTTCCCCCCTTCTCTCAGTTCGATTGGGCATATGTGAACACGGCAATTGAGCTCGGATCCACGCCAAAACAATCGGTCCGAGATCGCCTGAGCGAGGTGGTCTCAGCTCAACTGAAAACGAACTCTCGAGCGGTTTGGTTGTAGTGAGAAGGCAGTCAGGCTATATCACAAGCTATATCACAGTGTATCATGGGTAATTACGTAAGTTCTGTGAAAAGCAATAGCTTTGTTTGTTTTGCTAATGCCTTTTAAAATGAAACTGAATCTCCGTGAGTGAGCACGTCTTCGACATTCAAAATAAAAGCGCACCTTTTCATTTTATAATGCTGTTTTATTGCTCTTCGTAGTAGTAGCTGCATTTTATAAATGTTTTCCTGACAAATCCTGGACTCCTGCTCAAAATTAGAAATTCATATGATGACAGTTACAAAAAAAAAAACAACAATAACCCCGCAAAGCTGTCGTCGTTCCATCCTGACGAATGACAGCTATGAGCGGAATCCCGGAAAATAAACCATGGACATTTGACCAGTGAGAGGACCGTTTACTCGACTTGTATTAACAAATTTAGTCCGTTTAGAAACTTTGCCATTTGAAAGCGAACCGTACCAAGAATAAAAAGCAACATTGTAATAATTTTAATCCCTGTTTCGGAACAAAGCAATCGATCTACAGGTGTGAAACCACCCTAAAACTTTAAAAGTATATTTGGAAGCAAATATAAGATGCATACTAAAATAGCCTCATAAGTACTGTTTTGAACAGAGCAACTGATATTGTAAGCTATACATGTAGTGACAAAATCTTTAACTCTCACAAATGTTTTCCCTTGAAAACGAAGTGGCCACAGACCAATTTGAAATGCATGTAAATACCAAGTGTACACTGCAATCTCTCAGTTGTCCACTTGTGATTAGATCACCCAAGACGAATGTTAATATCAAGTGTAAACAGGGCTAGAGTCCTATTTCCCTCATAAACTGTCTTCCACTCAACAGTTCCCCATTGTTCATTGGCTCTCTCTTTCTTTCTCATTCTCTGATGGTTTTCCTTGGTTCAAGCCTTGTTGCTTACTTTCCTTGCCACTGTTTTCCGCTGTAGATGCTTCATCACGCAGCCTTGCTTCACGTGAGCGTGTGCACAAAAGCAGTGCGACCGGCCCTGGCACCGCTCTCTCATCTCTTGTTCTCAGACAAAAGGGTGGGTAATGCATGTCTTCTCCGGGGAGCACCCTGGAGACTCACTACAGGGAGGGGTTTCATGTCATCCTCTCTACCACAGTCCATTTATTTCCCCTCTTAGGCATGGCAACAGAGTATGTAGTGCTTTGGAATATATATGGTGACAAACATTTCCAATGACCTGGGTGCTTTCCATTCGCATCAGTATTTCTACCTTAAATACTTTGATGAATACTTGAATTCTTTTGTAAATAAATGTTGGTCAGTAAATTCAAATTTAAAGTCATTCTTGGATTTCAGTGGATTCTTGTAGATGTCATTTTAAAGTTTACCCCTGTTGTTTTACATTTCGTTTCTTATGTTGTCGCTTTTTTATTATTATTTCTTCCTGCGTATGTGAAAAGGCCTAACAAATGTCTTTGTGGAGTGCCTCCTGCACAAATGAGTTGCACGTCGGTAACTGTTGGTGTGTTACGATACGCAGGTGACAGGGATAACATGGCCAGTCGGTCTATGTCTCCAGGCAGCAAGCATCGTCAAGAGAGTCGATCCTCTAAAACAGACAGTCACTCTAGCCGATCTGTCGACCAGGTGAAGAGCAAGAACAATGACAGTCTGTCTGCCAGCGAGGCCCTTATTCTTAAATCAGACACGGGCAAACTGCGCTCTGACTCTCACAGCCGTTCCCATTCCCCTAACCACAACACTCTACAAGCCCTGAAAGCTGATGGCCGAACATCAGGGTTTAGGGCCGAGTCTCCGAACCCCGGCTCCCGTTCCTCCTCACCCAAACAGAAGACTTTCAGTTCGGGCAGGTCTAGCCCTTCCAGCAATGGTTCCCCACGTTCATCCTCTCCTCATGATAAGAACCTGCCTTCGAAAGTTAGTCCTTCTTCAAAAGCTCATCTGGATCCTCCTCGTGAGAGATCCAAATCGGACTCCTATACGCTTGACCCTGACACACTGCGCAAGAAGAAGGCTCCTCTAATGGAACCTCTGAGAGGCAGGTCTACATCTCCCAAGCCAAAAATTTCACCCAAAGAGAGCAAAGGAGGAAGCAGCAATGCTGAGAACCGAGCCCCATCTCCTCATGTAGTTCAAGAAAACCTTCACAGTGAAGTGGTGGAGGTGTGTAGGTCCAGCGCCTTGCTGTCCAATGATGAAGCCAATGATGAAAACGCAGAGTTGCACAATGCTGAAGAGGGATCCTCCAAGGTCCACTTTAGTATTGGGAAAGCCCCAGTCAAGGAGGACCTTGAAATTCGTTCCTCACCCAAAGTCAGCCGTAAAACCTCCAGCAGACACGTGAGACCCAAAAAAGACAAATCAGGTCCACTCTTCAAAGGCGAAAATGTGCGTCCCACTGAACCCGCCAAGCAAGCCATGTCGCCCTCTGTTGCAGAATGTGCCCGTGCTGTTTTCGCTGCCTTCCTGTGGCATGAGGGCATAGTACATGACGCCATGGCATGCTCTTCCTTCCTCAAGTTCAACCCAGAGCTGACCAAAGAACACGCACCCATCCGTAATTCTCTCAGCTGCCAGCAAGGCTTTGAAGAGAAGGAGAGCAAACTGAAGAACCGCCACTCTCTGGAGATCTCCTCGGCGCTCAACATGTTCAACATATCACCACATGGACCAGACATTTCCAAGATGGGTAGCATCAACAAGAACAAGGTTCTGTCCATGCTCAAAGAACCACCCTTGCCCGAGAAGTGCGAGGATGGAAAAAGTGAGGCGGTCTCCTATGAGATGTCCAGCCACTCCTCCATGAGGTCTAAGTCTATCTTGCCTCTCACTCTCCAGCACCTAGTAGCCTTCTGGGAGGACATATCCATGGCTACCATCAAAGCAGCTACACAGAACATGATCTTCCCGAGTCCAGGGTCCAGTGCTATCCTTAAAAAGAAGGAGAACGAAAAGGACAGCAAGAAGACCAAGAAAGAGAAGAAGAAGAAGGAGAAAGCGGAGGTTCGCCCCAGGGGGAATCTCTTTGGGGAGATGGCGCAGTTAGCTATGGGAGGCCCAGAGAAGGACACCATCTGTGAGCTATGTGGAGAGTCTCACCCATACCCTGTTACGTACCACATGAGACAGGCCCACCCAGGTACAGTGCTGTCAATTTTTGGGTCTTACTCCATTCTGTTATTCCATATGGAGTATATCATCAGTTCTCTGTGTTGTATTCTTTCAGGCTGTGGTCGCTATGCTGGAGGGCAGGGCTATAACAGCATTGGCCACTTTTGTGGAGGCTGGGCTGGTAATTGTGGAGATGGTGGGATTGGAGGAAGCACCTGGTACTTGGTGTGTGATCGTTGTAGAGAGAAGTACCTCAGAGAAAAACAAACCGCTGCCAGAGAGAAGGTATATCTGTCGTGACAATGTTGGGAAATGCATAATGCATAATTGTATACTTCTTCCTTGGGTTCAACTATTTGGTTCTTGGTTCAGGTTAAGCAGTCAAGGAAGAAACCTCTCCAGGTGAAAACCCCAAGGGCTCTGCCCACGATGGAGGCCCATCAGGTGATTCGTGCCAATGCACTGTTCCTGCTGTCTCTGAGCAGCGCCGCTGAGCCTAGTCTGCTTTGCCATCACCCACCTAAACCCTTCCATCCACATCTGCCCAGCCTCAAGGAGGGAGTGTCTGATGAATTACCCAACAAGATGGGCTGCCTCTATCTGCAAACCCTGGCCCGGTAAATACCTTGTTTTCACCTTGATGACCATGGCCGGCGTTGTTGTAGTAATTCAATGCATTAAGTGTCTCATTGAGTCTTTTTCAATGTCCTTTCACAGCCAACACACTGAGAACTTTGGGGCCTATCAAGATGACAACCTGTTTCAGGATGAGATGCGTTACTTGCGTTCTACATCAGTCCCTGCTCCCTACATTTCAGTCACTCCAGATGCCTGCCCCAATGTTTTTGAAGAGCCAGGAAGTAACATGAAGTCCATGCCTCCAAGGTACTGTAACAAGCTTCCTATCTCCCAAAGTGCTGTGTTTTATAAACATTTTTCCTTTTGGGTATGCTTTTTATGACTTCTTTATTTGACTTTGTTCCTTTAGTTTGGAGACAAGTCCAATCACAGACAGTGACACTGCCAAGCGAACAGTATTTCAGCGCTCGTATTCAGTGGTGGCCTCTGAGTATGATAAGCAGCACTCGGCTTCCCCAGCAAGGGTCAAAGCAGTGCCAAGACGCAGGGTACACAGTGGGGATGCAGGTAATGTTGTGTCACTCTGTACAGCACAGTTACAAATGTCTAATTAATTCAGCTAATTACCATTATTACCATAATGATTGTGACTGAGGTCCTGAGACTCTATTTACACCAGGTGTGCTTTCAGTCTTTTAGTTATGCATTATAATTAAAAGACTGAAATTTGCATTTGGCGGATGCTTTTATATTATTTTGCATTGATTGTATACATTTTTACTAGTTGTTGCAGTCTCTGAACTTGCCTATTTAAACCCATGAACTTGCCATTGTCACCTTTCAGCAATGTTTGAGTACTCGCATCATAATAGCTACATTTTATTTTATGTATTTATTTTTTTCTTGTTGTTTTGTGTTAAAAGGGTCATGAACTGACTTTCTATTATTTTGTACTGTTCTCTGAGGTCCACTTATAATGTTAGCAAGATTTTTACATCAGAAAACATCATAATTTAGAGGTAATAGGCTATTTTTTTGTCCTGTTTTGACCCCCTCATGCAGAGCGCTCTGTTTGAATAGGTGTGGCTGCTGTGATTGGCTAATAGTTGCGTATGTTTGACAGCCTACATCCTTCATAGATGGACGCTGCTATGATTTAGGTTAAAAATGCATAAATACATATCAAACAATCTGTAATAACAGACAAAGCATTAGTGACCACTTAATAAAAACAGTTACTCACACTTGTGTGCTGTGACTTTACTTAAGCATGCAGTGATGTAGAATCAGTAGGCGGGGCTAAACAGGTAGTGATGTAGAATTCGTGGGCAGGGCTAAACATGCAGTGATGTAAAATCTGTAGGCGGGGCTAAACAGGTAATAGGCTCGTTTGAGATGCGCCTCGCCTCGCCTGAAATGTAGGCGAGAGTAGGCGGATGCAGTGAGGGGAGGAGTGAAATAAGTGCAGTCAAGACGGACAGTTCTGACCTCTCGAAGTAGAACAGATGCCTACGAGATCAAAGGCGGATATCACGTTATCACACTCAGGTGCTGTGTTGCTGATAAACATAATATAATTTCACCTTTGTTGTTTTTATATGAAAATAAATATGGTAAACAAGACACTCAGAGTGCTTGCTAATTAATTCCATACGAAAGGCGTATTTATCATCCATTTTTACTTTAATACAAACCTGTATTTTATATTTTTATACAAATATGACAACAATCACATATCTCACGCAGAGATTGCACTGGCATAGTGTTTGGGAATATTCATGCACAATTTAAACACATAACCATATGATATTAGACTAAAAAAAAAAAACATTTTAGAAAAGAACGGCAACATCACGGTTGTCTGAACCAATGAGCTTTAAGCTGTGTCGTCATCCAGGCATTTCCGAGCTACTGCGCCTGACTGCTCAATCCGACACAGCCGTCTCGCCGCCGCAAGAGTTTTTTGGTGCACGTCAGCATGACATCAGAGCAAGGCGGACGTAACTCGGACACATTTCTAACCGGCATGCATCTTGTGGTGATCACCGGTAATCGATTCTGTGCAGATTTTGCTCATCTCAAACGAGACTATTGATGTAGAATCGGTAGGCGGGGCTAAGCAGGTAGTGATGTAGAATTGGTGGGCAGGGCTAAACATGCAGTGATGTAGAATCTGTAGGCGGGGCTAAACGGGTAGTGATGTAGAATCAGTAGGCGGGGCTAAACAGGTGGTGATGTAGAATTGGTGGGCAGGGCTAAACATGCAGTGATGTAGAATCTGTAGATGGGGCTAAACAGGTAGTGATGTAGAATCAGTAGGCGGGGCTAAACAGGTGGTGATGTAGAATTGGTCGGCAGGGCTAAACATGCAGTGATGTAGAATCTGTAGATGGGGCTAAACAGGTAGTGATGTAGAATCGGTGGGCGTGGCTAAACAGGCAGTAATGTAGAAGCAAGCTTTGATCTTCTTCTGTGGAGGCGGTGTTTAGCCACATTATTACGTCATAGAGTGGCAGATTGGCTTCAATATAATCTGTTTTTAGACTAACAAGAAAGTTTTGAGTTCTGAAACTTACAGGATGCTTTTATAGTACAATGACCTTTTATAAGATCAAGGCAATTTTGATTTCTCAGTTCATGACCCCTTTAACTACTAAAATGTTACAGTATTATGAAGTAGCTTACAGTTGTAAATGTGAGTTAATTTCTGCTGGTCTGTACAGAAGTTGGGTCATCACTACTTCGTCACCCTTCTCCCGAATTGTCTCGACTGATCTCAGCCCACGGCTCTCTCAGCAAGGGTGAAAGGAACTTCCAGTGGCCCGTGTTGGCATTTGTTATCCAGCATCATGATCTGGAGGGCCTGGAGGTGGCTATGAAGCATGCACTCCGCAAATCAGCCTGCAGGGTGTTTGCCATGGAGGTCAGCAACGTTCTTTCTTTCTCTCTGTTAATTTCTCTTTGTGTCCTAAATTGTACGGTCATAGACAGACATTGTTGAATATGAGCTATGAGTTAACTATGGGTTCCTACTTTTATGAAAATCCTGAAAAGGAATTTAAAAAAAATGTGATTATCTAGAAAAATCATGCAAGTTAATAAAAACTGAAGAAGGAAAATTCTATAGTGAACATAAACATAGTAAAATAATATTTTTTAGTTTTTAGTTAATCTAGCTATTTTTTTTTATTAAATGCTTTGTGTGAGTGCAGTTACTGTAAAGAGATATATTAAAGTAATTCTTGGAACTCTTAACAAACCTTTTGTTCTGCGTTTCCTTCTCAGGCTTTTAATTGGCTGCTGTGCAATGTTACCCAGACCACCTCCCTCCACGATATCCTGTGGCACTTTGTGGCGTCTCTGACTCCGTCTCCCTTTGAGACGGAAGAAGAGGAGGATGAGGAGAACAAAGGGAACAAGGAGAACATCGAGCAGGTTTGGCCTTACGACAACACTGCTAATGGTTTATTAGTAAGTTCCTATTTACAGAGGATTTTTCCTCTTTTTTTTTTTTTTGTTTTTTTTTTTGTTTTTTTTTTTGCAGGAGAAGGATTTAGGTGTCTGTGAGCACCCCCTGTCTGACATTCTCATCGCAGGAGAGGCGGCTCACCCGCTGCCCCACACTTTCCACCGTCTGCTGCAGACCATCTCTGACCTCATGATGTCACTTCCCAGTGGAAGCTCACTTCAGCAGATGGCCCTGAGGTACCTTCTGCATATTCATAGAAAACATATAAAAAAAAAAGTGATGACAAAGTTTGCGCATGCAAACACAACTAATGTTGTCTTCAAAGTGTACAAATCTAGTGTTTGTTTCACTAGGTGTTGGAGTCTTAAATTCAAACAATCAGATCATCAGTTCCTGCACCAGAGTAACGTATTTCACCACATCAACAACATCCTGTCCAAATCAGACGATGGGGACAGTGAGGAGAGTTTTAACATCAGTGTACAGTCGGGATACGAAGCGATTAGTCAGGTGGGAAAGACTTTATTTCCTCTTGCTTTTACATAGATGCTTTTGACGAAAGCTTTTATCTAAATTGGCTTTCATTGCAATCAAGGTGTACATTTTACATGTATTGCAGGAACTTTGTGTGGTGACCTGCCTGAAAGATCTGACCAGCGTGGTTGACATTAAAACGTCCAGCCGACCAGCCATGATCGGCAGCCTGACTGATGGCTCCACTGAGACGTTCTGGGAGTCTGGAGATGAAGATAAGAACAAAACAAAGAGCATCACTATCAGCTGTGTCAAAGGCATCAATGCGTCGTATGTCTCTGTCCATGTCGACAACTCTCGTGACATTGGAGTGAGTTTGTTTCTTTGTTGGCCAGCTGTTAATTCTGTTTATGAAGTGCATAATGCCTATATAACCTTCCGATATGACAGTTTCTCTGATGATTTTCTAGTTTGAATTAATTGTTTTGTAATATTTATACATGAATCTGTAAACGGCTAGTGATTTATACAACCTGTGCTTTGTGTTTTGTCAGAATAAAGTTACGTCAATGATATTCCTTTGTGGGAAGGCTGTGGAAGATCTCTGCAGAATCAAACAGGTGGGATTTAAATGACATTATCTGTGAACGTTTTTACAATTTGATAAATGACAGAAAAAAATCTGTTACTGCATCTTCTGGTCTTGTGCATGAGACATGAATTCAGTTTGAAAAAGACAGTAAACTCGTAGTCCTAAAGTTACAAGGCAACAACCAAAATGTCTGCATGGAAATGTAGATCACCAGAGCAGTAGGGTCTCCAGGGTTGTTTCACTGAATGGAATATTTGTTGTCTCAGATTGACTTGGACTCAAGGCACATGGGCTGGGTGACTAGCGAGCTGCCTGGAGGAGACCACCATGTGATCAAGATTGAGCTTAAGGGTCCTGAGAACACGCTTAGGGTGCGGCAGGTCAAAGTGCTTGGCTGGAAGGAGGGCGAGAGCATCAAGATTGCTGGGCAGATATCAGCCAGTGTAGCCCAGCAGAAGAACTGCGAGGCTGAGACGCTGCGTGTCTTCCGCCTCATTACATCACAGGTGAGCCCAAAACCATCTCAAACAGGTCGCAAAAGCGCAAACCGCAGTTTGGTTGAATTTTCAATGTCAGTACCATTGTATGTAAAATGCTGCGGTGTAAAACTCTCGTTCATGGGTATTGTTTAGGAAAGGCAAAAGTCATTTTTATGTGTTTTTGTAGGTGTTTGGAAAACTCATTTGTGGGGATGCAGAACCAACACCAGAACAAGAAGAGAAGAACCTGCTCTCCTCACCTGAGGGTGAAGACAAGGTCAGTACCAACATCTGTTGGGTTTGGTGGCTCATTATATTCATTTCTCTATTATATATCAAGTGCTGAAGCTTAAGATGAATTGTAAAATGATGTTACAAATGTTTTGTCTTTAGGCTCCATCTGATGCAGACTTGAAGGAGCACATGGTTGGCATTATTTTCAGCAGAAGCAAACTGACCAACCTTCAGAAACAGGTAATGCCATCAAAAACCAAGCGAGTTGCCTAAAAATCCATCTAAGATTGCAAAGTGATTGAAGAGTTGATTTATAATTATTATTTTTTTTTTTTTAAATCAGCAAAAATAGTGTGGATTGTTTAAATGGAATGGATTGTTTAGCCAATATTTGTGCTTTATAAGAGTCTTATTTACCATGGCAAAATGAATGAATAACGAATTTATGAATAGACAAAATAACTGGAATAAATTTTTTGAAAAAAAAAAAAAAAAAAGCATGGTAAGTTTTCTAGGCTAATTATAATATTTTAAAACCGTTATAAAAAATAGTTTAGGACGTAAACATTGATAACCGGACATTTTACAGAAACAATGTTTCAAGGTTAACATTTTGGTAATTCTTACCTCACGCTTGTATTTTTGATCATAACAGATCATATCTGAACTGACAGTCACATATGGTCTAGTCACAAAAGTTCAAAAATTTGCAACCTCAAATTGGATTAAAAAATATGCATACACATATGGTCGGAACTCTACAGTGTCATTTGTTGTTTTTTTGAGAAAAGACAAACACCAAAGTCTTTTGAAATCAATCTGTTTATCAAGTGACATGTTGAGGGGTCTATGAAATCTATTTTGTTTCCACCCAGTTAAAATTTTTCTGCATTCCATTTTTTTTTTCTTTTAATTTCTCAACACTTTGCTTTAATGGTTAAATAAAAAAAACATGTCTAATTAATTGAAATCATGAAACTTACACAGTTTAACAGCAATGTATTAAAAGCCCTATGAAATTTTATTTTATTTTTTTTTTTTTTCCCCCTCAAATTTAGTTTTCTATTGATTTTCTGGATTCCATTTTAATAATCAAAAACATCTCTAATTCTTTGATGTTATTTAAAAAAAATATATAATTATTTAATGCAGGGGTGGGGAACCTTGATCCTGGAGGGCTGGTTTCCCTGCATAGTTTAGCTCCAACCCTTTAAAAAAAAAAATACCGACCTGTATCCTGAAGACCTTGATTAGCTTGTTCAGGTGTTTAATTAGGGTTGGAGCAAAACTCAGCAGGGACACTGGCCCTCGAGGATCAGTGTGTTTCCCACCCCTGATTTAATGTATGCATGTATTTATTTATTTATTCAGAAATACTGTGTTGTTTAATTACATTTTTTCTGGTTAATACATCCTGGTAAGTAATTTTTCTGATAAATATTCCTCAAAAAAAAGTTTTAATAATAATTTTATTATTAGTAGTAGTAGTACTATCATTACACCAAGTAATAGTCAAATCGAACTTTCATTTTGAAGGCTTGCCTTGAAGACCTTTAGGTTTTTGTTTGTATATGATATATGATAATTTTTCTCAAAAGAAACAGTAAAATGCTCATGAAGTGACTCTCAGAGCAGTTCTAGAGATTATGTGTTCATGTACTCATATTGAGGCGACAGGGACTGAAAATACCATGAGCATCACGTGCACCTCAGAATCTCAATAACCATTTATGAGCAATTTTTATTTATAGCACATATTTAAGCTAAAATTAAAAAAAAAAAAGAACACTACAGTCTCTGGGCTCACAGCTTTCCAGACACTGATTCATACAGTGGTGTGTGACATCAGACTTAAGGAAATTGTGATTCCAGTCTCCTGTGCTTTTCGTGAGAGACACATTTGTAGAGTGTAAAATGCCAGTTACTCAATTCCTAATTCTTTGCCTCCTCAGGTTTGTGCCCATATCGTCCAGGCCATCCGTATGGAGGCCACGCGAGTGCGGGAGGAATGGGAGCACGCCATTTCCAGCAAGGAGAACGCAAACTCTCAGCCCAGTGATGACGACGCCTCCTCTGACGCTTACTGCTTTGAGCTGCTGTCTATGGTGCTGGCCTTGAGCGGATCCAATGTCGGTCGGCAGTACCTAGCCCAGCAGCTCACCCTACTGCAAGACCTCTTCTCCCTCCTTCACACTGCATCGCCACGCGTTCAGAGACAGGTTTGTGAATGCATTATGAACTGCTATTCTTGATCTTGACTTTCTAGAATCTGGATCTGGAATGCAACACTGTTTTTGTCACACAGGTGACGTCACTACTCAGACGCGTTCTTCCTGAGGTCACTCCAATGCGCTTGGCGAGCGTCATCGGCGTAAAGGCGCTACCACCAGCAGACATCAGTGACATCATCCACTCCACAGAGAAGAGCGACTGGACCAAGCTGGGCATTTTAGACATGTTTCTGGGCTGCATCGCTAAGGCCCTCACTGTGCAGCTCAAGGCGAAGGGCACCACTATAGTTGGCACAGCTGGCATGGCTGCAGGCAAAGGAGTCACTACAGTCACTTTACCCATGATCTTCAACTCAAGGTCAGCTTGCTTGCATGTGCCATTTTCAAATGACACTGTTGTGTATCATATTAGCTGAATGAAATCCAGTACTTGTTTTACAAATTTTGGGCCGTTGATTTCAAAAGTAGTGTTTTTTTTTTTTGTTTTTTTTTAGTGCAGACAAAATTAGCACATTAACACAAGTGATTCATTTTTCAAGTTTAACTGCATTAAAAATATTTAAAGGAAAGGTACACATGAGGAGTTTCAGTAGCACATCAGTGAATGCAGTTAGATGGGATATGTCAGTAAAAATGAATTTACCTGACTGTTATGCTGTGCTTGTAAGCACGCACGCTTCAGTTGCACACACAATTGCGGCTGTGCACGCTGTAGCCTGTATTATTGCATATTAGCGCAAATGAAACTAGCAGCATGCGTGTCAGATCCGTGTCACATTTAGCAGCAATACAAAAGTATATTTAAAAACTTTAATCATGATTAATCGCGATTCATTTCAGAAAAATGTGCAATTAATTAGTACATTTTTTTATTGATTGACAGCACTACTATTTATTAACAGTTTGTCACAGACTATTTTTGTATGTGTGAGTAATTATGAAAACTTATTTTATGCTGAATCCTAATATTTATTTATTTTTTTTTTTTTTCCACTCTAGATTTTGCTAAATTATATGTTTTAAATACAACTTTTTTTTATTTTAAAACGTTTGACATTTTACTGCATATTTTGATATGTGCAGTAAAGCTCATACTATAAATATGGGTCAAAAAAGAAATGGGGGGTTTTCAAGCAGCAAAACAATAAAAGTTTAATACAGCTTTATTTATTTCTGTAAATTAGAATGTGTCATGTTTAATTTATTTTCTTTTTTTCTGGAACAAAAAATAATGAATATCATACAATTTTGCGACCATTTACAGAAGACAATGTAATTTACTGTAACAGTGAATCACAGGCCAAAAAAATCTTGTCAAGCATATTTAGAACAAAAATAATTAGTTGTCATTTAAGGATCACTGTGCAGCCTTAAAATACTAATTAATTGTAATTTTAAGGCTTGACCAATCTTGGCCAGTATTCTTCAAACCACCAGGTTTTGAATAATTAAAAATGTAGTGTGATCACATTTTAAGTACAGGTCAAAATAAGTATGTTGAATAATTTTTACATAAATCTGTTACCCTAAATGATGATGTAACATTATTTCATCAGTGTTTTGACATTTTATTTTCACAAAAGTTATTTGAAACATTAAACACTTTACTTTTGACATATATAAAATCACTTTTGTAAATATGTTTTGTATTTTTTTTAAATATATAACTTTTAAATGAAGATCTTTTTTTTTATTCTTATTTTTGTACTCAGCATCATCAAATTAAGCAAAATTAGGCCTTTTTTGCAAAATCAGCAGACCTGTATTTTTTAAGATACAGGGCTGTCATTTAAAAACACAGGGTCTAAAATGATCTTATTAAGGATTAGAAATATATATTGAAGAACTTTCTGTTCATATTTTTGTCTGTTTATGCAGCTACATTCGGCGTGGGATTAGTCACTGGTGGATGAAGGGCTCAACTCCGCCTCAGATCGCTGAGATTATCATTAAACTTGTCAAAGACATGGCTGCTGTGAGTAATGATGGCCTAATCCTAAACACCATTACTGTCTTAACAATATGAAGCAGATTGGCTTTATTATGTATAATCTTGTACTGCATAACTTGATCTACTGCAGATGTGTTTTAATGCATTTAGAGAAATGCTCCCTCATCATTTAAGTGTCTTTTTACCCCAGGGCCACCTCTCTGATGCCTGGTCCAGGGTGACTAAAAACGCTATTGCTGAGACCATCATTGCGCTCACTAAGATGGAAGAGGAGCATCGCTGTCCGGTGCGCTGCATCGCCACCACTCGGGTATGACTCGGTGCACACACTTCATCTGTCACAACTGAACATTTGCCAACTAGGTCAGTATTACTCAGAATCCTTCAGCTTGGGAATCAGGGATGACTGGTGGGTGGAGTTTACCAGTCATGTGACCTTACACAGGTCAGCAGCAGAATGAATTGCAATATCACTTAATTACTATTAGGGCTCCCACAGTCATGGAAAAACTGGAAAAGTGTAAGAACTTGTTTAAAATCTTCCTCTCTGCAGCTGTGGCTCGCATTGGCCTCTCTATGCGTGCTGGATCAGGACCACGTGGACCGGCTGTCTTCAGGTCGCTGGATGGGCAAGGACGGGCAGCAGAAGCAGATGGTACGGCACATTGGGCCTAATAAGCCTCTGGGGTGCAATAAGGCACAATCAGTGCAATAGTACATCAAGTCCTTTTGGTGAGAATGAGCTCTTTACCTCTTCACCCTGATGTTTAATTCGCAGCCCATGTGTGATAACCATGACGACGGGGAGACGGCAGCCATCATTCTGTGTAATGCATGCGGAAACCTGTGCACCGACTGCGACCGCTTCCTCCATCTCCACCGCCGTACTCGGACCCACCAGAGACAGGTGAACGTGAATGCCCGCACGTATCTAATCATCATGTGGATCAGTTATGGTCCATTTATATTTGTATGTTTGGTGCTTCTGTATAAGCACTGTAAGAATTTGTAATGATATTACCATGGGAAATAATTATGTGGAGTTGGAATCAGAAAAGGATCCTTTTAGGCTTCTCATAACACCTTTAATATTGTGTGCAGGTCTTTAAGGAGGAGGAAGAGGCCATCAAGGTGGACCTACATGAAGGCTGTGGTCGAACCAAACTCTTTTGGCTCATGGCATTGGCCGATTCCAAGACAATGAAGGCCATGGTGGAGTTCCGTGAGCACACAGGTGACTTCCTCATCCTGTAGTAATGTTTAATAATTTAGAGAGAAAAAGGATCATGCTGAGAAGAAAAGGGGAACTGGGAATGTTGTAAATGGGACCATATAAACACTGCAGTGTTCCTTTTATTAAAGGGAACCTTGGGTATGAAGACTTGTATGACTTAATGTAACATAAATGATGTCTCTTACTGAAATCTGTAGTAGAAATCCCATTGAAGATTTACCTCATTTAAAAAATCCACTTCGTTTTATACACATTCTGGACTATGGGGAGCGCCATTATTTTGATGGTTGCACTCAGTGAGCTACTGGTGCTGCATGATGCTATTTTTACCGCAACACAACTCAAACAATAAGATACTGTCAAATACAGATATAATGCCACATTGTGTGGCTTTTGGTTGTAGAGAAGCAATGTAAGTCTTCACTGCTTTCCTAGCGATTAAAAAGAGGAGAAAAGAATGGGAAGATGCCTGTGGATGAATAAAACTTCCTAAAGGCCTGTGTCTTTGTTCTCTCCACTTCAGCCCTGTTGCCTTTGAGGCTTTTAGTTGATTACAGCTACTGAAAGAGCTTACAAATGGCAGAGACAAGAAACGCTGGATGCCATCCTGGCAGTATGTAAACGTGCAACACTTATGACACCGCAGCCACTGAAAGAGTTTATCAGCGTGGATTTCAATCAGTATGTGGGATGTTTAGACTCCTTGTGGGGAAAAATTGATGGTTTAAGCCTATGCTTATATCCATCACCACCTGTAAGCTGTGGTCACCGTATCAGTGTTTTATTTTCCGAGTTGTGTTGTGGTAAAAATAGGGCCAGTGGTGCCAGTAGCTCACTGAGTGCAGCCATTTCAGTCATTGAAATAATAATACCCCCCATAGTCCAAAATATGTGTAAAACGATGCGAGTTTTTAAATAACGTAAATCTTTAATGAGTTTTATACTACATATTTCAGTAAGAGACATCATTTACATTATATTAAGCCAAAAATGTCTTCATACCTGGGGTTTTCTTTAAGAGACCGTATTTTCCCTCAAGATATTTTTTAGAGCTTTATTTTTCAAAACCTCAAACAGTAGAGCATGGCGCTAGTTACGGCAAATTCATGGGTTTGATTCCCAGGAAGGGCAAGAACTGATGAAATGTGTACATTTAAATGCAATGCAAGTTGTCAAATGCATAAATGTTAAGGATACCAATGGTGATATCAAAATCTCACAATACAATAATATCGCGATATGAAGTATTTGCGATATTTAAAAAAAAAAAAGGAAGAATTGGAAGAGATTGAAAATTTTTGCAAATGTTCTCTCTGAGAGTTTAAAATTAATAGCTCCAACCCATGTTTTTAACTAAGAAAACTTAATCTAGAAAAAAGTCAGTGAATTGATATGTTGAAATTGAAATATTTTTGCTTTACGCTACAGTAGGGAAATTACAATACTTCTTTTGTAATTTCTACACTTGAAAAAGATGTTTTGAATTTGGACTGCAATAACGTTGCCCATTTAAACCGCTAGCTGTCAGCAATTCATATTGCACTTATATACTTTTATTTTGAAGTAAAACTCATCTTCCACGAAAATACAGCATAACTGGTGGCTGTTGTGTTCCCAAACGCGCAATAAACGAGTTCACTGCATTCATTCAGTGTAAACAGAGCCGTTCGGAGGCATGGAAAACGCCGGATCACGAGCTGATCGTCTGAATCAAGTACGCGCTTCACTTTGAAACATGCAATGAAAACAGACATGATGAAGGGATTAGGCCATACTGCGTTTTCAGTTTTAGTTCATTTGACACATGCCAAAGCATAATGGCCCAAAACACAACTTTAAAGACCTTTTATGTTAGAATAAGATGTTTAAATATATTTTAAAAACTACTCGACGTATTGTAAAACGCATTGTTTCATATCGTCATGTGATCACAATGATATCAACACAGTTTTGACATTGCAATATCACGATATTGATAATATTGTTACATCCCTAATAAATGTAAAAGTAAATTAAATTCTCAATCAGAGAAGTTATGCCTGTTGGATATAAAATCAAGTATTATATAAAAGTAGTTGTAAGTAATGTACAAGCTTTTAGTGTAGATTCTTATACATAGAGTTTAAATTTTTGGAGTATTTTCTTCACATTCAGTGTTTTTACTGTTTTTATTTATTGGTTTATATATTATTAGTCCTTCACAGTCAACTAAATTCACCTTTGAGACTGTAAATACAGGTACAGGTCACTACAGTGTCTACAGAAGCACTGAAGCCATCACTACACAAGCCTGGAACAGAATATTCTGAAATAATTGTTAAACGTTAGGTAACAGATAAAAAAAACAGAACAATTCACAACAGGGATGCTTTTGCCCTCACAATTTAAATATCTGTGGCATTTGTGTCACTTTTGGGATGTATTTGTGCCCTGAGGCTCTGCATAATTTCTGACCGCAAACCGCGAGGCCACAGCTGTGACATGTCCTATTTTCAGTATTCTTCTTTTTGACTAGTAGCTTTATTTATTTTATTGCTCGTTATAGCTTAAATGGCATTATTGTACTGTTCTTCAGGGAAACCAGCATCCAGCAGTTCAGACGTCTGCCGTTTCTGCGGCACCAGGAACGGCACAGAGCTGTCTGCAGTAGGAAGTGTATGTTCCGACCAAGACTGTCAGGTATTCACTCAAAATGTCACTTCTTGGCAGAATTTTGTACTTCTTTTTTTTATACAATTTAATACTGGAATTCATTTGTCTCATAAACGTACTGGTGTATTTTAAATGCTGTATAGGAGTATGCAAAACTGGCCTGCAGTAAGACTCATCCGTGCGGTCACCCGTGTGGAGGGGTCAAAAATGAAGAGCTGTGTCTTCCCTGTTTACATGGCTGTGACAAAACCACAGCCTGTCTGAAACAGGACGCTGACGATATGTGCATGATTTGCTTCACCGAGGCTTTGTCTGCCGCCCCGGCAATCCAGGTATGGCAGAAAACTGTCACTGCGTGAATTGCATATAGAGGATATAAAATTACATACATAAAAGAGATCAGCGTGTAACTGTGTGTCCTGATTTATTTGCAGCTGGACTGCAGTCACGTGTTCCATCTTCAGTGCACAAGAAGAGTTCTGGAGAACCGCTGGCTTGGGCCCAGGATAACCTTCGGGTTCATGTCTTGCCCTATTTGCAAGGTAAACAGGCTAGCTTGGACTCGCTTTGAGTTAAAGGTCAGGATGAATAATTAATCAGAATAAAATCAAAAGCACATTATTGCTTAGTGTTTTTATCTAATCACAAAGATTGCAGTTGAATTAATTAGGTGTGTGTTCTGCATTAGTGTTCATTTACACTTGAGCAGCTCCCGATCCAGTGTTTTTATAGTCTCAGGGCAGCTTGGTTCACAGAAAATAAACAAATGTATTTGGGAACGCAGGGCACACCAACCATCTTCCCAAACTGACACGTGGCAGTTGTCAACAAAAAGGAAGCTATAAGGGCTCCCTAAAGTTTTCCACCAAATAAAAGCTTGATGGTTTAACATTTGAAAATCAAGTAATAAGACAAAAATGTTGGTATTGTAAATTAAAATAAATATAATTATTTATTATTTAAAATAATTAATATTTTATAATTACACTACCAGTCAAAAATTTTTGAACAGTAAGGTTTTTTTTTTTTCTCTCTTCTGCTCTTCTGAATTCTCTTCTGCTCACCAAGCTTGCATTAATTTAATCAAAAATATAGCAGTAATATTGTGAAATATTTTTATTATTTAAAATAACTTTTCTATTTGAATATATTTTAAAATGTAATTTATTCCTTTGATCAAAGCTACATTTTCAGCATCATTACTCAGTCTTCATTATCTTTCATAAATCATTTTAATATGCTGATTTGCTGTTCAAGAAACATTTGTTTTTAAATTATTATCATTATCAATATTTAAAACAGTTGAGTAACTTTTTTTTCAGGATTCTTTAATGAATAGAAAGATTCAAAGATCAGTGATGACAAAGACATTTATTATGTTACAAAAGATTTCTATTTCAAATAAATGCTGTTCTTCTGAACTTTCTATTCATCAAAGAAACCTGAAAAAAATCTACTTAGCTGTTTTCAACATAATAATAATAATAATAATAATAAAATATTAAAAAATATATATATTAAAAATCTTACTGTCCATAAACTTTTAAATGGTGTATATTGCATATACTCACAAAAGTTTTGGTCAAATTGTGGAGCACTGCCAAAAAGAAAGCAAACTTTTTAAAAATATCATTTAAAAAAAATAAAAATAAAAAAAGTTATTTTTCCCCCTAAATCGTGCAGCCTTAGGTAATGGAATAATTAATCTAGAAAGTGAATATGTTGTCATTTATTCACCATCATGTTCCAAATCTATGTGATTTTTATGTGACTTTCTTCCATAAAAGTAGTTTTGAAGAACATTCAAGTAAGATTTTGTTTTATTTTATTTTATTTTACTTTATTTTGCTTTATTTTATTTGATTTTATTTTACTTTATTTTGTTTTGTTGTATTCTGTTTTATTTTGTTATGACCTTTCAGATTCATAAAGGTATTCCAGTAGAATGATAATCTTTTCTCTGATCAGACTTCTGCAGTCATTTAGTCCTCAGTCATTTATATTCTCTGTTCTTCACAAATCAAAGCCAGTCTAAACTCTTCCTTCATTCCTCTAACTAGATCCTGCTCATGATATCTAACAGCTCATGAGCCAGCCATTTGATGTGTCCTTCCTGTTTTGCTTTTCTTTTTAGAACAAAATAAACCATTCTGTCCTGAAAGACCTGCTGGACCCCATCAAAGAGCTATATGAGGATGTGAGGAGAAAGGCTTTAATGAGACTGGAGTATGAAGGACTACACAAGAGCGAAGCCATCACAATGTCCGGAGCTCGATTCTACAACAACCCAGCTGGATTTGCCATGAACAGATATGCTTACTACGTCTGCTTCAAGTGCAAAAAGGTTCAGTCAAGTGTTGTTGTTTTTTTTTTTTTTTTTTTTTCGTTTTGTGTAGTGTTCACAAACCTTCAGAAGCAGTGGTTTCAAACAGTCTTTCTTTATGGCTGTGGAACCTTTCAGAAAAAGAACAATTGGATTTGATTGAACAGTCCTTTTAAAGATCTGTTTACTATGAATAGAATGGAAAAACATGCTTCACAAAAAAGATTAAACGCACCTCACTGCTTTAGTAGAAGAGCTATTTGCTTGGCATGTTGGCATGAAATGAGATTAAGAAGAACAAGCGTATCGTAATCTGTTCAGATGACATACTACCATAATGAAGCCATTTCTCCAGCTGTTGTGCTAACAATGTGACTTCTGACTCATCCAGGCCTATTTTGGGGGAGAAGCTCGCTGTGATGCCGAGGCAGGACAAGGCGACGATTATGATCCCCGTGAGCTCATCTGTGGCGCGTGCTCGGATGTGTCCAGAGCACAGGTCAGTGGGACCGCAGGAACAAAGCCAGGCACATGTCCTGTGTTTGCACCTTTGTTTATGATTCTGTTTTTAAAGTGGACAAAGGATGCAAAGTACACTTTTACGTGGTGTTTGCGTATAAATGCGTCTTAGCAGTGTGTGAACACAACCACCCTACAATGACTAAAAATACATTCACTGCTTTTGTTTTAATCCTCAAAAAACCTAAACGGTCTAGATTATTAAGCTGATTTGATTTTCCGAGTAGTATGACGTCATACTGCTCAGGCCCCACCCACAACCGCTGACGGACTGTCCCGTTTTAGCATATATTAGCACTTTCTCCATGCTCAAGCAGCTGTAGTGATAACAATTTCTTGTAAACAATGCTGTTGTTTTGTGATTGAATGTAAAAGTAAACATAAGAGTCATTTTGCCCAAAGAAAACAGAAGAGGGGGCGGGGTGAGCAGAGCTCATTATAATTTAAAGAGACATGCACCGAAATGGGTAGTTGTGAATCATTTTCAGTCATTTTCATGAAGACCCTAAAGAATCATACCAACTTGTGGAAAATAGGCATCCGATGACCTCTTTAACACTATAAATGGCTGCAGAAATGAGTCCAAATACCCAGAAACCCAGTTCCAATGTCCCAAGTCAGTGAGCTTTTGGTTAAATGCCTAAAATAAGAGCTGTGGTTAAAAACAAGATCAGCATATTTTCAAGTTTTATTCTACTCCATAATATACATCAGTAAAACCCCACACATGATTTAAGCTTTTATGCTTCTTGAAAATGTTAAATGTGAGTCCAGGGGATGTTAAAGGAGAAGTCCACTTTCAAAACAAAGATTCACATATAATGTACTCACCCCCCTGTCATCCAAGATGTTCATGTCTTTTTTTCTTCAGCCGTAAAGAAATTTTGTTTTTTGAAGAAAACGTTTCAGCATTTTCCTCCATATAATGGACTGATATGGTGCCCCGATTTTGAACTTCCAAAATGCAGTTTAAATGCGGCTTCAAATGATCCCAAATACAGTCGTAAACGATCCCAGCTGAGAAAGAAGGGTCTTATCTAGCGTAACGATTGGTAATTTTAATAAAAATTATACAATTTATATACTTTTTAATGCCAAACGCTCGTCTTGTCTTACTCTGCCTGGACTGTTTTTGTTCCGTTTCATGACAGTTAGGGTATGTCGAAAAACTCCCATCTAATGTTCTCCCTCAACTTCGAACTCATCCTATGTCGTTGTTTTACCTTTATTGTTTGATCTTCTTTGCATGTTCACTTTGCAAAGACTGGGTCAGTACTTCTGCAGCATTGTAGGATGATTTTGAAATGATTTTTGAAGTTGAGGAAGAAAATATGATTTTTTTCGACATACCCTAACTGTCTTGAGTCAGAATACACAGAGTTCAGGCAGAGCAAGACAAGACGAACGTTTGAGATTAAAAAGTCTTTATATTGTATTTTTTTTAATGAAAATAACCGATCGTTTCGCTAGATAAGACCCTTCTTTCTCGGCTGGGATCGTTTACAACCGCATTTGGGGTCATTTGAAGCTGCATTTAAACTACATTTTGGAAGTTCAAAATCGGGGCACCATAGCAATCCATTATATGGAGAAAAATCCTGAAATATTTTCCTCAAAAAACATAAATTTCGTTACAACTGAAGAAAGAAAGACATGAACATCTTGGATGACAAGCGGGTGAGTACTTTATATGCAAATCTTTGATTTGGAAGTGGACTTCTCCTTTAAACATCACACTGAATAGGAAAACTCATCTATCCTACTGCCTCACTGAGTTCATACTTGTGCTTCTGTAAACTATACTAACTAAAGACTGAAGGGTTATTGTTTATAGCCTAATCTTTAGCTTTTTTCTTCCGGTGTCCTTAGAAGTTTATTTGTGAAGATTATTGTGTAAGAATCAGACTTTTGTTTGCTTGTTTAATGCAATAATCCAAAAGCCAATGGAAAAATCCTTTCGGCTTTTTGTTGAGAATACCAGGGTGATGCAAACTTCTGTGATGGCATCCCAAAAACGTGCTCTATTATATTTCAGCCAGTTATTGTTCCATATTAACATTTGTGAGGTCTGCACATCCTAATGATTTAGTTTTACTAATTTAAATATTTACTTGGGAGATGAGTGTGATACAATGGCTCAGTCGTAGCCGCATTATCAGCAGGTCTGTTTTCAATCAACTTAATGGTTTTTCAAGTTCATGGGTGAATCTCATGAAACCATTCAAGCACAAGTATTTCACATCTACACTACCAGTCAAAAGGTTTTGAACAGTAAGATTCTCTTCTGCTCACCAAGCCTGCCTCTATTTGATCCAAAGTACAGGAAAAACAGTACAATTTTGAAATGTTTTTACTATTCAAAATAACTGTTTTCTTTTTGAATATATCTTAAAAAGTAGTTTATTCCTGTGATTTCGACACTGAATTTCAGCATCATTACTCCAGTCACATGATCCTTCAGAAATCGTTCTAATATTCTGGTTAAAACATTTATGATGTTGAAAACAGCTGAGTAGAATTTTTCAGGTTTCTTTCAAGAATAGAAAGTTTAAAAAAACAGCATTTATCTGAAACAGAAATCTTTTGTAGCATTAGAAATGCAAATCAGAATATTAGAATAATTTCTGAAGGATCATGTGACTGGAGTAATGATGTTGAAAATTTAGCTTTGATCACTGGAATAAATTACATTTCTAAAATATATTAAAATAGAATTAATTTTAAATACTACAAATATTTAAATTTGACTGTTTTTGCTGTACTTTGGATCATATAAATGCAGTCTTGGTGAACTTCTTTTAAAAAAAACTTTACAAATCTTACTGCTCATTTTTTGACTAGTAGTGTAAGTAAATAATTTTAAAAAAATATTAAAACGAATACATTTATAATTAAAAATATCATTTTAAAAATTATTTTTTAAAAAATAATTTGCATATACAAAATCAGTCGTATTGTGAATTATAACATTTTCTAGTGCTGTCAATCCCACCTAATTAATGATTAATCCCACCTAACAAGTTTTTAAATATACTTTTATATTGCAATGATTTCACATTCAGCCTTCAAATTAATGTAGAAACAACATAAAGACAGTGTATTTTTAATATTTGTTAAATATTTAACTGTGTTAAATTTTTTTTAACGCTGTTAAACTGGAAAAATTAATCGCCTGCGTTAACGCGCCAATTTTGGCAGCACTGTTATTTTCATGACACATTTCCCCCTGAAATTTCATCACCAAGGCTTTTTGCATTATAGAAGTGATGCTTCAGTTTCTGATTTCATGCCACTGACTATTTGTAATGGCAAGTCGCAGCTAAACAGAGAAAAAGTGTAATGATTTCAAGGAATGTGCTCATTTGGAATGAGTTTGTTTGGATCTCTTTCTTCTGTTGCAGATGTGCTCGAAACACGGGACTGATTTCCTGGAGTATAAATGTCGTTACTGTTGCTCTGTGGCTGTGTTCTTCTGCTTTGGGACAACACATTTTTGCAACGCCTGTCATGATGATTTCCAGAGGATGACCAGCGTCCCTAAAGAAGAGCTGCCTCATTGTCCTGCTGGTACAGCACTTCATACAATTTTAAAAAGTCCCTCTGAAACTCACGTATCATCCTTCTCTCATTGAATTAGGCCTTTGTTGCATTACAAGCTGTTATTGAAACCTCTTAATCCACCAACATGTTCATTCTTCCCTCACAGGACCAAAAGGAAAACAGTTAGAAGGCAGCGAGTGTCCCCTGCATGTGGTACATCCTCCCACCGGAGAGGAGTTCGCTCTGGGCTGCGGCGTGTGTAGAAATGCCCATACCTTCTAAACGCCAGGGTCCCGTAATGATCTCTGTCTATATATATTCACCCTCCTGTGGCGGCTGACTCCCTCTTCAGCACAGCCTGAGAGCAGATACACCGGACGTCCCATTCTGAGGGGGCTGTGACGGGCCGCTGTGCTCCAGGGTGCATCCTCCCCCCTCTCTTTAGACGCTGAAGAATGAAAAAAGAACAAAAAAAAATTACGTTGTGACGTGTTTGCATGCAGCCGTTGTAACCCTGCGGCTTGTATAAACGTTGCACACCTCCTGACCACTGAAGTGTAATAAAGTATGGAGGATTTTGGAATCGGAGACCACGCGGACGGGCCGTGATTTCAGCTTCTCGAATACAAATTTAAAATTCTATTGTTGTATGTAAACTGACTTTGTTTTCGTAATCCTGTACAGTATTCCTTCACTTTGGAGTGCATCATGGTGTGATGGCTAAAGATTCAAAAAGCTATAAGAGGACTTTAGAATGTGACGCTGGAGGAAAATAGTGTACGATTCATCTAATCTTGTATATAATGACAGTAACCCTTCATATGTGTATTCCGACGTTGCTACTCTCTACACTTCAGTTTCGTTTGATATTCTGGGTTATGTTTTGAGCCAGAACTTTTAATGAAGTGCAATACTGGGTGTGCCTCCTCGCAGATGTAAACATATGGAATGTATGTCAATAAAGCCACTGTACATTTTTTTACAGTGATACACACGCTGTTGTGTTTTCCCCTGGCAAGTGCGATATCATTTCTGTAGTCGGAGCGTTATCGAGGGGCTTGTTGTCTGCGGTGTCTGCCCTTTTGTCTCACTGACGTGGTATAAAAACCCTTCTTTCTGTCATTAAAAAAAAAAAAAAAAAAAACGAAGGTGAGTATGTTGAGCTTTTGTATTGTAGGAACACGACTCCTTGGGGCCAGTCTTCACACCAAATCAAAGGAATGTGAGGCAAAACAAGAGATATATTAGAAATTGTGGCTATTTAGTGGTTGTTTTGGAGGCATATAGGAAGGAATGTTTGGGGTTGGGGTGGGTGTGATAAACAGCTGCTGTAAAAGACAAAAAATTGCAACTTGTGAATCTGCTTTGTATTATTATTATTATCTGTGGATGGAGCTGAATGGTAATAATAAACCGGGTTCTCTGTTCAGCAAGGTACATTACAAAAGGAGTGTCTTGTGCTTTTCTTTCGTTTCTCATTCATTCCTGAAACATGCAAGCTCGAAATGAAAGTACTTAAAAGACAGGTAGGGAAGACGCTTTAGGAGCCTCAGATGGGCAGAGCTTGGCCACCCGAACGTCGTTTCTAATACGGTACGTTTAAACATGTTTACTTCCTGAAACACCAGTATTTGCAAGGCAACCTAAGGTTTATTTGTGTATATTTAAATTTCGCTTTCGTTTATGCATAATACACATGCCGAGTGCGTTTTCACGTCAGTTTTTCGTCAGCTGTGTTCGTGTGTTTGAGCTGACCAATCACTATCCAGAATGTGAGAAAGTAAGCCAATTGAAATTTATGTGCAAATATACTTCGTCATATCACAGCGTCCTTTGTTTTGAAAAGCTGTAAATGATTTTCAAACAGACTATGGCAGGCCGATTTAACATTTAATTTATAAACTCCACTAGTATCTATTTTCATGCTATTAGTACTTTTTAGGATCTTTTCCATTAAGTACTAGTACTTATTCATTAGCTACTAGTGTTCATTCTTTTTAAAAGATTTTAGACCTTTTTAAAAGATACTAGTACTTCATTACGTACTAGTTCTTATTTTTTAGATGCTAGTACTCATTAATTAGTATTACCTATTAAATAATTGACACTAGTACTTACTCATTAGATATTGGTACTTATTGTTAGATACTAGTGCCTGTTGCATATATACTACTACTTAACTGTTACTAGTGACAAAATTTTTGCCATTGACTTCTATGGGGATCTGTCATTGAGATATTGACTTCCATTTTGACTAGTATGTATTCCAGTTGTGACTAATACATACTTTATATGTACTAATAGTTATTTATTAGGTACTAGTACTTATTTTTTAATACCAGTACAGCTTATTAGATACTAGAACTCCCATCTATTAATTAGTAGATCTTATTTATTACATACTAGTATTTATTCATTAGATACTAATTCTTATTATTAGATACTAGTACTTTTTTAATAGGTACTGTAACCTAGTAAACAGATACTAGAACTTATTCATTACATAGAAGTACTTATTGATTAGCTACTAGTATTTATTCAGAAAATACTAGTTGACATTTATTAGATACTAGTATTTTTTCGAAATGTTACTAGTAAGATTTTTTAAATTTAATTTACTAGTAACATTTTTAACGAAGCTTTACCGTGGACATTCATGTTACAATGAGGTAAAAAGATTGACTGAATTAAACCGAAATTTTAGAAATATAACTAATTACAAAAATATGCGCAGGGTTAAACTGTGTTAATTTGACAATAAGCACCAGAGACCGGAAATGTAAAGCATCTTTCCTTTATAAGGCGGACGAGACGTTCAAGAAAGAGGCGTTCAAGAAAAAGGTGGATAGATTAAATATTAAAATGGCTTGCCATAATCGGTTTTACAACGTATCACGTTTGCAAAATAAATGAATAAATTAATACATACACAAATTAATAAGTAAAAATAAAACAGACAAACAAAATATAAAATAAATAAAATATAAAAACAGACAGCGTACCTAACTTAAGAAAAAAAAATGTATGTACATTTAAGTAAACTGGTGAATTTTTACGCATTTTGAAAGCACAGCAACAACAGCGATCTATTAACGTCACTCAATGTCAATAATTGTTTTTACTTGGTTACTTACAAGGGTTTTGTTAGCAAACAGACCGCGTTATTGTCACGTGGTACGTTTTACCTTTCTCCTCGATTTTAGGCTCAACCAAGCACACTCGTCTGTCACTTTAGGTTTTGTTTTTAGCGAATGCTTGGACGACTTTCTATTAGTATGCCACTCACGTACTAATAATTTGAATCACATATCAAAAGCGTTTATTTATCAATGTTTAAGCTGAACGCTGCTTTATGACGGGCCGCCATGCGCCCCCTAGAGGAAGAGTCCAGTCACAGACCAGCAGGCGGCCGCCCAACGCTACTCACGCTCGTCTGACTCTCAACAACAACATCGCCATTTTCAGCGCGGGGAGGGAGGCGGGGACGCTGAAATCTCTAGCGATACAGAGCGCAGCAAGAAGTAGGTCAACCAGCAATATCGCCGAGACGTACGCACTCAGACTCCCGAGAAAACAACATACAACGACACAAATTTACCCTCATCCGTCTCCAATGCGTGTGCTCTGCGCCGCTCTGATGTGTTCAGGTTCCGGTCCGGGTTGACATTCAGACGAGTTAACAGGATTTTGATCATTTTTCACTGTTTGCGAGCGAGCTGAACGGAGATAACATGAGTAACACGCAAAACAGGTAATTTGGGGATTTGCAGAAGCGCAGTACGGTTGTTGTTGGCTTAATCTTAACTAGATCACTGTCTATGAGACTAAATGCATGTGTTTATTAGGTTAATAAAGTGTTTAATCATGGATAATATCTCATCTATAGCAGTTCAGTTGCTCATATTAATTGAAATCATTGATTCCTGGTCAGGCTGAGTTTAACGCAACTTAAAATTGTTGCGAACACCCTTTGAGCCAAAAGGGAATTTATTTGTAATTGCATTAAAGCAGTTTAACTTGTTTCCAGGAAAGTTCAAAGCCATTCAAACCTTTTAAATCTGTAAAATTAACTCGATTTAGAATACATGCTCTGTTCAAACGTGCTCTGCATGTTTACATCTGCCACTGTGTGTGTGTGTGTGTGTGTGTTTGCACTAGGCCTGTTTATACTACAGTTCTTATGCTTTACAGTTCTCTCAGGCCCCCAAGAATGAAAAGGAGGTTGAGCAGAGACCGTGAGGACAGCACCTCGTCTTGCGAGGGGCAGACGGACTCCTGCAAAAGAGTCAAACAGCCTGAAGACTCTGGGGATCTGCTGTTCGCCTGGGCTCGACTACCACAGGAGATCCTGCTTCACATCTTTCAGTACCTGCCGCTCCTCGATCGCGCCTTCGCCTCACAGGTTTGCCGCGGCTGGAATCAGGCCTTCCATATGCCCGAGCTGTGGAGGTGCTTTGAGTTTGAGCTCAACCAGCCCGCCAGCTCTTACCTGAAGGCCACTCATCCTGACCTAATAAAGCAAATCATAAAGAGGCACTCCAATCATTTACAGTACGTCAGCTTCAAGGTGAGAGGCTCACGAGGAAGTTGACAGTTAGCAGCTGGCTCCGCATTACAGCTCACAAATCATGCTGACCTTAAAGTGATAGTACACCCAAAAATGAAATTTTTGGAATCATTTACTGACCAAAATCATGTTGTTTCAAACCTGAATGACTTTTTGTTTTTCTGCAGTATTTGAAAAATTGTTAGTAATACAGGGTTTGCACTTACCATTGGCGTTATTCGGATTTAAACAGCATGAATTGCTTGGTTAATGTACTACTGAATAGGTTGTTCTGCTAATTTATGCTGTGTAAACCATGGAACAAAATGTGTGGAAGCTGCAAAGTCATATAGAGAAGAACTTAGTAAGCAGGAAATGGCGCAATATTTTGACTAACTAAAGTATATAGGTGGTAAAGATTCATACAAGCAGTATTAATTAAGATATTAGCCTAATATTTCACCTACTTGACCGGAAATGATAGGAACAAACATAAATTTTGTCAAGATTCTTGTCCTGCAAATCCTGGTTCAGTTTGGCCAACCACAAACGCCTTTTGTTCCTCAGACTGTTTTTTGCACTCTTCTCCTTGATTTGTTCTAACTTTTGGCAATGTTTAGTACTCCAAATGTTTTTCTTGGTCCGAGCGATTAGTACAGTCCAAAAGATGACAATAACTGGCCATTTTCAGCTGCAGAGTAATCGGCAAAATATGCGAGTTTCGTTACGCTCAGTGCCACCAATATGGCTGATTATTGACGCATCGTGAAAACACTCTATCAAACGGTTTTGGTCCCCATTGGCTTTCATTGTAATTTTTGTCCATGTAATGGAAGTCAATGGAAGTGAAGCTGTTTGTTTTCCAACATTCTTGAAAGTATCTTCTTTTATGTTCAACAGAAACAGTTGTAAAGACCTAAAACAACATGATTTGGTGAATAAATCTATATTTTTGGGTAAAATATCCCGTCCCAAAAATAAAAATTCAGGCTTTGTTTACTTGTCCAAATCATGTTGTTCCAAACCTATAAGGTGTTTGTTCATCTTTAGATCACAAATGAATATAATTGTACTGAAACCTGAGAGATTTCTGTCCCTCCATTGAAAGTCCACACAAAAAGTTCCATAAAGACATTGTAAATGTAATCAAAATTTAAACCAAGTCTTCTGAAGAGACATGATCACTTTATATGACAAACACTGATCGACGTACTTACATAGAGCTCATCAAACATGGTGAACTGAATATGGTAGATATGAAATACTTGTTAGATACGGTGAATATGATAGAATTAAATTAAACCACTCCATAGTTTAGTATGGTTTACTTTTAAAGTGTATTAATGAACATTTTGAAGCCTATAAATGGGCTTTCAATGGGGGGACAGAAATATTCATCAGAAATGTATTTGTTTCATGAATGAAAATCTTTTGGGTTTGTCGTGAGAGTAAATGATGACAGAATTTTCATTGCATGAAAATTGCATTTCATTGCATTATAAGGGCACCTAAAGAAAAAGTTATATAGATATATTGTAGATGTGTAAACTTCGGCCAAAAATGAAAATTGTCATTATTTACTCATCCTCATGTCGTACCTAAACCCGCCCAGCAAGCAATTTTTGGTCTAAAAAACGTATATTAGCCGTTGAAACACAGCCCAGACGTCTAGGCTAAAATAAGGTTGTCATTGGGCTGTCAGTGAAAATTTAATAGACGTCTAAACATAGCCCTAGAATAGACTATAAATATATATATATATAAATATATAGAAATATAGAAATAAAACCAAACACCTTGTAAACGCTGTTGACTTTGCTTACATGATGAAATATCATACATCTCACAAGTATTTTGCCAAAAAATGACATGTAACTAAATTCAAGATTATTTGGTCTAGAAGTGGGTTACAAATAGCCGGACTATATCAGGTCTATAGTTAAACCAGACGTTAAAATCACGACTATTGCTTGCTGGGTGTAAGAACGTCATTCATCTTCAGAACAGAAATTAAGATATTTTTGATGAAATCTGAGAGCTTTCTGACCCTGCAGAGACATCAGAACACGTTCAAAACACAGAAAGATAGTAAGGACATTGTTTAAATTGTCCATGTGACATCAGTGGTTCAACTGTGATGTTATGAAGCTATAAAAATACTTTTTTTGTGCAAAGAAAACAAAAATAACGACTTTGTCCCTACTACCTTTCTGGGCCTTGAACGTGTCAATTGCGTTGCTGTCTATGCAGGGTCAGAAAGCTCTAGAGGTTCATCAAAAATATCTTAATTTGTGTTCTGAAGATGAACGAAGCTCTTACGAGTTTTAACAACATGAGGGTGAGTAATTAATGACAGAATGTTTAAACTTCTGATAAAAACAAGTAATATTAACTCTGAACATGGCTCATCTGATCAAAACCTAAACACAGTAGTTCTGTTGCTTGAATTGATGCTAAACGCATGTGATCTGTGTGCACAGGTGGACAGCAGTACAGAGTCAGCAGAGGCTGCGTGTGACATCCTGTCTCAGCTGGTCAACTGCTCACTGAAAACTCTCGGACTGATCTCCACCGCACGACCGAGTTTCATGGAGCTACCGAAGGTATCAGGACGTATTTTATGGCTGAGCTGTGTGTTGGAATGATGGGTTGGCTTGTTTTCTAATGTCTGATTGTTTTCTCTTTTCAGTCCCACTTCATCTCTGCACTAACCGTGGTGTTTGTCAACTCAAAGTCTCTTTCGTCCCTCAAAATTGATGACACGCCAGTGGATGATCCTTCGCTTAAGGTCCTGGTGGCCAACAACAGTGACACGCTTAAGCTGTTAAAGATGAGCAGCTGCCCACACGTTTCTCCTGCAGGTATGAATTACTCATCCGCCGCTGGAATATGATGTTATTTGAGGAATTGTGATTCTAGGATGTTGGCCAGTCCAGGAAGTACACTCAATATTAAATTTAATTGCTTAAGCACACTTTTATTTGAGAAGTTTAATATTAATATCAGTATTAATCATTTTAATTAGAATATAGTATTTAGTATATATTTTATAAGTAAATAAAAAATTTCTAAGTAAATGTATGTTTTGCATTCAAATGAATAATAAAACATACACAAACTACAAAATATAGAATAAAGATGTAAATCCTGAAAAAAAAAAATGTATCATGGTTTTCACAAAAATATGAAGCAGCACAACTTTTGATAATACAAAATGTTTCTTAAGCAGCAAAGCAGCAAATCAGCATATTAGAATGATTTCTGAAGAATCAGGTGACACTAAAGACTGGAGTATAAATAAATTATATTTTACAATATATTCATATAGAAAACAGTTATTTAATGTTCTGTAATATTATTGCAATTTAACTGTTTTATTTTAGCCTTGGTGAGCAAAAGACTTGCGAAACATATTTAAAGAAAATTACCAACTGCAACTTTGAACGGCAGTGTAAATGAATCGTTATATGTGTAAATTGTTGTATTGTAAATTGTTGTGTTGCAATAGAAAAAGTACTGGAACAATGAAATCAAAATATTGGCATTCACCCATAAGGGTATAATATAACCTACAACAGATTATAGTTATGACCTGTGAAAAGTCTCACTATGTCATTTGTCTGTGACAGTTGTTGTTCAAATAACAAGCATGATACTAGTGTTTAGTCACATGGTGCTAATAAACAAGGTTGTGTACAGAATGAGGTAACTTTTACAGCGTATTGACAAGACTGACTGGCCAAGTCAGTGGGGAAATAAACAAAGCACCGCCTTGCTGCTCCTCATAGAGACGACTGGAATTTTTCACCCCTTTCTGATTTGCCTGATGGCATCACAGATACAGGGAAATTAACTTTTAAGCCTCGATTAGCTCCTACTGAATGGCGTACAGAAAATAGTCAGTATGACAAAAAATAAAAAGTAACAACACAGACTACTCTTTCCAAGATTTTCCAATCTTTCCAATCTTTGTCATTATTCCCTGTGGTTTTAAATGGGTAGTTCACCCAAAATGGCAATTCTGTCATAATTTACTCGCCCTCATTTCATTCCAAATCTGCACCACTTTCACTCTCCCATGGAAGCTAAAAATTAAAGTTGAAACAATGTCCTGACCGCTTTTTTCCATATGCTGAAAGTGAATGGGGACGGGTGCTACAGTATCATGTTTCAAATCGACAAAACAGTACATGGAAAGTAATTTATATCACTCGTGCAAAACAGGGAGTAACAAAGCTGTTTAATGTTAAAGCAATGCAAGTCCTTATTACTAAAAATCTCCCCCTTCCAGAATCTTAAATGGTAAGGATGTAACAATTCACTCAACTCACAATGTGATTTCTTATAATAAAATGAGATTGAAAACAAATTATAAATGGAAAAAGTGCCCTTTTATTATTTCTCAGACAAAATGCTGCACATTTTTTTAACAAAAATATATTCAGGGCTCGACAATAAGGAGTGCCCGATGGCCCGGGGCCAGCGTGAAAGACGCTCGGGACAGTTGACGAATCAGTCACTGGCCCGATCGGGCCACTGCGGCGTCCTCACGAAACGTCACGATTTGCATGTTTTTTTAAATCTTCTTAATTTAAAATTTTAAGCGATCACAGAGAGACGCGTCTTTGGACAGACAAATAGCCTACAAAAATATGTCAAAATACTCGTCTTGACAATAAGCTTTGTAGCTTTAACAATGATCAATCCATACTTAATTTATACAGAGGAACGAACTCTTTAAACGTCTGTTAGCAGAGGCCAGAGACGCTGAAGATGAACACAGAGGAAAAAATACTGTAGCAGGTATAGCAAGATCACGGTTCACAATGCGCAATATTGGAAATATTATCCTAAATATTAAAACTGTGGTTTATATGAATGCATCTTTGAGGGGAACCGACTGTTTTAAGAAAAGTTCACATGGCGTTTTCTTTTCATTTGCCCATGTATGACGTATTTAAAGTAGCGTTCATAAACACTGTGCTGCTTTGTTTACAGCGGTAACCATAGAAACGTAATGTCACTATTATTCCAAAAGCACCACCTGCTGACAAAAGCGTTAGCTTAGCGTTCTTAGCGTTCTTTCAGTCTGTCCATTGTTTTTCCCTGAAGCATCTTTATATTTGTAATAAATTATTAATAATAATAAAATAATTTTTGAACAAACGAATAATATTTGAACTTTAGTTAGGCTACTAGGTTTAGGTGTGGTATCAAAATTGGAATCGAGAATTGTACAATTTTATTTGATATGTAAACTTTTGGTGTCATATAAGCTTATTTATTAAAATAAAAGATAGCATGAGTCAAAAACAATGATAACAGCAACTATTTCATTTTTTTGTGGTAGGGCCAGTTAAAATTTTGTCTGGGCAAGTAAAAAAAAATCCTTAGCGTTGAGCCCTGATATTGAAAATTTAAAACGAATTAATAAATGAATAATACAAATAAAATAAATATTTTTGTATTAACAAACTTAAGACTTTGCCTGTGCTCTTTTCTAGTTGGGATTTTTTTATTTATTTATTTATTTATTTTTTTTTAAACATTAGCTGTTTTTAGCTTTGTGAAATTATGCTACATAATACTATAAAAGCAGGCGGGCTGAATGAGAATGCAGATTCACTCTCTGACAGCAGGTGGCGCTTATGAAACAGCAGCGATACAGCATTTCCGTGGTTACCGCTGTAAACAAAGCAGCGCTACCCTCAAATGTTACTTCAATATGCATTATATGGAAGCAAGACGAAAAGAAAATACCATTTCAGCTTAGGGATGCACCAAAATTTTGGCTGCTGAAAATGGTATTTTCGTTTTTGGCCAAAAGAGAAAAACAGCCAAAAATATGAGCCTAAAATCTATGGTCTCCACTATCCTCTAGCCATAGTCATTGCACAGTGTGACACTCCGCTCAGTATTCCACATTACTCCAAGTCCACTCAAACAGAAAAAGCGTTCGCTGGCAGGAAATTTCTATGTAGTATACTTGTTCTTGTTTGCAGTAGCGCTAACATTAGGGTCGCCATACGTGCCATTTTTACGGGACACGTCCTGGCCAGGATTTCTATTTCTTTCTGAAGGAAATGATCAAAAAGTAGTTTGACCGATAGCATGCAGGCATTGTAGATAGTCGACCAGTTGTGGCGTGTGAGAAGGTGGGATCTATAGAGAATGGTCAAGGTGATGCAAATACACGTACATATTAGATGTGATTGTTCATTGATTTGACTGGAAGCTAGATGTGCAGATGGATCGTTATATGACATCGAAGTACTGTGAGAGTGATTCAAAAGCAAAAGGAACAATCCGCTCTCTATAGCTCTCACAGATGTCATAAAACAATCTGTCTGCTCAGCACAAACAGCCAAATCCTGGATATTTTAGCAATAAGAAATCCTGGCCATGACGGGTCCCGTAAAAATGGCACATATGGTCACCCTATGTAACATGACAACACTGATAAAATGACGCTATACCCTGTCTTGATGCTATGCCCTACTCACATGCTCTGATAATAATAGTTTTGTAGGACTACCCACGTGAATATGGGTGAGGCTCTCACTTCCTTAGCTGCTATAGGGAAATAACGATAGGAATAACAATGTGCAGTATACAGTAAAACTGTTTGCACAACAAACCAGTGTGTTCATAATTAAGATAATACATTAAAATAACATGGTCAGACACACCAATTTGCAATCACAAGCAGCAAAATGAGCTGTTTGGTACAGCTAAAAATAACTGGGTGGGGATGAGACTAGAAGCTGGACCCATAAAATTTACATATGGCTGCGTCCACTCATACAGGGAAAAATAAACACTTTACAAAACAGTAATGTTGGATATGTTAGCCGTGATAACGTGACTGACTGATGAAGCAATACAGTTTGTAAACCAAAATGTTTACATTCTTTATTAAACGAAGTAATTAGAACAAGGACAGTCAACATTAATTGACATTCTTGAGAGAAAAAAAGGGGTTCACAGTGAAAACTGTCTATCAATAAGACAGTAATATTGTCTTTGAATTCAGTGTCATTAAAATTGAGTTTAATTAAAGTCTTACAAAATTATTTTATATTATTTAATAATATGTGACCCTGGACCACAAAACCAGTCTTAAGTAGCATGGATTTGTAGCAGTAGCCAAAAAGACATTGTATATTGTAAATATTGATTTTTCTTTTATGCCAATAATCATTAGGATATTACAGATCATGTTCCATGAAGGTAGTTTGTAAATTTATTACTGTAAATATATCAAAAAAATTTGATTAGTAATATGCATTTCTAAGGACTTCATTTGGACAACTTTAAAGCCAATTTTCTCAACATTTAGACTCAGATTCCATATTTTTTCATAGTATAATATTTTCCTATCCTTAAAAAAAAAAAAAAAAACATTTTAGGGAACTTAAAAACTGGATTTGTGGTCCAGGGTCACAGATAATGATTATTAAAAAGCATTTTAGGTTTCAGTTTTCAGGCCAAGTACATCCAGAATTTTCAGTTTCAGCCCAGAATTTTCATTTCGGTGCCTCCCTAATCTAACCTGTTCTGAGGACAGTCAGTTCCACTCAGTGATGCATTCATATAAACTTATATAAACTCCCACCTCTAACTGTATCAGTTGACTTCTTTCTTAATAATGCAAGAATAATCTGAAAGTAAACAGAACGCACCCAGTACAAATTAATATAACCAGAACAGGATAACTAAGATCTAATATCCTGCTAAACAAGTTTATTAAGGCATTTTTCATAATGAATATTACTTGCTGCATTGTGGTTTTGTCAGTTGATTTCTCAAATTACACATTCCTTTTGCTGTTAGTAGTAATGCTATAGAAATGCATATCTGAGGTCTGAATCTGAGGTTGAATAGCTTTGAGTAGAACATCTGGGCTGTCATCTAGTAATTATGGTAAATATGACATACCTTGAAAGCAGCCATTCTCATGTGCTCTCATGTGTTTTGTGATGCAGTCAACATTGATTTCAATGCTGCTGTACTTCTATTTGAATGCAAGTAAAGATTTTCAATGAATAACCACTTAAATCTAGGTCTGTTCCTCACACAATGACATGAGTCATATAAACAGGCTTTTTTTATGCCATTTGCCAGTGCATATTTACTTTCATTAAATAGAAACAAGAGCAGGTCAGTATTGCATATGACTAAGTCATATGTGACCCTTGACCAAACAAACAGTCTTAATTAGCTTGGGTATATTTGTAGCAATAGCCAACAATACATTGTACGGGTCAAAATTATCGATTTTTCTTTAATGCCAAAAATCATTAGGATATTAAAGATCATGTTCCATGAAGATATTTTGTAAATTTCCTACAATAAATATATCAGAACTTAACTTTTGATTTGTAATATGCATTGCTGAGATCTTCATTTTGATGACTTTAAAGGCGATTTTTCTCAATATTTAGATTTTTTTTTTTTTTTTTTTGCACCCTCAGCTTCCAGATTTTCAAATAATTATATCTCGACCAAATTTTGTCTCATCCTAACAAACCATACATCAATGGAAAGCTTACTTATTCAGCTTTCAGATGTAAAAATCATGTATAAATGTTTAAATCTCAATTTAAAAAAATTGACCTATTTTGATGTTTCTTTTGTCAGATGTCGCATCATTAGATCATGTGCTTTAAAGTGCATGGATGTCGATGTCTAGCGCAGGTGTATCTCATCAGTCTGCTGTTGTTGCAGGTATTCTGTGCGTCGCTGATCAGTGTCACGGTCTGAGAGAGCTGGCTCTCAACTATCACTTACTGAGCGACGAGCTCCTACTGGCGCTCTCCTCCGAGAAGCACGTGCACCTGGAGCATCTGCGCATAGACGTGGTGAGCGAAAACCCTGGCCAGCAGTTCCACACCATCAAGAAGAGCAGCTGGGACGCCATGGTGCGCCATTCACCCAAGTTCAGCCTGGTCATGTACTTCTTCCTGTACGAGGACGAGTTCGGGCCCTTTTTCCGTGACGAGATCCCCGTCACGCACCTCTACTTCGGCCGCTCGGTCAGCAAAGAGGTCCTGGGCCGCGTCGGCATGAATTGCCCGCGTCTGGTGGAGCTGGTGGTGTGTGCCAACGGGCTGCGGCCGCTGGACGAGGAGCTGATTCGTATCGCAGAGCGCTGCCAGCACCTGTCGGCCATCGGACTGGGCGAGTGCGAGGTCTCCTGCAGCGCTTTCGTGGAGTTCGTGAAGATGTGTGGCCGCCGCCTCTCACAGCTGTCCATCATGGAGGAGGTGCTCATCCCAGATCACAAATACAGCCTGGATGAGATCCACTGGGAAGTTTCCAAGCATCTCGGGCGTGTTTGGTTTCCAGATATGATGCCCACCTGGTGAAATGTTCAGGAGACCATGAAAGTAATCAGACTGGGACACTTTTCAGGACTCACTGGCTTTTTGTGTGAGTTTCACAAGGTCTGTACATAGATTTGACTTGAGATGTATACTCCCACACGGCTATAACAAATGTTGACTGTTGTGAAGAGAAAGTTCACACAGAAATGAAAATATTGTTATCGTTTACTCATCCTTGAAGGGATAGTTAACCCAAAAATGAAAATTACCCCATGATTTACTCACCCTCAAGCCATCGTAGGTGTATATGGCTTTCTTCTTTCAGACAAATACAGGGTTATATTAAAAAAATATTCTGGCTCATCCAAGCTTTATAATGGCAGTGAATGGCTGTTGAGATTTTGAAGTCCAATAAAGTGCATCTATCATCATAAAAAGTACTCCACATGGCTCCAACGGGTTAATAAAGGCCTTCTGAAGTGAACCAATACGTTTGTATAAGAAAAATATACTGCATCGATTTGCTTCAGAAGGTCTTGGAAGCTGTGTATCTCTGGAGCTGTGTCAAGTACTTTTTATGATGGATGGAAGCACTTTATTGGACTTTGAGATTGGAAATCTCAACAACCATTCACTGCCATTATAAATTCTGGAAGAGCTAAGACATTTTTAATATAACTCTGATTGTATTTGTCTGAAAGAAGAAAGTCATTTACATCTAGGATGGCTGAGTAAGGCTGAGTAAATAATGGCAGCGTTTACATTTTTGGGTGGATCATTTCTTTATTTCTTTAATGGCATGCTGTGGTAAATCTTCATTTAATGAGTCTTATAAAAATCTCATAACATTTCATCTTATTTGACCACAAAAATTATGGATATTTATTGTAGACTATAGATTTTACATCAAAAAAAGATTAAGCCCATTTTAGAGCCATTAACATTTTTGTCTTTGTGCCATTATAGAAAAACAAAAAAAAGAATTAAGCATTTTCCCAGTCATTCTCAGTATCATCTCTTTGAGTTATTGTTTGACTTATTAATCCCATTAGATTCTCATTACTGTAATAAAGTAATTGCTACAAAATTCACTAATACTGCCAGAAAGTTAGATCACAATACAAAAGTAAATAAAATTAAGCTTACAATTGAGGTCAGAAGTTTACATACACCTTGCAGAAGCTGCAAAATATTAATTATTTTACCAAAATAAGAGGGATCATACAAAATGCATGTTGTTTTTTATTTAGTGTTGATCTGAATAAGATATTTCACATAAAAGACGCTTATATAGTCCACAAGAAAAAAATAATAGTTGAATTTATAAGAATGACCCTGTTCAATAGTTTACATACACTTGATTCATAATACTGTGTTGTTACCTGAATGATCCACAGCTGTTTTTTTGTTTAGTGATAGTTGTTTATGAGTCCTTTGTTGTCCTGAACAGTTAAACTATCTGCTGTTCTTCAGAAAAATCCGTCAGTTCCCAAAAATTCTTTGGTTTTTCAGCATTTTTGTGTATTTGAACCCTTTCCAACAATGACTATATGATTTTGAGATCCATCTTTTCACACTGAGGACAACTGAGGGACTCATTTGCAACTATTCCAGAAGGTTCAAACACTCATTGATGCTCCAGAAAGAAACACAATGCATTAAGAGCTGGGGGTGAAAACTTTCTGAATTTTGAAGATTAGGGTAAATTTCACTTATTTCTTCTGGGAAACATGTAAGTATCTTCTGAAGCTTCTGAAGGGCAGTACTAAATGTGAAAATAAGAAAAATGCACACATCTTTCTATTCAGAAGTTTACAACCTTGGTGCATCATTATTATTTTCTCTTGTGGACTATATGTAAACATCTTTTATGTGAAATATCTTATTCAGGTCAGTACTAAATAAAAAATAACATGCATTTTGTATGATCCCTCTCATTTTGCAAATTTTGCACGGTGTATGTAAACTTTTGACCTCAACTGTATTTGTGAAAAACAAGTTTTTTTTGCATTTTTTTTTTATTTTTGAGGTGTAACATAACCTGGACATGTTGTAAGCTTTACTAATTTATTTTTTTGGATGCTTTACTCTTGACATTTCCTATATGACACTAAATCGAGGATTGCTGTACATGCCATACCATGTATATACTGTATGTTACGGTTACAGATTATTTTGCAGACAAGTTTAAGTTAGAAAAGAAACTGAAGGCTGTTTTATGTAGATGTTTTGTCTCAGTTATTGTCTTTTGTTGATTTTTCCCCAGCAAATGCTTCATTATTTCTCTACTGCCCTGCTGTCTGTCTGTGTAAATGCCTGTTTTCAGTGGCAGTACCATATTTCCAATCTCATGTGAAATCATTCTTCCATCAGAGCACAAACAGTGCTATTTAGTTAAAAGCGTTTAACCAAGTAACCATCCATTTTCCAGAATGCTTGTCTATGTTGGAGCCCATCCCAGCATCTCGGGCCGCAATCACGTTTTGATTAAACTGACAGATCAGCTGTTTTTTGAAGCACTCAAACTTCTCACTAGGGATCTTCAGCAGCTCCTCCTAGTGGCGTGAAAAGCCATAACACTAGTGAGAGTGTTTTTTCGCTTACTAACTAGTGGCCTCTCACAGTGTTCACCAACACAAGGTTAAAAAGCAGTGCACAGACATCAGGCTTGGGCTTTTGATTTATGTAGATAATGAATTATATTTTGTATTATACATATGTTTGGTATCACAGTGCTTTTGTACAAAGATGTATAGTGAATAATAATGCACCTTATACCAAATTGAAATATTCTGGTGGTTTAGGTGAGTAGAAAACAGTTATGCTTATATTTTGGTGTAGTAGGGAAGAGGGTGCAGAATAATACAACAGCATATTTTCAAGGTTTTAGGTATGTCAGAAAGAAAGGAAATGAATGGATCAGTGTTTGGCTCACAGCACACTTGTGTCCTCAAATTGTAAAAGAATTTAAGGAATACATGAAGTGTTGATTGGTTTCAATTAGATTGCATGAAGAATGTTCAAATTGAATAGGATATGACCATGTAATTAATTGGTCTGGGTATGCATACGATGCATGATCTGACTGCGTTCGCATGCGCCCCTTCGTTTCAGTTCAATATGATTGAGTATTGGAGTGAAGCAGTGAAAACATTTTCCTCTAAGAAGGAAGCCCCACATGTCTGTATATAAAATGCTGTGTGTTTGATATAAATAGAAATACTTATTTCTCTTGCACCCTCTGTGGAGGTTTGAAGTGTATCCATGCTGATCTCTTTCAGATGAGTGGGAATGACTCCTTGATGGATCTTTGTAATTAGATTTGATCAGTGTAATTTATTGATATACTTTTTATTATTATTAATCGCCTTGTATTGATATTTTAGCTTCGCGCGAGATGCTCCTTGTTGATTTATATGATATTATATCATTTATAAAAAGCCAATAGCATGTAATTGTTTTTTTTCACCCGTTTTCCAAAATTAAAGAGGTTTTAGCTTTTGCAACTAAACTAAACATCTGAAAGTGAAATAATCTTAAAAATGTTCAGAAAAGGGAAGCCACAACCCAATAGTTCACATACAAATTAAAACGCATAAGCTCAGCTGCAGTCAGCGCATATCTTGCCCATTTGAAACACAAAAAGCTTTTTGTTAGACTGACTTCTTGGAAGCGCATGCTAATAAGCATTACATGAACCTGATGTAAAACACAGCATAGGAAAATGTACAAATAGCATCAAAACAAATGCTTATTTGATTTTTCTGAAGCATTTTGCTTGTATTGTGGATGTGAAAGCATCACATTTCTTTTTGTGTGGTAAAAACATGAATATAACAGTCTTTTATTGAAATAAGGGCAAATAAAGATTGTGTGAAAAATTGTGTGGATGTTTTACAGATCACAGGCAAAAGCAACAATAAAACATTAAAAAGGACTTCTGAATTAGTATAAATTATTAACATGTAATTGTATTTAGTAGCAAAAATAATTTGAGGTTTTTTAATATTGTTCAAGACTAAACAATATGGTGATTACGGTAAAGGAATCTCCTCATAGATTATTTTAATGTAAGGATATTTCATAGGCAGCTTCCAGTATTCAGAGTTGTAGTAGAAGTAGAAGGTTTTCTCAAGGACCATTTTTTCGAAAGCCTCCAACAAGCTCTCGATCATTTCTATGACTGACTGGTGAGAGCGAAATGAGTGGTAAAACTTCTTAATGTCTGTGGCAAGATCTTTCATGGACGACTGTTGGAAAATAGAGTCGTCTCCCAGATAGATTGGCTCTCCACTGTACAGATAGATCTTTGTGTAATATGTTGGAGTTTGGCTGGACAGTTCAGCGCCCATATCCAGTAATTTCTTATACGTGCGGTGCACGAACTGAGAACAGTCGTACGATTCAAACCAAGTTGTTGCGTTTGGACCAGCTTCTGACTTTACCGTCCAAGTCTCGTAATAAACGCCTGTCTCATTGTCCTCCTGAACCCAACGAGCCATCTCATTGAACATCTCACCTAATAAAACAAAAATAAAGCATAAATTCATAATGAAACAGAAAACATAGGGCGATGAAGATGTGTGAGTTTTAGACTAGGTCTACTCCAATATTCTTATATTTACTGCTCATGATAGTTTCTATTTTAAATGTTACCTAGCTGTTTTTTTTTAGTATTGCTTACACCATTTTTTAAGTGAAAAGTAAGTGTTTAAGATTTAAAAAAAAAAAATTTGAAAAAAAAAAAATAAAAAAAAAAAATCTCTCGCCTCCCCTGAGCCCACTGAGTTTTAAAAGACCCACTAAAGCATGCTATGCGTTTGTTGGGGGGTAATTGAGAATAAATAACCACAAAATGACTGGTTATGATCGGCTGTGATTGGTTAACACGATAAATCCCGCCTCTTGTGTTCGTACGTGTTCCACGTTTGCAAATCAATCTGAACAAACAACAGTTTGTGTTTTCACGAAAAGTCATCATTTGACCATATTGATGGCACTGAATGTAAATAATGCCACTGAACCGAACAAAACTTGAATATTTTGCTGCTGAAAATGGCCAGTTATTGTCACGTTTTGGGCTGTACTAATCAGTCACACCAGGGAAAAACATTTGGAGTACTATAGACTGCCAAAAGTTACAACAAAACATAGAATAACAGTACAAAAAACTGTGAGGAGGCATTTGTGGTTGGCCAAACTGAACCAGGATTTCCACTGCAAGAATCTTGACAACATTCATGTTTGTTCTTATCATTTCCAGTCAGGTAGGTGAAATACTAGGCTAATATCTTAATTAATACTGCTCATACGTATCTTTACCATGTATTAACTTTAGTTCGTCAAAATATTGTGCCCTTTCCTGCTTTCTAAGTCCCTCTCTATATGATTTAGCAGCTTCCACATGTTTTTTCTGTGGTTTAGACAGCATAGATTAGCACAACAACCTATTCCGTGAACTGTGCAATCAATGCTTTTGTTTACATCTGAGTATTGCAAATATGGACGCGCATCCGGGTTAGCGACCAAACTGTGACTGAGGCCTAATTTTTAAAAAGTAAGTAAACAACTCACACACTTGGATATAACTATTTTGTTGCGTCCAAATTACTAGTTTATAGTAAATTGTGTAGTGTATGCCAGCCTTACCCGAAATCTCTCCTAATTTCTCCAGTGTGCCGTTCTGTTTCCAGTGAATGTCATCGATGCCCTCATAGAGACACGCGGCTCCCTGATTACACCAGAACGGCGCGCTCACGCCCACTCTCTCGTGGGGAAAAGTGCAGTTTCCCAGCTGAAACAGCTCGTACCACTCCATGGTGAAGTTTGTTCCCGTCTTCGCGCTTCCAAAGCCAATGGCGTCGTGCATGATATGCTGAACAGTGCAGAACTCTCGATTAGACCAAAAAAAAAAAAAAGTCTTACAGAAAAGTCGGTCTGTTAATCAATGCGCACTTACAAACTTTCCCATGACGTCTCCATATTTGAACTCCCACACCGGAGTCTGCAGTCTGAACACTGAGATGATGTCGGAGTCTGTCAAGACGGGTATCCGACCATCTGGATCTCCGGTAGGGCAGAACGGGTATAAAGCCTGGCAGAAGGGATCAACATCTGGACGTCTGTCAACTCGCCTGAAATTAAATACGATTTGGGTTAATATTGGTTGGTGGATGTCATTTAACGTAATTAATATTAGTTTATTTACTTCATGCCATGAAGTATAACTGTATGCATGTAAGAAGTCAAATTAATGTGTATTTTAATACTAATATTTGAATATTTGAATGTATATACACTGCAAAATGTTAATTATTTTACCAAAATAAGAGGGATCATACAAAATGCATGTAATTTTTTATTTAGTACTGACCTCAATAAAATATTTAATATAAAATACATTTACAGATCCATTTTTTTTCACACTGCGGACAACTGAGGGACTCATATGTAACTTTTACAGAAGTTTCAAATGCTCACTGATGCTTCAGAAGGAAATATGATGCATTAAGACCCAGGGGGTGAAAACCTTTTGAGTTTAAAGATTATGGTAAATTTAACTTATTATGCAAAATAATAGAAATGTACACATCTTCATTCTGTTCAAAAGTTTACACCTGGATCTTAATGCATTGTGTTTCCTTCAGGAGCATCAGTGAGCGTTTAAACCTTCTGTAATAGTTGCATATGAGTCTCTCAGTTGTCCTCAGTGTCAAAAGATGGATCTCAAAATCATACAGTCATTGTTGGAAAAGGTTCAAATACACAAAAATGCTGAAAAACCAAAGAATTTGTGGGACCTTAAGGACTATTCTGAAGATCAGCAGGCAGTTCAGGACAAACAAAGGACTCATAAACAACTATGACTAAACAAAAAACAGCTGTGGATCATTCAGGTGAAAACACAGTATTAAGAATCAGGTGTATGAAAACTTTTGAGCAGGGTTATTTTTAGAAATTCAACTATTATTTTCTCCTGTGGACTATATGTAAACATCTTTCACGTGAAATATCTTATTCAGGTCACGCATTTTTTATGATCCCTCTTACTTTGGTGAAATAATTAACATCTTGCTGATTCTGCAAAGTGCATGTAAACTTTTGAACTCAACTGTATATACTAACTGAAGACATTACGCCAACAAAACATATTGCAAAGTAAAACTTTGGACTGAAAACGAAACAATATAAACACGTTTAGTCCCTATCGCCAGTGTGAGTGTGAACGCATCTGATTGTGGTTTCTGTTGGTGCAACTTACTTGTAAGGCACTGGCCAGACCTGATTTCCATTGACGCTGGAAACGACCAGTCCCACAGTCCAACAGTGCAGCACCGCGTGAATAAAGTAAACGAAATAGTTCATGTCAGCACAGGTTTGCAGAAACACTAATGTGCTGTCTGATTTGCAGCTGTCTATGTTATGTTTTTCTGTCATACATCCTTATTTTAGAGAACTGATCACGTGACTCGCTAAATTGAGTCATCTGGTCAGTCACGAGCTTTTTGTTACGGGCTACAATCCTGTCAAAATAAAAGTATTTGTTACAAAAATCATAATACATAACAATGGTATGATTAAAATTATATCTAAATAATAATAACAAAATATAATAATAAAAAAATAATATAATAATAAGAATAATAAGTATTATTATTATTATTATTATTATTATTAAGACAACACAACACAATATTACATTTTTACAACACAAGTTAAAATAAAAACGTATACACTAAAATTAAACACAGACAACAGGCAGCTTCATAAGGAGCCAAAAACAAATTTAGAATGCTTTTTAAACGGCACTGAAAAAAAAAAAAAAAAACAAAAAAAAAAAAAAAAAACCTTTTTTAAAGAAATAAGAATATTGAAACATTTTGGATTGGTCTCTAAATTCAACTTAAAGCATGAATTCAAGCTTTTGTACCAAAGCGTTTTTAATCAGAAACATTCAGTGGTGATGTCAATGTAAAAGTAAAAAAAAAAAAAAAAAAAAAAAAAAAAACTTTCACTTCAACAAAAAATGATTATTAATAATTATTAATAAAAATATTCTATTTCTAAGATAGATAGATAGATAGATAGATAGATAGATAGATAGATAGATAGTGTGTACGATAATTTCGTAATTTTGATAAAGGAAGCGTGTCCTGGGCAGAAAGTCACTTTGCGCATGTGTGTTTCACACGCGGCATTACTATGGTAACGGTAAACAGTCTCAAACTGAAGCGTTTCCCTTGGGATTGCAGCTGCTCCCTAGTCTCTGTTCGTTAATCTCTAGTTTATCATGTCAGACGTTGGCTCTGAAGAGTTTGACGACGAGCAAGGCTCTCTAGGGGTGAGTTATTGTCAGCAGTGACGCTGAATTGACAGTGATTTGACAGTTAGATGACAATAGTCGTGTGTTGCAGGAGTATGAGGGAGACAGAAATGAAGCTGGAGAGAGACATGGACAGGGCAAAGCTGTTCTGCCGAATGGAGACACTTACCAAGGAGCTTATGAAAACGGCAAAAGATGTGGCCAGGTCATTTTGCTTATTGAACACACTCATTAGCTTTGCTTTATTTGCCTTTGACCATTTATGATAAACCTTATCTTGTCTGCATATCAGGGGACATATAAGTTCAAGAATGGGGCCAGATACATTGGAGAATGGTACATGAATTTAAAACATGGACAGGGTGTATTTTATTACCCAGATGGCTCCAAATATGAAGGTAAGTTTACATATGAAAAGTTGAGATGCAAAATCAGCTAAAAGCCACAATGTGCTTTATAACACAGAGTTAATTTCAAGTAAAACTTAAACTATTTGAAAAAAGGTATTTGTTAATTAAATACAGCTAAAATAATAAAATACTCACAAATATCAGATTAAAAAAAAAAAAAAAAAAACCCTTTACAAATTTTGTATTGCTGCCTTGGTAACTAACTGAAATGTCACAAAGTGTAAATACTAAAACTACTACTTGAAATAAAAATAATGTAATAAACTGAAATAAAAAAATAAAACTATTTAGAAATATTAACACAAAATTAATCTATGCTAATGTTAATTTATATATATATATATATATATATATATATATATATATATATATATATGAACATTACAAATTGTGTGAATTAATTAATTCAAATTATTATTTATAATTTATTAGAATTTATATAGTTATTTATAAGTACTAAACATGAACCAACAATGAACAATAATAAATATTTATAAATTCATTAAAACATTTTGAAATTTATGCACATTTTTTATATCATCTTTTTGCTTTAAATGTAATGCTGGCAATATAATTTATAGTTACAAAATATTGTATTCAAGCAGAAATAAATTGTTATAAATAGTGGTCTCAAATTTTTTCTGGCTATAAAATGCAACCATATTTCTTTTGCAGGAAGTTGGGTGGATGACCAGCGGCAGGGTCATGGTGTTTACACGTACCCCAATGGAGACACATATGACGGTGATTGGCTGCACCATCAACGGTAGTTTTTTTTTTTTTTTTTTAACTCTCTTTCTCACTGATCTAATGTAGCAATCCAATATGTCTACTCTATGAATATTATCTGTAATAGTATTCACAGCGTCTTCAGGTCAACTAAAAAGTTATGGTAAAACATGCTTATTAAGTACCTATCTCCCTGTTTCTCTCTTAGACATGGGCAGGGTACATACACACATCACGACACTGGGTCTCAGTACATGGGCACATGGATCATGGGAAAGATGGAGTCCGTCGGGGAGCTGATCCATCTGAACCACAGATATCAGGGCAACTTTTTCAATAATAATGTAAGTAACATTCTACATTTGTGGTTCTGAACTGGTGGGTCATAGCAAACAGTTTGTAGATCTGTTGAAACTGTGCAATACTATACAATTGTATAGTCTGAATAACAGAATAAATAGACCTAAATAGGTTTGAGAAAATGTGTGCATCCTAAAGCAAAACCACTGTATTAATATGTTCTATATTAACTTATTTTTCCTTTTAATTGTTATTTTATAGCCCTCTGGCCCAGGGAAGTATGTGTTTGACATTGGGTGTGAGCAGCATGGAGAGTATCTCCAGATGGAGCAGGTATGTCTATCCATGTTTTACAAGATATCTTTACATTTCGTGAGAATGTATTTTAGGTGACATGATCATATAAAACCGTAGGAACTCTCTCTCTGTGTCCACAGTCTCACCTGTGTTTTGTTGGTATATAGCTTGCTAAGATAACTGTTTTATATACCCTTGTGAAAAAGATATGCACTTAATTGCATAGAACGTGCACTTGTAGTGTAGTTCTGTAGTTCAAATATATATATATATATATATATATATATATATATATATATATATATATATATATGCAAACATGCAGATAATATATTAATGAAATAAAAGGCAGCTTAAGCAAAGTTTTGCATTGAAAGTACATTTTAAATCCTTATGTTGTAATATTGTATCATGCTTTAAAGAAACACTTATTTTGATACTTAACACTTAACATAATACTTAACATATGAGTGTCAATATATATGAAATAAAAGTATATTTTAGTTTACCATAAATGCATGTCAGTACAATATTAAAAAGGCAATAGAAGTAATTATGAAATTACATATAAAGATGCCCTTAAGTCCAGCTTAAGCAGTTAATTGCATTTTATATAAACTGAAACTATAATACATACATTTTCATTTAACTGCAATTAACATGTAGTTAAGTTTGTGAAAGTATATTCCGTTCGCATTTATTTAAGTTCCTCTTTCTAGAAGTATGCTAAGTGGATTACTTTTTCACAAGGGTAATTTTGTTGTTTAAAATGAACTTCCTTTACTAAAACTCCAGCCGGCACTAGATGAAGCATCTAGTAAGGAAGAAAAGGCAGTGAAGTTGCGTTCTCCTCACCGTGATCATGGCCAGATCCTCTCTATTGCCATTTCGGCTTTTGGAGTTGAGGTTTTATGGCAACCTTTTGCCTCTCAATAGTGCAGTTTGCCTGTTGCCTGCTGCATGCCAACAGAGGCTCGTGAAGACAACAGTCTTATGCAGTGTTCTTTCCCTTATTAGACTGTAGTCAGTAGTGGAATGTCCTTAGAGCATCGAGTGGATGAAGCACTTCACTGGAGTGTCAGAGGTTTGACAGCTTGGTATGCTAGTAAACACTGCCAACTATTACCTACAGTAGACAAAAGTAAATAAATTCCTGTTCAATCCTGTTACAAGCAAGTGAACCCTATGAAAACAGAATTTGATAAGCCTCAATACATAAAAGCATACCAAGACACTAAAAACATTGTTTTGTGTCGGGTCGGGTACAACAGGGCAAAACACTCAGGGGTTCATTTCATTTGCTGCATAAGTATTTGATTAAAAGAAATATATTTTTAATCATAATGTATTTTGGGATGAATACTTTTAGCTTTGTTGTACCCAACCTATAATAACAAGTAAAAAAACAGATGCATAATGAATGAGTTTAAAGCAAAATCTTAATGACATTTTTGGACTGCAGGACAAAGGGGAAGCAGATGAAGATGAGCCTGTCATATCCACTACCTTGAAGTGGAAACCCAAGGCAGTTACTGGGCTTTCTGTTTGGACCAGTGAGAAGGATTCTGTCACCTCGGGTACATCCATATCCAGTTCTGAAGATTAAACATACTGATGATGTTCTGCATTTATGCAGCAGTATGAGTGCATCTTCATTTGAAATGTACAGTGCCCTCCACTAATTGACCATATGCACAGAGCGTTTTTTAGAACTTCCGCATTATGAAAAGCCAGCTTGGACACTTTCATGTTATTTAACGACACATAATTTTATATACAGAGCATGGTAATCCCAGGAGAGTACCTAGACATGTAATTGTACATTTAAATGCTGACAACTAAACAACTAAACACTATCGTAACGTTAGCTTGTTAGCAATGCTATCTCTTAAACAACATCCTAATGGTATTGTTGATAATCAGTAACTTACCTTCATAGTCATGCACACATTTTTAAAGCCTTTATTATTTCTTAACTCTACAGCTGTGTAGTAGAATTCATTTTAAAGATTCACTTTTCATTCATGAAGACGACGTGAAAAAAAATGTCTCTTCGTGAAAAACAATAAGATGAAAATGACATGAAATTACAATTCTGACCAGTAGATGGCAGCAGATGATCACCCATTATCTTCAGCTGCCATTTCAAGTTCCTATTTCTTCATGTCTTGCTTTTGGATTTATTATAAAATGACTGTTATAACTAATTTAAGGACCTTTACCGTAGTTTAAAATATAGCAAGTGCAGGAAGTAAAAAAGTAAAAAAAATAAAAAAAAAAGCCCAGACACCAACAGCCTATAAGGGTGAATTATTTAAATATGTATATAGTTAACTACAAATTAAATATGTTTAATATTTATGGTTTAACAATTAAATAATGCATTTAATATTTTCAGATATTTTTATATTTAATTTAATAACTACTACATCTTTTAAGTGTTATCTTCAACTCCAAAAGCTGCTAAATATATTCAGCCAACACAAACCTGTTACTGTTGTAGATGCGAATTTTCTGAATCACATAATGCACAACTCAGTTTTTGACATTGGCTTGTCAGACGTTTCATTCAGTTATCACTGTCAATCATAGCAATCGCGGCATATTTAAGGAATATACTTGCATAGTTTGCATAGAAACTGTGTACGTGGATGTTTGGTCCTCTTAGACAAACAATACTTTTCTTAAAATTGTGAATGGATTATATACAGAAAATGAGCAAAGGGCGCTCCCCTTACAGTGGAGTACTGTTGACTGGAAATGACCGAGCTGGCTTATCTAAAAACAGGAAGTAATCGTGCATATGGTCAGCCTTGGTAAATATGAGCAAAGGTGGCTGTGAAAATAAATCCGACCACGGTCCATTATAAGATTTGTTACAGAGGCAGTCAGATTTAGATTTTTGATCTGTTGCTACTTGATAGAAGCCTTGATGCCATATATCTGAACAAGACGTCCAGGACCTCTGGCAAAAAAATAGGCCTACAACATCAAATATCAAGCAGTATATTTAACCGTGGGCATGGTGTACTTTTTTTATCTCCGTTTGCATCAAACCCATCTGGTGGGTTTACTGCCAAAAAGCTCTTTTTTAGCTTCATCTGATCATAGAAGCCATTCCCGTTTGAAGTTCCAGTCGTGTCTGACAACTGAATATGCTGGAGTTTGTTTTTGGCTTTCTGTCCCCAAGACTTAACTAATCTCTGCAGTTCTCCAGCTGTGATCCTTGGAGAGTCTTTGGCCACTCAAACTCTCCTGCTCACCATGCATTAGGACGATATAGACACACGTCCTCTTTCTAACATCTTTAGTTGATTAACTTCTTAATTATAGCCCTGATGGTGGAAATTGGGATTTTCAATGCTTTAGCTATTTTCTTACAGCCACTTTTTATTCTGTGACGCTCAGCAATCTTTTTCTGCACACCAGAACTATATTCTTTGGTTATACTTCCTGTGGTGATTGCTGATTATGGGAATTTGGCCTTTGTCCTAAGATGTATAATCCTCTAGAACAGGAAGTCATGACTGGACAATCTCATGCATTTGTGACCAACATGCATTCAAGAAAAAACAGCTATTTCATAATATGAGTTTCCCCCCACTTTTCATTGTTTTATGGATCTTTTGATGAAAGATCAAAAAGATAAAACAATGCAGATTTATTTTCACATCCACCTTTGCTCATATTTACCAAGGGTGCCAATATTAGTGGAGGGCACTGTATATCTGGAAGTGCATCAGTAATAAAACAACACCTATCCACCTTATTCTTCTACATGCAAGTAAAGCCTATGGGCGAGACTTCTGGTTTATTAATCAAAAATACATTGTATGGGTCAAAATGATCGATTTTTCTTTTATGCCAAAAATAATTCCTAATAATTTCCTACCTTAAATATGTCAAAACTTAATTTTGATTAGTAATATGCACTTCATTTGGACAACTTTAAAGGCAATTTTCTCAGTATTTAGATTTTTTTGCACCCTCAGATTTCAAATAGTATCTCGGTCAAATATTGTCCTATCCTAACAAACCACACATCAATGGAAAGTTAATCTATTCAGATTTCAGATGATGTATAAATCTCATTTTCAAAAAACTGACCCTTATGACTGGTTTTGTGGTCCAGGGTCACATATGGTAAGACATACCAATTTGCAATATCAAGCAGCAAAACGAGCTGTTTCGTACAGCTAAAAATAGCATGACGCGAATGAGACCGGAAGCCAAACCCATAAAATTTACAAGTGGCTGCACCAACTCTTATGGAAAAAATAAGGTGGAAATACTTATAGTTTACCATTTTGTCATTTACAGTATGTTGAACTGAAGTACTGTATCTCTTCATTTTAGCTCAAGCCGTGGTGGAAGAGTGAGAAAGACAGACCCCCAAAAGAAGAGAGAAGATCTCCGGTTAGATATAATTACACATATCTGACACTGTCACTTCTCATGTTTAGCGATAATGGGATCCTGTATCAGCCTAAAAGAGTATATTTTACAACGATAATCTTCTGACTGTACATTATCATGATTGTTACATGGCCTCTTAAATAAATAAATAAACAAATAAATAAATGGACATGAAGTATTTATCTGAGTTTTATTTAATCATGTCAGCAATGTATGAAATCACCTGTTTGTGACAATAGTTATAACAGTTTAGCATTGTTACACAAACACATTTGACCACAAAGTGTTTCGACTGACCAATCAGAGTCAAGTATTCCAGAAATTGCTTTTTGGAACACTTGGATTTATTTGAAGGTTCTGTAACTGAAAAGTGTTGTAATTTTAAAACCAGCAGAGGGTGCAATAAACCAGACAGAAATGACCTGTAACTAAAAGGTTCTTTGGGAAACCCAAAATGTTTCTTCTATTGCATTGCTACAAAACCACCATTTATATTTTCTTATTTCTAATCAGTAAACATATTGAAACTAACCTATTGTGTTTAATGCAGTAAATGTAAGCTGTGCTATTGTATTTTAAAGACTCAGACACTTTGTAACAGTCACTTTCAAAGCTTTCCAAACTTTACAACTCTCTTTTTTAAAAGCAGCTCATTTTGCGCATATTTCTAAACAGTTTTAATAATCATAGGTCATATTCACATTTACATCAAATCTAAAAACATACAGAAAACGGAAATAACGGTTTTCTCACGGTTCGCTTTCTAACGTTATCCTTCAACACTTTCAGAACAGGTTTGTCAAGGTGTCACACCCCCATATATTATTACTCCCTCTTCTGCCATAACATGATGAAACAACAAAACCAGCCAATGACATTCATCTTACTTTTACCAACCATGATTCAGATGAAAGTGCTACAATAAGTGGAAATGACGAGGAAACAAAATATGGGTGCTGAGAATAGACACGCCTACGTAGGCCAGCTTTGTCAATAATAATTAAAGAAGCTTCCTGAGCTCATTGTTGTCTCATATACAATAGCGGGTGCTGAGGGTGAGGGCAGCGCTTGGGTCACCGCATGTGCTCTTTCAATGCCTATTTGAATCACGTCACTCACACTTCTCCTGTTTATAAGCGTCACCCTGCGTTGATCAAACAGATGTCTAACTGTGACTGGGGGTGTGGTTTTAAACTGGCTTGACCAGATTTCCCGGGAGTCTGTGTTGTGTTTCTTTGATACACATAACTGACACCAGTGGAGCGGAGGGAAAACTCACACTAGCACATATTTGTTTCTCCGGGAGCTGAGGATATGCCAAGGACTTCCTGAATTCTTCAACAGGTCCAGCTTAGAGCTTACAAATCCATGGCTGAATAAAGTGTTGACTGTAATTCTGGGAAACCTAAAATGAAGCAATATCTAACCCTCCTGGGATTTAAAGCATTAAGAGGTAATACTATTTCTCCAATCATTATATATTGATATTAAATATTCAGATATTTAAGAAATATTCAGTCTTCTCTAAGTCAGTTGAAGATGTAGCTACAGTATAAGAGAAATTACCATAATCATTGTGATCAGGTAAAAAAAAATCTAAATACAATTTTGGAAACAAGGTGAATATTAAACAGCTGTTATTTGTTCGTGTTAGAATGTATATTGTTATGTGTTCTCTGGGTTATATGCAACATCATTGATTATAATTACTTTAATTATCACAAAAATGTGTGATAAATACAGATACATAGTTTAACATATCATAGAAAGACAAAAAAAGATGTATGAACAATTCAAATGCCAATACTTGCAGATCTACAAATATAAAATGTAATGTTACTTATTAATTAAATTATATATTAAGGCAGTTGCAATTGAAACATTGCATTTTATTTCTGAACTTATGATATACTTTTTAATAGTTAACTTTAACTATTTTTGAATTTTTCGGGTCATCAGTCATCAAAGCTTAAATATTCTACCTGATTTAATTACGAAAACATACCTGTGGGAACTGTTTCACAAGATGCAAAATATGTACCAGTATTAAGTACATATCACTGCAGTTTCCAACAGAAATGAACACCAGAAGCAGTAAACCGTGATCACTTGTAATGGTTTTCATACACTGTTATGATTCCAGTCGTAACAAGCTTGTTTGGTAGCTCGGCCAGCATGAAATTGGACTTTTTTTTTCTGACATTTTTTTTAAAAAACACAAAACAAAACAAAATCCTACAAACTTTAAAAAAAAAAAAAAAAATACACACCTTAAACAAAGCCATACTTAATCAGACTTAAACAGAATATTAAACATGGAGTGAAATAATATATCAAAATGATCTATATTAAATAAGTGCCCAGACAAATTTCAACTCTTCAAAAGATAAGTGAAGAAGGGGCCCCAAATTTTAGACATTTTTTTATAAGCGTCAATCTTAAAGAAACAAATCCTTTCAAGCTTGAGGACAGCAACCATTTCAGCCAGCCATTTATAAAAACTGGCTGGTAAAGTGGACTTCCAATCCATCAAAATCACCCTTTTAGTCACCACCATACCAAACAGAGAAAATTGCTGAGAATGTGTCAATGCTAATGTATGGTCAGAACATCCAAACAAAGCTAATTCAAGATTTGGACTGATATCTTCAATAACATTTGAGTACCACTGAAAAATATTTCTCCAAAACTCAGAAATCTCAGGGCAAAACCAAAATATGAGCACGCGTCCCATCCGAGCTCCTACATCTATCACATATTGGAAAAACTGAAGGGTAATTTTTTTTTTAAGTTTAGTTTTGTTATAGTGTAACCTATGCAGCACTTTAATTCAATTAATTCATTACATTTATATAGCGCTTTTCTAGGCACTCAAAGCGCCTTACATTGTGAGGGGGGATCTCCTCAGCCACCGACTGGATGATGCGACAGCAGCCACATTGCGCCAGAACGCCCACCACACGCCAGCTTATAGGTGGAGAGGAGACAGTGATGAAGCCAATCAGTAGATATGGGGATTGTTAGGAGGCCATGATGGTCAGAGGATGTCAGGATACCGAGGTCAAACCTCTACTCTTTTCGAAAGACATCCTGGGATTTTTAATGACCACAGAGAGTCAGGACCTCGGTTTAACGTCTCATCCGAAGGACGGTGCGTGTTGACAGTATAGTGTCCCCATCACCGGAGCGCTAGGACCCACACAGATGTAATCTTACGAAATTGGATTTAGGATTCAGAATCCTTGGGTACGAATCCCGTGAAAAACATGACTCACAATTAAAGATGAAAGATTGAAAAACAAGCTAAAACAGCAAGTTTGTAATTGTGTTTTTACGTCATATTAGCTTCTCATACTATTGGGTAGGTTTAGGTGTAGTGCAGACTTTTAGCGCCACACAGTGGTCATTTCACATCGAACATGTAACGAAACGTACATGGCGGTACATTTATATATTGTACGTTTTGCGCAAAAACTTCCCACAGTTTCCCACAAAACTTCCTTTCGCAAAAGCGAAACCAAAAAACAGCTTGCATAAGAAAGCGATTGACTATCCATTATGACATATAGGCATTGTTATATTTATGTACACAATAATAATCTTTTACATTGTAATCCTTTGATTTTTTTTTTTTAAATGTGGCATGTTTGTGGGCTGCTGCGCCTCCATGTGTGTGTAATAAGCAGAGTGTAGCCTATGTGCATTGTGCATTCAGGCAATTCGAAAAAGGAATATTTCGCAAAACTGCAATGGAAACGCATTTACAAGTCACATGGCATATGTAAAAAGTCATATGATCATTCTTCAACGTACTCAAAGAAACACTTCATACGTAGCCGCTTTCAAGTAAAAGGGGCTTTCCCTGATATTAATGCTTAGACTATGTACGCTGTACGCATCTGCGGGGCATAACGGCTCCGACGCGGTCACCGGAGCTTATGTTCAGTGGCGGTTCTACACCGCCCCCCTCGTGCTGAGGCCACGTGCCTACTTTAGTAAGATTGTACCACTGGCCACAGCGGAACTGCTGCTCGTTCACAGGGTACATTAGTCGTCGCTCCGATCACTGTGGCGCTGCTCGGTGAATGAGAGCGCAGCAACAACTAACTAACACTGTATTTGTACACTGTACTGTATTTATCATTTTTTTTTTATGGCCCTACCTCTTTTGCACCTGCACTCACTCTTGTACATAATAAATGTTTGTATGATTTTAAAGTAAAATAAAGTTTATAATCTTTAAATATCATTTGTTGTCATTTTTTAATGTGCCCCTCTGGTTAAACACTGGCCCCTTCTTGGCCCCCCTAGTAAAATTTGTCTAGAACCGCCACTGCTTATGTTATGTTTATACCAGCAGCGTCGCACACGTTTCTGAAGTGGCTCTCCGCGCTGCTTCTGTCAAGATACACGCATACGCCTCTTTCGATTAAATAAAGCTAAAATCCGTCCAAATCCCACCCAAATCCGTTGCCATGACTTATCGCGAGAGGAACAAATTACGTTTTAGTCGCATGAACATCGGTTAATGGAAACGTTGTCATTTCGTAATACTTTTTTATCGACATTTATAAAATATCGCCAAAGTTTTGCGCAGATCTGTAATGGAAACGCGCCAACAATGCGCCTTAATACACCTCGTTTTCAGACCAGTACGCCCATGGGTGCACAAATGGACGCAAATGCATTTTCTATTTAAACAACATGGCGCAGGACATGAAAATGATAACTGTGTCGGGCTGAACCTAGCAATAATCTCTCTCGCTCAGTAAGGCGAGAGAGACGCGGGCTCCTGCTGTAACTTTACCTGCTGGTGTCGCTGGACAATATTTCTTTAGAAACACGACTCATTTCTTCACTTTTAATGTTATATTTTGTAATATTTGCGTGTTTTATTTTTGTCAGATCAATATATCAACTAGTCTATAACAAAACATAAACTCTTGGCTCTTATGGAAAGCAGAGAGACTGATAGACTAAAGAGGCACCTAGTTACAATTTGATATGACCTGGTTTGATCCGAATTTAGTAAACCAGCATAAGCTGCAGACTGGATTAGAGAGTGTTGTGCAATGCATTGGTAGGTGTGTGTGACTTCCTGGATGTCCTGCTGAAAACAAAGGCCACTCTTATATTCATAAGCTTTCTCCCTAAGGAGCTTGGGTGGGCTGTTCTCACACACACATGCAACTGCAGTTTTTCCTGTTTGAAATCCCTCTAGTAACTGGATAGCTGGTGATTTGGAGTGCTCTATTTTACTTTCCTCAGACAAGTTCGGTATACCCACCCTTTGGCGTTCTGCTCACTTTCCAAAACCACAGGCCAGGCAGCTAGACTAAGGATAAAAACATCAGCAGTCATGCATCTTACTTTTCATAAGGCAAGCCAGTCAGTGAACTATTTGGAAGCGGATTCCAGCGAATGCTAATATATCATGTTCTGTACGGTGTCAGAACAGACTTTATAAATTACAGTGATCATGATGAATGCGCAGCAGTGATATGTGCACTGGGAATACAGCACAGGTTTTGAATAAAAGCCTCGGTTTAATCCTTCCTTTGACACAAGAGCTGCAGCTGAAGGCATAATGCATGGAAAAGCATCTGACAAAAATGTGACCTTTACTGGAGGCAAATATAGTGTGTTTTCTGTAACTCACTACCAACTAGGAAGTCTGTGATTTTACTAGAAAACCACATGATCACATTTGTTTTTTGTTAACTAAAATCAAAACGATTAAGAAGTGTTTTTGTTCATGGAATTGAAGCTGTAAAATAAAATATTAAACAAAAACTTTAAAAGCTTAAACAAAAAACAGAAATGCACCAAAATAAATTTAAATTAGAAAACTAAGGCCCGGTTTCACAGACAGAGCATAGGTTAAAAGAGAAGTCTGCTTCCAGAACAAAAAATTACAGATAATGTACTCACCCCCTTTTTCAGCCATAAAGAAATTTTGTTTTTTGAAGAAAACATTTCAGGATTTTTTTTCCATATAGTAGACTTTTATGGTGCCCCCAGTTTGAACTTCCAAAATGTAGTTTAAATGTGGCTTCAAACGTTCCCAAATGCGGTTGTAAACGATCCCAGCCGAGGAAGAAGAGTCTTATCTAGCGAAACGATCGGTTATTTTCCTAAAAATAATACAATTTATATACTTTTTAATGTCAAACGCTCGTCTTGTCTTGCTCTGCCTGAACTGTTTTTGTTCCGGTTCATGACAGTTAGGGTATGTCGAAAAACTCCCATCTCATGTTCTCCCTCAACTTCAAAATCGTCCTATATCGGATTTTATTTTCCTCAAAAAACATAATTTCTTTGCAACTGAAGAAAGAAAGACATGAACATCTTGGATGACAAGGGGGTGAGTACATTTATCTGTAATTTTTGTTCTGGAAGTGAACTTCTCCTGTGAAACTTTAGGACTAACAACTGAAAAATAAAACAGGAAAACAAAACAAAACAAAATTAAAAAAAAAAAACAAAACAACAACAACAAAAAAGCTAAATAGATAAATACTAAATACTATAATAGTAAATAAATAATACTGGTAGTACTAATAAAGTACCACTGTCAAATATATAATTTCTACATATTTTTATAATTTGCATCTTAGAAATGGTTTCTTGTGAATGAAAGCTGTTATAAAATACAATAACAGAATACAAAAATAGTTAACATTAACATAAGTTTGCCATTTCCTGTCATTATTTTCTCATTATGTTCCTAAGGGAACATGGTCAAATTGATTTTTCAAAATGACATTTCTATTTTTTGTGCTTGCTTGCAAAATTCTTGCATTCCTCCAAGAAACTTTATATTCTATGTTAGCAAATACAAAGTTTCTTGGGGGGAACAAAAACTTTTTGAGTTTATAGCAAAACCACTGATACATCATTTTTTCCTCATCTCATATTTTTTTTTTATTTTCCATCATTATTTCCCTTTAGGGGTTCTGTTATGTTGTTTCTGTGAAATGTCAACCTTTTCAATTCCAATCATCACCAAGAAAAGAAAAATAAAATAATAACATTTTAAAAAATCATGAAAGTATCTTAGTTTATATGACTCTTGCTCTACATTACAAGTCTTATGAAGTCATAAGACAGTGGTGTGTGAGGAACAGACTCAAATTTTAAATGTCATTACTGATCATCTTTGCTGTATGTTCAGATTCAGCATGGCTCAACATTGCTTACAGGTTTGAGATCACCAATGTCAAAATAGTACTGGTTCTTGCGTCTCACAATCCAGATTTTAGTTCACTTACAGAACAAAAGTTTACAGATTACGTATACTCACCCCGTTGTCATCCAAGATGTTAATCACTTTCTTCCTTCAGTTGTAAAGATATTACGTTTTTCTGAGGAAAATATTTCAGGATTTCTCTCCATATAGTGGACTTCAATGGTGCCTGTGAGTTTGAACTTCCAAAATGCAGTTTAAATGCAGCTTCAAAGGGCTCTAAACAATCTCCAATCCAAGGAAGAAGGGTCTTATCGCAGGGTCTTAGCGAAGCCATCGGTTGTTTTCTAAAATTACAATATATATATATATTTTTTAACCTCATATGCTTGTCTTGTCTAGCTCTGCGATGTGCATTTATAGTAATCCAGGTCAAGACAGTTAGGATATGTCAAAAAACTCCCATCTCATTTTCTTCTCCAACTTCATAATTGTCCTACATTGCTGCAACCCAGTGTTTTCAAAGTGAATGTGCAAAGTTGTTCAAACACCCTTTACAAAAAAAAGTAAAAGAGCGATGTAGGACGATTTTGACATACCCTAACTGTCTTGACCCGGATTACACAAAGTACACATGCGCATCACAGAGCTAGACAAGATGAGCATTTGAGGTTAAGAAAGTAATTTTTTTTTTTAACTGATCTTTTCGTTTGTTAAGCTGGGATCGTTTAGAGCCCTTTGAAGCTGCATTTAAACTGCATTTTGGAAGTTCAAACTCCTTTGAACTCTTTTGGAAGTCCACTATAAGGAGATAATTCCTGAAATGTTTTCCTCAAAAAACATTTTTTTTTTTTTTATATTTAAAGAAAGAAAGGCATGAACATCTTGGATGACAAGGGGGTGAGTATATTATCTGTACATTTTTGTTCTGGAAGTGAACTACTCCTTTAATATTTCATATGGACTTTGTGTATTTTTCTAACTTGTTTGTTTTTTTATGACAAACAAGCATGGTCACTATGAACTGTTGTTATGAAAAACAGGGTTATTGTTTATATAAATATTTAACTGTTTATAAAATATGAAAAGGGAAATGTACAAACAAACTAAATGAGCTAAAACTAAAAACTAAAACTTAAAAACTACATATTAAATAACAAAATTACTAACATTTTTAATTAAAATGAATGTTTTTTTAAATAAAAATAAAAACAAGCTATAATAGTGTACATTAATCATTCTAAAATAACACTGGTTGTAAGAAGAAATTTCTAAAAATAAGAAGAAAATTCTAAAAAATAATAAAAGGATACATGTTTGGAACATGTGGGTGAATTAATAATGGCATAATTTACATTTCAGGTGAACTATCCTTTTAGGAAATTAATAGATAGTTCACCCCAGAATTAAAATTTCCTGATTTACTCACCCCCATGTCATCCAAGATGTTCATGTCTTTCTGTCTTCAGCCACAAAGAAATTAAGGTTTTTGAGGAAAACATTCCAGGATTTTCTCCATATAGTGGACTTCAATGGGGATCAACAGGTTGAAGGTCCAAATTGCAGTTTCAATCTACCTTCATATGGCTCTAGCCTAGGAAGAGGGTCTTATCTAGCGAAATGTTTGGTAATTTAAAAAAAAAAAAAAATGTATACACCTTTTTAACCACAAATGCTTGTCTTGTGCTAGCTCTGTGATACGCATCTTCACGCATTTGTGGTTAAAAAGTATATACATTTTAATTTAATCGTTTCACTAGATAAGACCCTTATTCCTCAGATGGGATTGTGTAAAGCCCTTTGAAGCTGCATTAAAATGGCATTTTGGACCTTTAACCCACTGATCCCCACTGAGGTCCACTTTATGGAGAAAAATTCTGGAATGTTTTCCACAAAAACCTTAATTTCTTTTCGACTGAAGAACGTCATGAACATCATGGATGACACAGGGATGAGTAAATTATCAAGAAATTTTAATTCTGAAGTAAACTAATCTTTTACATTTTCAGTGCAAAAGAACTGACGCACTAAAAATGAGGACAAAAAAGATAAAATGCAACTATACTAACAAGTGTGTTAACTCAGTATCCCTTGGTTCTTTACAGGGCATGAAAAGCAAATGAACATTTTCCACACAGTCAACAATCAAATCTAAGAGAAAATCTGACCTGTTCTCCATCAAGGTCTCCTTCCTCTGCAGTCATGAGGGACCGCATGGAAGAGTTACGTCAGCAGATGAAGGCTAGCGATAAGCCGGTGGACAACAACCCCTTCAACGAGGAAGAGGACGAGGACACGGACCCGTCCTCAGTGATAGGCCTGCAGGCCGTGATCTTCGAGGCAGAGCCCGTTCTGGAGATCTTCCTGAAGGAGGCTCAGAGCATTCGTGACAGCATTGAGGAGCTGAACTCTGAAGTCAGTAAGTTCAGCCAGCAGCAGAGAAACTTTGTGGCCACCATCAGGCGCCTCAGCATCATGAAAAAGGAGAGCAGCATGACGCGAGACATCAAGTTGCTGGCCGAGAGCCTGCATAAAAGGTTGGACGCTCTTTCCAAGCAGGCTAAGGAAACCGAGGCCGAGCTGGGCCCGGATGCCGCCACGTCCCGTATCCAGAAGACCCAGCACGCGTCCCTCTTTCTCCAGTTCCACCAAGTAATGCGCCAACACAATGACGCCATCCTGAGCAAGCAGGACAAATGCAAGCAGTTCATCATCCGGCAGCTGGAGGTATCGGGTCGTGAGGTGTCCGAAGATGAGGTGGACAACATGATAGAGCAGGGCAAGTGGGAGATCTTTAATGAGAACATCATAGTGGATGCAAAGATCACCCGTACGCAGCTCTCAGAGATCGAACAACGCCACAAAGAGCTCCTGAGCCTGGAAAGCAACATGAAGGACCTGCGAGATCTATTTCTAGATGTGTTCATGCTAGTGGAAGAGCAAGGGCACCAGATCGAGAGCATACAAGCCAATGTGGAGAAAACGCAAGACTATGTAGCGGTCACAAAGGAGAAGTTCAAAACTGCTGCGAGATACAAGAGGAAGAACCCTCTCAGAAGACTGTGCTGTTGTTGCTGTCCTTGGTTCAGATAGCAGGGCAAGGCTAGGAGATAAACTACGGGAAAGTTTCTCATTTACTGTGCTCTCATGGGCCGAAAACACTAACTGCAGACATTGACCTCTGTCTGATGAAGATAAAAAACAAGGGCACGAAGCACTTTTAGACTTTTATTGAAACAGGAAGGCTCCATAGCATAGATGACTAAGCTGGGTGTTGACATGGTATACAAATGGTTATATAAAGATTTCACAAAAGGTTATTATGTTTTGTTACGTCACATAAGTTATATAAGAGGTAATCAAAGATAAACTTATTTTGTGCTTTATTATTGTGGAAAGGCACACTGTTTTGGAAGGTGCCAATTTATTTAACTGACTTCTGTTTTTTCCTTTCAGTATTATTTGAAATGTAGCCTGTTGTCTGTTTTAGATTATTCAAATATCTGAGCTAAAAAAATCAAACATTCTGTCTAAAGACATAAAACTAAGCAAGTCCAATATTTTCAAGCAAAAGGCCTACTGCAGGGGTGTCCAAACTCAGTCCTGGAGTTTAGCTCCAAGTGGCCGCAACACATTTGCATGGAAGTTCCTATGCCTATAAAAAGCTTGATTAGCTGGTTCAGGTGTGTTTATTTGAAGTTGAAGCTGAACTCTGAGGTATTTTTGAGCTTTTGTTACTTTATTATTCAGATAGGACAGTGGAGAGATGACAGGAAAGTATAAGGAAGAGAGACATCTCAAAGGACCTCGAGACGGGAATCGAACTCGGGTCGCCGTGAGCACAGTTGCGCTTTATACGTCAGCACACTAACCACAAGCCTACCGGCGCCGGCATGCCAATTTTTGTAAACACACATAAATTGTACGCTAAGGTCGCACATGCGCATCGACTTTGTTCTGCACTAATCAGTTGTTTCACAAGGTGGCAACACGCACCGTTGTTTTACAGTAGAAAACGAAACTAAAGAGACGGCACAACAACAAAACAGCGGAGACTGAAACGGCAACAGAGGGGGTTATGAGAGAGCTGCAACTTTAGTTTAAAAAAAAATACAAAGGCATTGTTTATCGGTCAGAACATCTGGAGAAAAATACAGCAGATACTTGACATCATGACAGTTTCTGGAGCACATACTGTATGTCAACTGCATGCGTTCGTGCATGCTATCAAATGGAGTATACTTTGAAAGGCTATGCGTTCGACAGTACGCATACACTAGCGTACTTACGTGTACAAAAATGAAGTATACTTTGGACTTAAGGGGGCGTTTACACAACACCGTAAGTTTTTATGCATTTTGGACGTTCATTTACAAAACAACGGCATTTTGGGGAACTGAAAATGCAAACTTCTGAAAACGGGTTTCAAAGTGCAGTTTTTTTTTTTTTTTTTAAAGTTATACTCTTATCATCTCTGTGTGAATTACAAAAAAATGTGAATTTGTAAAAAAAAAAAAAAAAAAAAAAAAAATATATATATATATATATATATATATATATATATATATATATATGTTTATGGGTGTTATGTGTTCGTTCTAGGAATGGGATGCTGGTTAGGTATGTTTTGATGCTGGTTTAAGCTGGTTTATGCTGGTCCTTGACCAGCAACATGACCAGCTAAGGACCAGCTTAAACCAGCATCCAAACATACCTACCAGCATATTCTGTTTTTTTCACCAGGGTATGCTTTTGCACACATATGCATTCCTACAAATTCACATTTTTGTAGCTTACACCGAGATAATAACGGTATTGTTTTCCAAATCTTGCACTTTGAAACCAGTTTTCAAAACAAAAACTGTCTTGTAAATGCCCCCAAAAAGGTGCAGTCACATTTACCATTGTTCAGACCTTAGTCAGGTTAGATGCGATGTTGAATTTAACATGGATGAAAATAAGGCTGTGAGAGATAGCCTTAAAGTCTTTACAATAACATGCACTGCATAAAGATACTAGATCACATAATGTTCACAACGTAACTGTTTTATAGAGTTTTTTTTTTTCCCTAGAACGTTTATTACAGTTGAACAATCGGTAATCTGTTGTGCAATTAAACAATAGTATCCACTGAATGCACATACTCTATTCCTTCATTCCAGTCAAAAAATTAAACATTGCGCTAGTATCCACCTTATTTTCCCGTAAGAGTGGGAGCGCCCATTTGTAAATGCAATGGGTCTGGCTTCCGGTGTCATTTGCTTTCCAGCTATTTTAGCTGTACAAAACAGCTAGTTTTGCTGCTATTTATTATTATCTTACTTTATTATTGTAATGTATTATCTTAATTATGAGCACACTGATTTGTAGTGCAAACTTGGTTATTCTTCACGTTATTTCCCTACAGCGACTAATGAACCGGAAGTCTCGCAAATTCACAGAAAATTCAGATGAGCAAACACTCTAAAAAAATGCATCTTCAAGATGAAAACATGCACAGCAAATAGACGTCTCCAAGATGTGTGCTATTAGAGATGTATCACTATACTACCCTGGTGTAAAAACCAGCGTATGCTGGTAGGTATGTTGTGATGTTGGTTAAGTATTTTTAATGCTGGTTTAAGCTAAGGACCAGCTTAAACTAGCATCAAAACATACCTAACCAGCATCCCAGCATCAAAAACATACCTACCAGCATATGCTGTTTTTTTCACCAGGGTAATGAACAATTCGCTAATGTGACTGCACCTTAATTTAGATTAAGTAGAATTCTATATCAATAGAATGATATTTTTAGCTAGTTATGTTAAAACAAGAATACAGTATGAGTAACCATTTTAAAATCTGTCAAATGTAATCTACCACAGGCAGTCTAATATTTGCTCATAGTTAATAAGCTGTAATTAGAATGAAACTGGTTGTTCTTATGATGAGGTGAATATTGAAGATGTGGTGAGTCAACAGAGCAGGTATCAGGTGTTAACACAGTTTCTAGGATCTGGGTGTGTCTCTGTATTTTCAGAGGAAAACGTGTTGCCCGGAAATTGAAGGGGAAGAATATTATTATTAAATACAATACAGGCAAAACAATGTCATTGTGTTACCATATAATTGAGAGAGATTTTTATTTGATCACTGAATTTGCATGACTGTTGTTTTTTTTTTTTTTTTAAACTAATTCTGTAGAATTTCTATTCAATTTTTATTTAATGTACAAAGAACAATTTTTGGCTAATGAAATATTACAGAACTGAACATAATTAGAAATATTTATAGTGACTACAGAAATCAGCTGTTGTTGTTTTTTTTAAAGATTGTTTTTCCATGACATTTCAAGGCCCTTTCCAATCCCAATGATCTATTTTTTCGAAATAAGCAAATAAATATATACACGTGCCAATGTTACAAAAATGTATATTTAAATGTTGTTAAAACTTGAAATGTACTTCCTTTGAATAAATTATAATTATTACTATTTTAAAAAACGAATTATTTAGTTGTTTTATTTCAAGTTGCATATAAAGAGCATGAAGTTAAATGGTCACTGTCAAAGCAGGAAGACCTTATTGGAAAATAAGCAGCAAGTTTAAACATACTGGACAACATTGCCATCTGTTGACAAATAATTGAAGTTCAATGTCTGGATATTGGCCTTGATTTAAGGATTGAAGGAGAAAGAAAGCACTATTATTAGGCCTGTTAACACACACACACACACACACACACATGTTTGTTTCACTGCTTAGTGGGGAGACCATCTTATAAACACAAAATGGAGGTTATTGTATAGGCCTATTTATTATGTTTACTAAGCTGTTTTCCTTGTGGGAACTGTTGGCTCTCAAAGGGAATCCCCAAAATGTATGTGATTTCGGTTAACAATCTACGTGGGGAACTTTGGTCCCTATAATGTGGGCACACACACACACACAGCCTTGAATAAACAACCTCCCATGTGATTCTATGTCATTGTAAAAATGTCCCTGATTTTCATTTGACCTCAAAGTGAAGTCTATTTTAGAGAGGTCCATGTGGGACATCACTGAACAGGTAATGTCGTAGAAGTGAAGTATCATTATGTTGAAGACTACAAAGACTTTTAGAAGTATTTCCTTATGAAGTTAGCAGACAGAGCACCCTCGTCATATTCACAAGAGACCTCTAGACCTCCACATTTTCAATCATCATCGGAGTCAAAGGTAAACTGTTTAGTTATGTCAATCACAGCACTTATATAAAAAGTCTGTTCAAAGAGCAGGTCACCTGAAAAGGCAGTTTTTACGAACTGTTGTTAGAACCTATGTGCTAGTATTTTTCCATGGAGCACTAAATTAAAAATCTTCCCGGGTAAATAATACCTGAGTAAATACTGACAGAAATATTTATGTGAAAAAAAAGTTTTTCTGTTTCCCAAAAACCCAAACATGACCTTATATTGCTGCTTTGAAACAATCTATATTGTATAAAGTGCTATATAAATAAAGGTGATCTGTAGGAATATGTGCATAAAATACCATCTATATTTGCTAATGTCCACCATGTTACCTTTACTGGGTAACATAGTTGACAGGTAACTTAGTTGACATTTTTAGTGTTTTGGACCCGTACTCAACATGGAGGCCTAGAACTACTGAGCATATGGTATGTTTAGAAATATATTATTATAAGCAAAACAAGTTTTAATTAAATTGTCTTGTTAAAATTTGCAGAAATAATACTTGTGTAACACTGTTGACAGTCAATTAATCCACTCTTGACATAGGTTTGCTAGTTTAACCAATATTAGGGGAAAGAGAGATAACTTCTAATATTTCATTCATGTGCTTCTAGAGGAAATAACATCATACTGTGCAACTTATGATAGAATGGGACAAACCGTTTTTGAGGGGGGTTTCTAGTGGGTCATTTAGTTGACACTGTTTTTTTTCAGACACAAATAAAACAAGTTATATCACAATAAACACTTATTAATTTTTAAAGCACACACCCAAATATCTTGATAACCTAATCTAACTGAAGGCAAAACTATGAAATTAGTTTATATTTGAGGTAACTTTCATGCTTAAATGCAGAGTAGAATTAACAACTTCACAAAATCGGACAGCTGAATTTAAGGGTTGCGTGTGATATGAACATTTTTGGAACAAAAGATATGGCTTTTTCAACATATAGTAGTGTGATTGAGAAAAATATAATTATGTACTAGAAAATTAAGCATCGGGGCTTTATACTGATGGAAATATATTAAAAACATACTTCACGGACATGAGATGTACCCACAGTAATAGAATGACCCTGAAGCTAATGTAGTTAAATAATGCAAAGGCAAGTTTTGGTTTCATTGCACTTACTGTTTTAAACTTCTCATAAAAACGGTCTTAGTTTCTTTTCGCTGTCTAAGGTCTTGTCACTTTATGTCGCTGTAAGATGGTGGACACTAGATGGCGCTACAACAGAAGAGTGTGAATCAACCATCCCATCACAACACCGAAGCAGCTGCGAGACGACGAGTTTCATCAGAAAAAATCCTGAAAACGTTTATGATGTATTTAGGACTTGCGTGTGAATGTGTGTTTTTGTGTATCAAATAAGAGTAAGAACACTAATAAATAAATGAAATAGTGATTCATTCAGGAACGATAACCCACCTACCTTAACAGATATTTGAGTATGCAGACATATAGTAGATTTCTTCTAATACACATCAAGGTTTTTGTTTACGATTTATATGAATGTGTTAGGGAAAATAGAAGCCTGTATTAAATGATACAATAAACTTTTAAGTACTGAAACATGAACATTAATTCCGTTTTTTTAATCAAATGACTTTTTTTTACAAACAAAACATGATATTTATTTATTTATGTGTTCTTATAGTCATTTGAGTAATAGTAATACAATAAATAGCTGCTAAAATGCTATGGCTGTTTTTGCAAAAATAATAATTAAATATAAAGTATTATTATATATTATATTATTCAAAACAAAAATCAAAATCCATGGAACTGCAATTTTTTCTAATCAACATTCTTACTAAATGAACTGAAAAAAAAAAAAAAAAAAAAAAAAAAAATTACATGATTAAACATGTTAGTGAACTGTTCTATGTAAAAATTTTAAAATGGCCAAAAGTGAAACTAAGTGCATTTCATTGGACGGTGATTATATTATATTATATTATATTATATTATATTATATTATATTATATTATATTATATTATTTTTGGGTGAATACATCACAGCCAAAATCTGTTGAATGCTTTTATGGTTACAGCAGCATTTTTGAATGCATTGACATTTTCACTCAGGTTTAAAAAGTTAGTCTGGACCGACAGCGGTACAATATGATTAATACACCTACATAAAAAGATTAAACATCCCAGTGGCTATATCAAGCTATTTGTCCAATTGAATAACTTGCTGTGATTTTGTTAGAGGCACTGCGTGGAGAAAACTCAGCACTTTTTTTGCTTGCACAATCACAACTGAAATCTTCAGAGAGTTTTGCTTTGTAAGGATGAAACTACATCCTATTAATTCTTTCAAGAGGACAATAAACACCTCTGTTCAGAGGTTACTGTTAAACAAATGCATTAAAAAACATGAAAAATGAAAACAGAAAGATTTGCTGGAAAAGATGAATGTGCACCGTTCTCAAAAAACTGGCTGTTGTTTTTTTTCTCAGGCCAATTATAACAATGAATTGACCCGTACTGTAATGTAAAGTATACATTACATATGTTGGCTAATACGTAATACCATTATCTTAATGCACTGATATAAAATTTATTGAACTTCCTACCAAGTAGGAAGCAGAAAAGGTCAAAAGTAAATTTGCTCATCCTTAACAGTGAATTACATCAGTGATTCAGCTTTTAAAAGATCACATCAGTGGTTTAATAAACTTTTACAACCCGACCGCTTCAGAACGGAGTGAATAGAGCTCTTTGTTCCCTGGTCCCGGTCTGTAATATTTTGGCTCGAACCGCCGGGTCCCGATGTGGTTCATCGGCTCGGCAGACTGCAGTGTACCTGGAAGAGTCTTTCACTGCCTCAGGAAACACTTGCACTCAATAGGAGCCACCCCAGCCCCAGCTGGCCCGTCTCATTTACCGCCACTGGTGACACTAATGCTTTGAACCGTGAATATTTGGAGGGCCGCACTTCCCAAATACTTCTTTATTTTGCTGCCTCATTAGATGAACGGGGCTCCAGGGATGAACTCACTCTCGGTAAGGAGTGAGTTTAGTGGTGGATCATTTAGTAAATGTCACTCATGTGATAGTTTTCCCACAATACTCAAAAGAGCGTTTTCTAGAAATCACTTTTCAGGAAATAAAAAGGTCAGTTGTGAGATTTTAAACTTAAGTCACGAAGACTAAAAGTTCAACCTCAGCTTTTGGGAAGATGTCTTTTGGGATATTTTGAAATTTTTATGCATGGCATAACTTTTGAAATGCGCACTTAACTCAGTTATAGTTGTAGTTTACAGTATACAATTCTTAAAATTATATATTTAAAAAAAAAAAAAAACTTGCAGATAATATAATATTACTGAAATAAATGGCTACTTATGTGTCCTCAAAGTAATAACAATGTTTCTTTAACACACTTGATTACACTTTTAAAAAGTGCAGAATGTCAAATTAAAAGTTTTTTTGTTAAAGTATTTTATATCATTGTTTTAATAATCGTTTGTCATGCTTATTTTAAATACAAGATTGTAAAATCATGTTTAAAATGTTTAAATACAAATATTTTTAAATATACTGTAATATTTATTATAAATGTTTGCCAGTACATAGTAACCACATTTCAAAGACAAAAGATGTATGAAATTACATAGAGTTGCTAGAAATCAATTGCAGCTAATTGCATTTAATATAAATGTAAATTATAATATATTTTTATTTAAATGCAATTAAGTGTGCAAAAATAAAGTATTTTATTTCTTTATATCATTTCTATATTCTTAAGTATGCCTTTTTTCACAAGGGTAGAGTAGCCTGTTAATGCGTCTAAATTATTTTTTTAGATATATTCATATAGTTTTAACATACAATCTTTATGTTAAAAGCTTGTGCATGTTATCTGCTAACAACCCTTATAATAAATACATTTTAAACTAGGTTTCTCAGGAGAATAAAAACTCCATTTCCATAGAAATTGCCCTATTTGTGCATTAAAAAGGATAAAAAATCAGAGAGTGACAGCGAGAGATGAGAAAGATCCGTGACATATTATCTTCACTATGAGCTTGATTTGATGCCACCAAAAATATAACTGAAAAATGCTAATCAGGAAACAGATTCAACCTAAACCATGTGGTATAGACATTTTATTTACAATGCATCATCTACGCTTTTGCTGGAGTTAATGAGATTTCAAATAATCCAAATTGAACAGCATTTAAACAGTTATTTGCTCTGGAAGTGAGTCTTGCTGGATCTGGAGATTCAGGAAGGTGACAGATAGCCATTATGGCATGAAATGCCTGCATTGGATAGCAGGAGTTTTGGCAAAGCAATCAGGAGAAATGTTGTGGTAAAGAGTGCATTAGACATCTGGTCGCCAGGAGAAGAGGCCTTCATGAATCTGAAGCTTTGTGATTGGTGGTGGGGAGTGTGGCTTCAGTATTTGCTCTGTGAAAGGCCTCAGATCTCTGCCACACTGCCAAACCAGGAAGACAGTGGAAATCTTGAGCTGACGTTCTCTCTTAGGTACGAAAGAACAGCAGGAATTTCAATGAGCGTCTAGCAGCGTTTGATCGGATTGCCAGGGCCCATGGGACATTTGTCACATCACACCGAGATATGTTAAAAAGACCTTTGCACTGCTGAAATCCACAAATTTGTAAATATCCTTAACATGAACTAACTCCAGGGTAAGGCTAAAAGCAGCCAAATCGTAAACCTGTCACGGACCCAACTAAACTAAATTGCTTGTTATTTGACACAGTTGTTATCCACTGTACCATGAGTTAAGTTTTGTACGAAGACACTGTGTGTCTGTCAGTTGATTTACAAGTAAAAATAGAAATTACATTGAAATAAACATTTAATTTTAACTGAATGCAGCCTAATAGGCTAAGTGTGTTTATTATTTCCAGAAACAGCATAAATGACGTCTAAATGAGACTGCAGTTGACCATATGAGATGTTAAAATACGTCCACAATGACCATATCTGAACTAAATTTGACCTTCTAATATTGGACGTCCAGAAGACGTCATAAAAAGAAGTCAAAACTTTCATTCTGGCTCTTTAGGAAACATAATTTCAGTGTCTGACAAAGACTTGAAATGGCGTCATTTGCTCAGTGGTTTATTGGGGTTTTTAGGCAAGAACCAGATTATGGGTGTCATGAAGACTAATAACATTTTTATTGGGTCTGAATTTGTATTTAACGTGATTACAATTTAATTAAAAAAAAAAAAAACATTTGAAATTGATAATTATAACGTTTAATTTCCAAGGTTATTTAAACAGCGAAGACAAAGCCAGCAGAGAACATTATCACTAACTTTGATCTATCGCGAATTGAAGCGCTCTCAAAAAACAAAACTGTAATCAGTGAAGCTCACTACACTGTGAAATTAATCTTTTACTTACATTGTGCGTACATCTGCGCTTTGTTGTTTATGATGACAGAATTCGCGATAGTCTGGTTTTCAGTCAGCGAGCAGTCAACATAACTGAGTTTCAGCGATGACTCATCAGACGCATCTGATTGGCCATTGTATTCCTAAGTTCAACAAAATCGTGTGTGATTGGTTATATTGCGCAACACTGTAAATCCCGTAAATATAGTGCAACATGAGCAGATCTTAATTGAAATACACAATGGTCACTTTCTATCAATTTCCTCTTCGTTTGCAACAGACGTAATTTATTGTGCAGGGGCATTTTTGCCCCAAGTCCCATAAGAGGTGTAAGTGCACAAAATAAATAAATAAATACATAAATAGAGTTTCTTTTCTTTTCGTCATCTTCTTTCATCTTCTTCTTCTTCTTCTTCGTTTTTGATTTTGTTTTTGTTTTCTTTTTCAAGTGTTTTTCAAGCTTAAATACCCACCTATCCATTCTTCAAATCTCTTGTTCTGTGTAGGGTCACAGTGATGGTTAACAATATAATTTAAAAATAAATGATAAACCTAATGAAAAACTTATTATATTACTAATGATAATTCATGTGATAAATGTTTGTTCATTTAATAAACATTTTAAAGAAGTCTATGCATTATATGTCTTCATAGCCAGTTACAGAGATTTTATATAAACATATAATTTTATATAAATATATAATTTTATAAAACATAATATATCATATATAAATATAAAACATTATATACAATAAAAACATATGTGTAATAACATAACATATAAAACATATAAAATATTCATTTTTCAAAAACTTAATCATTATAACATTTTTACTTTTTTTAATTCAAAATTAATTTGTTTCCATGCATTTATGTCAAAATTAGAATTAATTATTTTAAATGATGAGGAAGTGACAGTTGAGTTTTAGTAACACTTTACAATAAGGTTTGATTTGTTAAAATCAGCCAATATGAGTTAATAAATGCTGCAAAAAATATCAGCAAATGAGACATTATTGTAAAGTGTTACCAAGTTATTGAGAGGAATCAGGTCAAAAAGCTGGCAATTTCTACACTCATTTCACTTTATTAAGCTTTTTCATGCTTGATAAGATTCATCCAGCAAATCCGCCCTGTCACATTTTCTTTCAAGAAAATTTATATAGTTGACTCTTGAATGATGATACAGGCCATAACCCTGATCAGAGGGAGAACCATAGCCATTTTGTTAAAAAATAAAAATATATATATATATATCTTTAGGCATCAGTTTATCATATTATTACCACATCCTGTAATGCAATTCTTTAGCCTTACAGACATTCTTTGTCTGATGGAATGTTTAAAATCATAGAAAAATGTATTTATCCCAGTTCATAGCCTGAATTCTAAATGCATCTGAAGGACCAGTCGTTAATCTGATATCCTGGAAACAGATGAAAAAATAATCCACTCGTTGAGAAAGCCTTGTTATCGGTGTTATAACAGGTCTAATGCAAATAGATATTACTCTCACTCGACCCCGTGCTGTTCTTAGACCTGTTCCTTCGCTCACACTGCAGGACATCTCAGCACCTGCCCCGAGAAGTCAGAATCTGCTAAAGTGCCACATCTCTTTTCCCAAGCCGCCCGTCCCGCGGCAGTCTGAGGCGCTCGGCTGCTGTTCTGTCAGTCCAGGTTTGGGAGAGAGATGGGTCCTGGCTTCCAAAGTGAAAGCGATACTCGTGAATTCCAAGGTGCGGGCCGAAGAGGACCGTGGCTGTGACATTTTGATGTCACAGCTGCCACAGTTGTACTTCTTGAATTTCTTATTTGAGCAACACTCATAAATATTGCCAGACACTTTAACATACCGCCAGCTGTTTTCCTATATCAGCCACATTCTTCCACAAATGTTTTTAAACTTTGTATACAGACACAGCTTTCATGTGCTGATATTTACAGCGAAGATGTGAAAGATTGAAACACACACACACTGGTATATCTATCATTATGGGTTCATTCCATAGGCATAATGGTTTTTACTGTACAAACTGTATTTTCTATCCCTTTACTCTAATAAACCTACTCCTCACACAAAACTACAGGCATTTTTAGATTTTCAAAACATGTCATTCTGTATTATTTATAAGCTTGTTTCCTCATGGGGACCAAAAAATGTTGCTACCAGGTCAAAATGTACTGGTATTACTGTACTTGTGGGAACATTTGGTCCTCATAACATAGTACACACACACACACACACACACACACACACACACACACACACACACACACACACAAGCACATCTTATTCATCTAACATCATACAAAGTCCACCTTACATGTTTTTGTACTTAGTGTTTGAAAAAACTCAAATAATGTCACTTCCTTTTCATTTAAAATAATAATTCACTGTTATTTTAAGGTAAATTCATGAACACAATAAGTTTGCAAAAATTTATATACATATAAATACTAGAATGTTATTATGTGGGACATCCTGATGCAATTTTATTTTTAACGGAACTTTTTTTTATTATACATAATTTCTGAGCTCTGTTGTAATATGATTAAAGACCCTGTCTGGGTCATATTTCATCCCAATATTACAGGAAAAATAATAAAAGATAATAGCTTAAACATAATTAAATCTATTTATAGGATTTTTTTTCATTGTTTCGTTGTGACATAATTTCTTGATAATGAAACACCCCCTCCTCCAAATTCCCAAATGCTCAAAACCCCACTCTCATTACTGTAATCTGATAATATAATTATTAAAATATTGATTTAAGCATTTCTGCAGCATGTAGATTTGCTGTACTGCCTTTAATTGAAACCTTTTGTACTACATTATTATTTTACTGTACATACAGTATTATGAAAAATATAATTATTTTACATTTTTTTTTAATTTTTACAAATATTTAGAATTATATATATATTTTTAAAACAATGTAAATCTAGTGGGAATCATCACTGAGAGTAACAGAAATTACAAAACAAAAAAAGATATAGGCACATACACACTAGAATAACTGTTATATATTTAGTGTTTAATAACAGAATAAATACAGTCAAACCAAAATTTATTCGGACACCTTCAACATTTCTCACATTATCACAGTTTATTCACTATATTTTAGAAAATGGTACTAAAATATGACAAGAACTGCGTCACAACAAATTCATCTTGATAATGTCAGATAACTTTGATAGAACGGTATGTAATGCATTCAATCAACCAAAAATTATTCAGACAATTATTCAGACAACTGTTAGTATTACAATATTTAAACAACTATTATTACCAACAATGCTTAATTTTGTTCAGTCTGTGGTGTAAAAAGGTCATATTAGCAATTAAAGAAAAAAAAAAAAAACACTTAAGCAAAACATGGTCAGGTCAAAGTGTCTGAATAATTTTTGGTCCCAAATTTTTATAAATGTTACTGGTAGTCCACTGTATGAAAAACTTTTGGGTATAATATGTCACAGTTTACTTTATTTTGCTATCCTCACTTACATAAGAGTCCTGCACCCACTAGTAAAAAAAAATATCAAAAACTATATCAGTTGTCTGAATAATTTTTGGCCTTATCTATGTAAATTAGGACTGCCAGTCGATTAAAATTTTTAATCTAATTAATTACATGATGTGTCGATTAATTAATCTAAATAATCACATAATAAATTTGACTGTGAAAATACCCACGAAAGATTATTTAAAGCTATTTTTTGTTAAATGAGAAAGTAGCAAGTAGACATTACAAATTGTAGCTTTAGAAAGAAATATTTTATTTGATTCAGCATAAAATTTATTACACAAACCAATAGTGTAGATTTATTAACCAAAACAGCTTTGCTACCAACAGTCTTCAAAATATTGTCTTTTATGTTCCACAAAAGAAAGGTTTGAAACGACATGAGGGTGAGTAAATGATGACAGAATATAACTTTTTGGAGGGTGAACTATCCCTTTAACATTATTATTATTATTATTATTATTTATTTTTATTTTAATATTATTTTTTTTATTATTATTTATTTTTTATTTTTTTGGAAATGATACTTTAAATAAGAAACTAAATCTGCCAGCAGGTGGCGGTAAATGTCTTTATGAGTCATTCACTCATTTGATTCGCTCAAATGGCAGATTCATGCAGGAATGAAGTAAATGGCTCTCAATATCAACTTCTTATTTACTGAACTGCTGTATCCACCTTATTTTCGAATGTAGAAGTAGGCTGTTTTCTGGTAATGTGTTAGATGTCCGGTTCATAATCCGCCACATGGAAATAACGAGAAGAATATCGAAATGCACTAAACGGTAAAACAGTTTGCACTACAAACCAGTGTGTTCATAATTAAGATAATACATTAAAATAATATGGTAAGACACACCAGTTTGCAATATATTTGCAATATCAAGCAGCAAAAAGAGCTTTTTGTGCAGCTAAAAATAGCTGGAAGTGGATCAGACCGGAAGCCAGACACAAAAAATTTACAAGTGGCTGCACCCACTCTTATGGGAAAAATAAGATGGATAAACTGCTGTTTTTTTATACCTAATTAATTAACGTGTTAACTGACCCTAATGTAAATATAAAAATATTACAACTATTATAGAATAATAGTTTGGTAAATAGTTTAGCTAGAAAAAAAAGCAAAGAAAATAATTTGTCTAGATATAATTTCACTTAGAAATTGCTGGTAAATTTCACAATTAATTACAAAAAAACAAATGACACTTTGAATTAAATGTGATTTTTTTTTTCTTAAAGTAAAACAACTGAAATAATATTTTCTTGTAAAACATACACAAATAATTTTTTATATAGTGTAGATAAAAGAATAATAAAGGAGTGAACAATGGAAGTGATGATAAATTATTTTTGGTCATATTTAATTACACATCAGGATTTACGACTGCTTGGTTTTTCCCAAAAGGCAGTTCCACAATTCATCATAAACTACACCTTACACTAGATCCCATTATGACCGTCCTGAGGGCCATAACTGCTAAATATATTTACACTGATGAGTTCAGCCTAGTTTTATTCATAGAACTGTGCTTATATATTGCTACTATAAACTGTAAAACACATCATTACACATTAAGATACTCAAATGAACTCAAAAGAAAAGATGTTGAAAGAAGATTAGAAACAGGCAGGAAGGAAAGTGGGGGATCTATGGTCTTTTAATGAACGTGGGACGAAGTCTTTGGGGTTGAGGAGATTTGAGAAGAAAAAACACAAAAATAAAAGCCAGAGAAGTACATGGAAAGCTGTGGGAATCATTTGGTGTTTAATGTGAAGGCCATGTTTTGGTCTGGCCTGATCCTCCGGCAGCCAGTACGCTTGAATCCTTCAGGTCCTGAAAAACCGTCCGGACATCCTTTACGCTGACCACCCTCACTGACATCTGTTTGCCAACAACGCCCCGCCAAACATCGATCTGCCACCAGCTCGTGTCCAAATATTTTACGATGTTGTATATCAAACTTGAATCATTCAAAGTCGACGCAATTACTTATTTATGACCCTATAAATTATTCTTCCTGATATGAGCCTCAGTCACGTAAAGCTAATTTGGAGATTGTGCTGTTTGGTCTGGCAGCGCGCGGCCCGCTTCTTTTCGTGACACTTACACGCTTTCCTTGAGTCTTAATGGCTAAATGCACGAGGGAACACATTACTGTTAATTTAGGTCACAATAGAGATGACTGCGCTCTTCACGGAGCATGGTCACATTCAGTCTGCGTTCCTGTTTAAAGCGGTTCCCATGCCTATTAGCCATCTGAAAAGGGACCAAGGCTTTGAAAATGTTTGCGTGCTGCATTTTCATTTTATTTTAGGGTTGATTTTATTTTGGGGTTTGAAGTAAACACAGGAATAAAAATCAAGAGAAACCATATGTCTTACTTAATGCGCTACTGTTTGATTCTGATTAAAGATAGCTTCTCACACAACGTTAAACGTGCCGTCAAACATGTTTAGTGACTGCAATTCATGTTCGTGGTCTGAAAAAAAGCAATTTCAGCAGAATTTTTTAATATGTTTTGCAATAATAAAAAAACAAGCCATGTATTACGGGAAATGTTGCCATGTGAGAAGGGTGTGAAAAAGGGATGTGAAGTCTATATACTCTGTATAAGAAGAAGTGCACTTAATTGTGTGAATGTGCACTTGTGGTGTGCTTTAAATATTTGCGGTGTGCTTTAAATATTTGCTTTAAACTACATTTAAAATCATTTTTTAAATAATCTTTTGACAGGCAAAGAACTATACTTATTTTGATGTGTTGGCTAAAGTACATAAAGTATTCGATTATAATTGTAACAGCTGTTCAATATTGCATTTATTATTTTATTTTATTTTAATCCATGACATGCAAGCTTCCATAGAAATAACATTAAGGTATATTTTATTTGACCATAAATGCTAATCAGTATACTTTAAACTTAAATCTATATATTAAAGACAATAGAAATAATTTTGGAATGATGTGCTTTGAAAAAAGTGCTTAAGTCCCAATTAGGTGGGCTAAAAACACTAATCTATATAGATCAGGACTAAAAATAAATCTAAAGTTCAGCTAATCACATTTAATATAAATTTAAACTATAATGCATTTTCATTTAATTGCAATTTAATTGACAGTTAAATGTTTGAAAACAATACAATCATTTTGCACTTTAGGATTTTAAATAATACTTTAAATAAATAAATCAGTAACTTACGACTAAAAAGAACAGTAAAGTTCAGCTATTTGCATTTAATATAAATTTAAAATATAATGCATTTTCATTTAATTGCAATTTAATTAACAGTTAAATGTCTAAAAACATTACAATCAGTTTGCACTTTAGTATTTTCTCTAATACTTTAAATAAGTAAATAAATCAATAAATCAATAACTCAAGGCTAAAAGGAACTCTAAAGTTCAGCTAATTGCATTTAATATAAATCATTTTCATTTAATTGCTATTTAATTAACAGTTAAATGTCTACAAACATTACAATCAGTTTGCACTTTAGTATTTTCTCTAATACCTTAAATAAATAAATCAATAAATCAATAACTCAGGGCTAAAAAGAACTCTAAAGTTCAGCTAATTGCATTTGATATAAATTTGAACTATAATGCATTTTTATAATGCTATAATGCAAGTGTCCAAAAAACAATTAGTTTACAATCAGTATTGTAAACTTAAGGTATCTTCACTAATACTTTAAATAAATAAATATACTTATTTAATAAATAAATAAATAAATAAAATAACAACCTAAAAAGTGTTATGTCATGTGTCAAGCTTTTTTACATTTTAGAATTTCTTTGAAGATGGCTCATCAGAATTTAAAGCAAGCTTAAGGTTTAAATTAAAGGTTTAACAATATGACATTATGCCTCCTCCCACGTGAGCAAGTGTGTGTGCATGTGTGTGTTTAACTGCTGATGACTAACTGCTTTAATCTTATACAGACTCCTGCTCTTAATCCTGCACATTTTTAAAGCGTGAAATATCATTGTGTTTATTTACTGTGGCAGGAGAATGTGGAGTTACAAGTGAATAAAAGCGTCCATAAAATCTTTTAACATCTAGTGAGGCCTTTAAAACCTCTCTCGTCTCTCTCAGACTGTCTTTGCAATGCCGGCTCTGATCTGTGCACGCTCAAATAATGATGAGAAAATTCTTGAGCGTCGTCAAAAGGTTGAAATTCATCTGAAATTACAGCATAACAAAGCTTTGAGATTATAGTTTTGATTTATTTGATTTTACACTGTTATTTATGCATCAAGAACCATTATTATTTTCCATCAAGCAAGAACTCACCGAATATGATTTCCTGAAGACTGTCAGTCAGGTTTCTTGTGCATACAGCTGCATTACTCTGAAAGGTTTTAGTTTTAAATCTTTCATCGCAAAGGCTGTACAACACATTTACTGCTATTCTGTGGTGGCTTTTTCAATCCAGTTACTGCATTACATTAAAACCTCTGACAACGCTCACCTGAATTCCATTTCATCCGGCTTCAAATTATAATATCATCTACATTTTTGGCAGGGGGTGATAAGCAATCATCTCCCAGATAACTTAGACTTTCCAAACCCTCATTGTGTGAGGAAATGACTGCACATTTCATTACTGTTTCATGCATTTCATCAGCATTAGTGACGTCGTTGTCAGTTTAAAATGTGAGTCTGGACTGCTACGTGTTAAAGCCGACAAAATTAGCAATGCATTGGTTTCAGTGAGGGCTGTTTTTTCAACCATAGCCACTTTTCACTCTTTTAGAAAAGAAACAGGCTACACCTTTCACACTCTCACTAATTGTCTTATTTGCAGTGTCTTACATCCCATCTGCGTTATCACGAATCTCACGACACACAACAAAAACAGCTCCGATCACGGCGTCGTCAATTCACTGGTTGTTGACGTTTGTAAATGACGCGAATAAAGACGTCACTGTCGGCCGCTTCAGAGTTCCTGCTGCCGGTGCGAATGCAACCAGGAAAACGGCCCGAGGGGGAAATTGGTTCTTTAGGAACCACCCTGCTGGCTAGTTTCTAGAACTGACGTTACGTGGTGCGAAAGCTATTTACGTTAACTTTAACTCCTCCCATTAACGTGTGATTGAGCTAGACAACATTACAAAAGACGACCGTTTTGCAGGGGCTCCACTGGCATAGGTTGCAAAACGCAAAGCAGTATTGTTTTGACATGATCAACTCGAGTTTGAATATGCCTTTGCAGAACTCGTTCTTCCCCGTCACATATCACATCGGAAAGGCATTTATTTTCAAAAAAAAAAAAAAAAAAAAAAAATGAAGGAAATAATAAAAAAGTGGAAAATAACCTTCCTTACAGATGTAGAAAGCAGCATCCATTTAATAATTTTAAAAATAATAATCATTTACAGCATGTTATAATTGTATATGGTTTGATAATGTACTACAGTACCGAGGTGCAGATATCTGCCTCTATTTGCACTATATATACAGTAGTATAAATAGTATGTAACTACTATTCCAAAGAAAATACTCTTTCATAAATAGAATCTATCACTATTTGCACTTAGTGTAAATAGCATATTTTGCATATTTGCACTTATAAAGGCATTTCCAACACCAGGGTGATTCTAGAATTGCAGGTACATTTGGTGTCCAAAGTTTTTTCTGCTTTTAATCAAGATTTCATTAGTGCCATGTGCTCTTAGCATTTATGCTAGCAAGTGGAGTTTTTGGCAAAAAATAAATAAAATTGTCAATTCTGTTACTGTCAAACTCTGTCACCAAGGTAGAGTAACAATGCTGACAATGCGCTAACAGAAATGACAGTCCATTGGACAATTCTGTCAATTCTATTACTTTGCAGTTCTGTTACTTAAAGGGTCAACTCTGTTTATGAACTATTTTCACAAAAAACAATAAAATTGTTGTTTTAAAATCTCATAAACATTACTGATGTCTGTGAAGACAGGTATTTTTTTAAGGTATGCATTGGTGAAATATTATCTCAGTTTCAAGTGTTGGAATATAAGGACTGTTTGTCTGATGAAACGAGAAGGATTTTTCCTGTTATGATTTATTGTTTTTTTCTACACATTGCCTAATTTGTCTGTAACAGAGTTGTTATTTGATCAAAAGTAAAAAAAAAAAAAAAAAAAAAAAAAAGGAAGTAACTTGTGTTTGGCAATCAATGAATTATTAAATATGTTTTTTTTTTTTTTTTTTAACTTTCTGAAAAGCCAAATGTATCTCCAATTATAGAATCACCCACCAGGATATTTCAGATTATCTGTTGTGTTTAATAGCATTCTTGGATGGAAATTTGAAACATTTTTGAAATATAATGGCAGACTTTTTGTCTTGCTAAGACTGATTTTATGTATCCTATTATTATATCATCACCTTTTCCATAATTTAACTAAATTACAGCTTGGTTATAAATTTCAAACAATGAATGCATTGTGTTCGCAGGTGATTTTTCTTTGTTTTCATCACACTTAATTTGTCTAGTTGTGTAAAAATTAATGTAGATAATTTTTTACTAAATAAACATGATAATGGTTTTTCTTTACACTTCCGTCACAGTTTTTAAAATGTAATTTGATTTTTTATAATGGATTTTCCTTGCTGAAGACTGAAAGTCTGGGTCTGGGACAAATAACATAACATTTACGCAAAAAAAAAGTAAAATAAATGACAAAAGCATCGCAAAAAGTTTTCATGACAGTCTTAAATAAAAGGCAAATAAAAGTGCCTGAAGTGCACTGAGTTTAAACAATTTGCCATCTTTTATTATGTTTTTCCTGGGATGGCATTCCTTAATTTTATCATTGCACTCAGCATTACATTATGTGTTATGATCAATGTTTACCAACTGGATGTGCATCAAGCAGGCTTGTCTGGGCTGAATTTGAACTGAGACTTGCGAGCATTTAAACTACGTCTCTGAATCACGATTAGTCATTCTCTTGTCTGTTGTGGGCCCACTGGGCTGACTGGAGTGCTTTTATGTAGACCGTGATTGGGATCATGCTGGGTGAGCAACGGAATCACTGAAACAGTGAGGAAAGCGCCGCCAACACATAAGCAAACCATTTCTCAAAGCCACGACTGTCATCATCCGAATAGGGAGAGCTGAAAGAAAACCAGCGTTTTAGAAATATCCAGGCTTTACAGCTAAATGTTTGTGTTCGTGTGGATACTCTGGATTTGGTTATGACCTCATTATGTCATATGAATGATGCATGTCTCGCAGCGACTCCTCTATTAACAGGAGAGGAACTACGGAGATCTCATGTGGAGCCGTTTTGCGCCAGTCATTTTCTTCCAGCGGTGTAAAAAGTATAACTCAGCACGCTCACTTCCTTGGTATGAGTGACTAAGCCAAACGGTGCAAACGTGGTAACAGATGGAGAGCTAAATTCATGCTCTCAGCGGCGAAGCATTGATTACCAATAACACATTTGGATTTCATATGGAAAACGTGTCACATGAATTATAGATATAGATCATGTGAATGCTGAAAGCTTAAAACCATGTTTGCATATTTCTCTGATGGCTGTTTGATTATAAGTATTTTTCCAACAATCCGACAGTGATATATGAGGGAGGTCGAATACCTACAACCCTTAAAATTTTACAGCCAAACTCTGTCATTTAGCTTAATCTAAATATAAAATGAATTCAATTACCATTCCATAGCCTCTTTACTGTAGCTGGGAATTTAGAGCTCATGGTGTGAGCAGAAAACCACATCTATGCTGAGGGTGGAAAACTTGTACTACTAGTAAAACTAAACAGGGAAAAAACTCATAATGCTTTTCTTTTTAAATAATATATGGCTTGATGTTTATAAAGAAAGGCTGTATTATTTTAGGTGCCCCCTTTTACCAGAAATTACAGTTCTGATAGAAAACAACCCATATTCGTAAATACTTTGTGTTGTGTTGTGCCAAAATGTAACCATGAGTAAAATAACAGGACAGGATTTGCAATAACAGTCACAGAACTGTAATTCATAATGACTGTTGAAACAGATTTTAACAGCATTTCATTGATAAGAATGGAGTGCGGGTAGTAGGAGTGTAACATAATATATTTCAACACCAAAAATGGAACAATATATTGTGGATAGTGACAGTATGTAGTTCACTCAAAAATGAAAACTCAGACTGATTTAATTTAGGATTTTATTTACATATCAACAGTGTGTTTAGAATCTGTGTTTAGAAATTATTATTAAAATACATTATTTAATAAAAAATACTTTTTAAATGCATGTAATCAGGGACAGTGTTTTACCCAGTTCCTTCTCACTATCTTCACTCTGGTTACACTTATCAACTTTACCCTGCTCCCTATAAACTTCATTTCCCATAATTCCATCCACACACCTGTTGACGGTTACTAACATGCATACCTGCACTGTAGCTAAGCAGAATAATGAATATTTCTATTTTGGTTTCACCTTTGCATGTGGGGGAAGGACCAAGACCAAACTTATTCAAGTCCATCTCTGACTGTACTAAATAAAAAACCTTACTATTTTAGCTATATTTTGGCTTTGTTTTAAAGGCACGTATTATGCTCCTTCTTACAAGACGTAAGTCTCAGGTGTCCCCACAATGTGACTGTGAAGTTTCAGATGAAAATACTCCACAGATCATTTATTATATTCTTTTGAAAATGCCTATTTTGAGTGGAAGCAGAAAGACGCTGTTTTCGTGCATGTTTCTTTAAATGCAAATGAGCTACTGCACTCCGCCCCCTTTTCCAGAATAAGGCTGTGCCTTTACAACTCATACCTCAGATACTCTGCTAAAAAACCTCTTTTTGGTCTATTGTCTATTGCACTGAAATCGTGTTTTAAACCATATTAGTTTAAAGGAGTCATCGGATGCAAAACTCACTTTTACATGTTGTTTGAACATAAATGTGTGTTGGCAGTGTGTGTACACAACCAACCTATTTTGATAAAAATCTACCCAGTGGTATTTTTTTAGTCTTTATAAGTAATATCCCCTTTTTAAAATCGAGCCATTCTTAGCTTCTTGTCGGTGTGATGTCACACAAGACCAAGGCCGCTCCTATGATAGTTGATTGACGTGACCGTCTTACCTTAGACCCGCCCTGATGAGCTGTAACAGTCCAACCACCATTGTTTCGACTCCGGTGCAGGGGAAGACAAGAATGTCTCTGATTAACCGATTGAGGTGTTCTGTTGCTGGATGTAATAATAATCATAGCAGTCATCATTTACTCCCGACATCTGAGCCGCTGAAGAGGCAGTGGATTAACGTTACTTTTGTTTTAGAAGGAAATGCGCCCAGCGATCTACATAAATGCATCTATGTTCGCGTGAATCATTCGTGATCCAGCTTCACCTACAGCAGAACTGAGTACAAGGTTTTTTTTATGCATCTTTGCAAATTACCTTTCTTAATAATGTGCCAGTTAGGAGGTTTTGCAGTTAAACATGGCTAAAGCATACAGATTGGCTTGTCAGCCCACAGAAAAGAGGTGAGCAGAGCTCATTAAAAACAAAAGCAACAAAACCGTCTAATGTCTGCAGAGCTGATTTTGACAAGGTAAAAAGGGTGTTTTTCACACTGCCACTGAGAAATTGTAACTAAAGTATGTTATAGACTTCTCATTAAGACCCTAACGAATCATATCAACTTATGGAAAATTGGCATCCGATGACTCCTTTTAACTTCTGATAAACCTTTTTAGGAATTCGAGGCACACACACAGAAAGCAGCTGTCACATGGCATGTAAGTACTAAACTAATTTGTCTTTCATGTCTTATTGCACTTAAACTGTCACATACACGCAAGTTTATGTAAAAAATACACAAGTTACAAAAATACCTGTCAGTTATGTGTGTGAAGGTAAACAGCTGGGTTTTATATTAGATCTGTGTATTAAGTGACAGCAGCGTAATATACAGTACCTATACTACAGTCTATACTCTTAATATGACCCAAACAATTAAATAAAAACAGAAAATCACTCACTGCTCTTGACTGAATAACTTCCATAGCTTTAATAAGAAGACATTTATTGCTTGAAAGCTGCTTTTAAATGCTCTGGCATGAAGATAAACATGGCGGATTGTGTGCGGCTCACTCGCTAATATGGCATTGTCCGTCAACAGTTGTGGGTGGGGCCTGTAAAATGTGATGTCACATTTTACGGATTCTTCAAACGGCTTGTTCTGGGACACTGCTTATGATTTATGGTGCCTAAAAAAGGATTTTTATCATTTAAGGGTGGTTGTGTACACACACTGCCAACACATTTACATTCAAGCCACCTGTAAAAGTGAATTTTGCATAATAGGTGCCCTATAAAGTATCATGAGAGTATCAGTTAAAGTATGAGAGATCAGTATCATATATCAAACTGAAACGTGTGTATTGTTACACCCCTAGATGAAAAGGTTAATTTTGGAAAATAACTGCTTTGTTGCTGCTGCTGGCATGAGTGAAGATTTTTGTTGAAACATACTCAGATTTACAGGGTTTATGAGACAAGCTACTGCTGCAAGGTAAAGTACAACGAACCTCATTCATAGCAGATATCAACAGGTGGTGCTGGGGAGGTGGAGGGCTAAGGAAAATTTGCATGTGCACAGTACTGAGCTGGACTAGATGGGAATAAATAAGGTTGTGTAGATAGACAAGAGAGATCGATATGGCTGTGTTGCAGATTGAAATGAGCAATCAATTACTCTGAAGAGTTTGATGACAGAACTATATTGTGAGACTTCTAAGCAAATTTCCTTATCGGAATGGCACAAATGTGCTATCCTCGATGAAAGGAAGCCATAATCCGGGAGTCTGAATTTAAATGGGTCATTGAGGATGAGGTGCCGGTGTGTGCCACTCAAGAATTATGAATTGTGTACTTTAGACCTTCAGTCAACAGCTGAGAATGTAATGAGATGCTCTGGACCACAGTCTGGCTCACTTTATCATATGCCACAACATGAAAATGACACTGAGGCCCCATACATCACCAGCCTATCCAAATAATGCCCTCACACATAAAGTGAGACAGTCTAATAGCAGGGGGTCAGGGAGGCTGGACAAGCACTCGTTTGCAGTTTAAAATCCCATCGCTGCTGTTTACTAACCCACCTTAGCAAATTTATCATGCTTCAGAGTAACTTGTTTACTGACAGATGGTTTGCCACACAATTCGATTCTTTCCAATACCTTTCTAGCAGCCGATAGCCCGCTCGCTCTCTGAGCTAGGGCAACATATTGGACATCTGAGGCTGATTCGTTTTATTTATCAGCCTGACAGTCAACATAAAGCAGAGAAATCAGCTGCGTTCGGAGCTCTGCTCTAGAAAGAACAATAAAAATGCACAGAGACAATAAAAAAGTGTGTTTGACAGGAAGCATGCAGAAAGTGTCATGTTTTTGGCTTAAGCATCTTTTGACATTTCCAAAATCTTTATTGATGGATGACCCACAAAAGGGACCCGTGACTTTAGAACGCAATGTTTGAGCGCCTTTGTATGCCATAAATTAAGCACGGTTGGATGTATTGAATAGCATGTCCCTCTCCTCATATTGCGACCAGATGTCACTGCATTTCAATTAAATTCAAAGACAGAACTACGTGTTTCATAAAAGTCGAGTTTCCCGAGCAGGTGCAGGATGATCAGAGTGTTGAACAATGCGCTGGAGATATGCGATCTGTGTGGATCATTGATGACTGCACACACAGCAGTCTCTGACTCAACATCTCCACCGCAGACACACAGGCATTGTCCACCGTTTGTCTCAAAACTTTTCGGGCATTGATTTATATGCGTTGTGAATCACTGTCAGTCTGTGATGGACTGGCCATCCATTCAGGGTATTTTCCTGTCTTTGGCCAGAGACAGTGGGATAGACTCCAGCATCCCTGTGACCCTACGTAGGCGAAGCGGCTTGGATCAGTGTTACTGATGAGGAAATGTATCTTTCACATGTGAAATTTCAGTTATAAATTGACATTCTATAAAGATATGAATGTAAAACTTCAGCATTAATCTTTATTTGGTGCTGCTAAAATACACCTTAGTAGAATTGCATTTTATGTGCACTTATTATTCACTTCAAATCTTAAACAAATATTCAGTTTATTAAATACAAGTATTAATCTCATCAGTGTTTCATTTATCCCAAAATAATAACTCCGTTCAAAAAAATAACTCCCGTTTTCTGAGGACAGTGCCGGATTTTGGTGTCCTGTCCCCGACTGGAGCTGTTCCCGGAAATGTCCTCATTTTACAGCACCGTCAAAACAACCCGCAAATACACTGTAAAAGCCTGAAATATCACTGAAATACCACAGCCATTCAGAAGCGCAGAAGTGCACTGCACTCCCAATGAAATGGACAAGTTTATAATCTAATTCATAAATCTTAAACATTTTTAACATTATTAAAACTACATACTGAGTGACTGATACCATCTTTGGAAAATGTAATGCGGAGTGAGTCCGCAGCTTTAACGTATATGTTTGCTTAAATTTATTTTCAAGATCTGACATAAATTATCTGTTGTTGCTTTCAGTATGGTATAAATTTCAGGCAATATGATATTTAAACTTACATTAAACACTTTTAACATTGAATAAAGCACATAATCAGTAAACTCGCTCAATTACATTTGCAGAAAGCACATACTTTGTGGTCAAAATAAGCCTAAAATGCAAAATAATAAGCCTCATTAGGGATAGAAAAGATCCATTTTCAAAAGCATAAACATAAAATTGTAAAAGTTATAATTATTTTACTCACAGTTGTGGAAACGTTAAATACATTTTGAAAATAACAGATTTGTTAAAAACAGTTTTATTTATCACATGTTCTCATATTTATTCTTTTTTTCTAAAGCCATAATTTTGTTATAATACTAGGCTGTTTTGATTTGTTTGCTAGTATTTACTGTTGTTAAAACTACAGTAAGTTTGAACTGTAATTATCAGTTATGATATTAGTATATGGAAAACAACAATTAAAAGAACAAAAACATACTGTCCCCGTTTTTTAATGCGTAGATAATCACAAGTGAGATTTCAGTGATATTTTGACCACTGAACTAGGAAGTTTTTTAATTTTTTCATTTATCTGGTCACCTTAATTAAACAGTATATTTTATTTGTGAACATATGTTCTATTCTTTTTAATAGTTAACTTTTAACTATTTTTAAATTTTTTCGGATCATCAGTCATCAAAGCTCGGTAAATACTGGTCACAGACATGCAGATTTACTTTAAATTTCACCAAGCTGATTACTCACTAAAAACTCCCACAGACCATGTTTTCATGCCATTTAAGTCTTATTTTGACATAACAAAGTGGTTACGTCTAAGTGTGTGAGTTATTTACTTACTTTTTAAGATTAGTCTTCCTATTAACGCCATTATGTTGTCCATTTATACTGATTCATGATCGCAGAACACACACAAACACGAGAGGCGGGACTTATTGCATAAACCAATCACAGTCGATCATAACCAATCATATCCAATCACATCTTGATGCATTCAGTTCCCACTTCTTTTAAAGTATATTATTTCCATATTAGAGACACTGTAAAAAGGATTTTTCGAAAGTGTAAATTAAAAAGATCATTGGAGTATATTTTACAATAAAATACTACTTTAGTTTTTCTTCTTCAAAAAACATTTTCTACACCATTTTTGTGTACTTTTTTAAATGCTAAAGTTAACCTTTTTTTTCACAAGTAAAATAAGAAAAAAAGAACAAGTTTAGATGTGGACTGTTTTAAACATGTTATTTGTTTGCAGCCATGCCCATGTTGTCAACATCTGCTCTTGAGTCAGCCTCTTCATCAGACCTATTTCTGTAGCTTGTTAGTGACTTTGTCCCATGACCCTCTTCTTCATGACAGATCATACCTGGAATAAATCAAGTCAATGAAAATTCCATTATGTTCTCACACCAATGCCCTATAACTCAATAAACAAATGTGAGCCGTGCCCTTGCTGTTCTGGGGAAAAGGCATGTGGGTGCAGCTTGTTGCAAGTGATGTACTCTTACACATGGACGCATACAAATGGGTAATTGCGAGAGCGCTGTAGGCAATGTCACCAAGGACTCTCAACTGGCCACATCCTTGCTGAAAATATTACACATATTCCATAAATGAAGAAAAAAAAAAAAGGCTAGGCAGTTATTCTATCCCACACTCTTTCACACATGCACAAAACCTCCCACTGGTGAAGTGGAAATAAAGTGCACTTGTGTAACAAAAGAAAAGCACGATAAATTACCGACATTATTCCAGAGTGAAGCTTTCAGTTGCTCATACATAATATGGGATTACCATTTCCAATCCATATATCATTCCAGTGGAGTCATTTGGGGAGCAAGACCCATCCAATCAGACAGGGATCTCTGCCAAAAGCTGTAGCTTAAAATCTGCGCGCTGATAATCCATTCAAGAACACTTGAGTAGAAGTGCCACTGTACATTGATTGCTTGTGCATTCCTGATGTCATACCAGCCTTACATGATAATCATGTTGGGAGCACATGCAGCTGTCTGAATCAAAAACAAAATGAAATTGATTGGATTTTTCTCTGCACTGAACATCAGTAAGTGCATTTTCTCTTGCCACCTCATTTTGACCTCCAGCCTGCTGTTGTCTTTGATCAGTGGTCTCAAAGTATGGGGTTTAGGAAGTCTTGTTAGGAGGTAATTATCAGGGCTACACAGGAGACTTCCCTTGATCTTAAATCTCTTTCAGTTTCTTACATTTAAATCACACTGACAATACATGCAAGAACCAATGAAGCCAATCAGTGTTTCCTTCTTTTCCATCTTTCAAGTTCACTGCCACTTAAGTTTGTGTTCAGTACAATTTTTCTTTTTTTGAAAGAAATCAGTTCCTTTATTCACTAAAGATGCACTAAATTGTTAAACAGTTAAAGACTTGTGAACTTTCTAATAAATTTCCTTTAATTTCTAATTCTGAAAAAAAAAAAAAAAAAAAAAAAATCTATCAGGATTTACATAAAATTATTATGCAGCATATTAGAATGATTTCTGAAAGATTATGTGACACCAAAGACTGGAGTAATGATGCTGAAAATTAAGCTTTGCATCACAGGAACAAATTACATTATACCCTCATCCCTATTTTGTATAGATTAAAAAGTTATCCAGGTTTTGAACAGTATAAGAGCTAATGGCAGAATGTTCATTTTTGAACACATCCCCTCACTTCATTTCAAAGTGGCATCTATTTTTTATTTTATTTTTTTTTTTTTGTATTTTTGAATATTGTCCCATTAAAATGCTATTTACTTTTGAAGCACAATCTACAAACATGTACATGATGTTATTTTATTATTACAACATAATAAAAGAGGCCTCCTTATATTATTATTATATATATATAATTAAATTATTTAACAAAAGGCACTTTTCAGTCTGGGTTTCTATTGTCAATGAAGGCCATGACAAATGTCAAAACACAAAACACTCAAAACAAAGCAAAACAAAAAAAAACTTAAAAACACTGATTAACAAAACACACAAAGGAGAGCCACTGTTCAAAAAAGAAAACAAACAGAACAAAACCCAAACACTGGGAGCCACTGTTCAAAACAAAACTAAACTAAACTAAACAAACCAAAACAGAGAACCACCGTTCAAAACAAAACACACAACCACACCAAACCAAACCAAACCAAAACTGATAACCACTGTTCAAAACACACAAACAAAACAAAAAAATAAAAAATAAAATTGAGAACCACTGTTTACAACAAAACAAAACAAATTCAAAACGGAGAACCACTGTTCAAAACAAAACACACAAAAAACACAGAAAAAACAATAAACAAAACACAGCAAAACTAAGAACCACTGTCTAAAACAAAACAATAAATAAAACAAAACTGATAACAACTGTTCAAAATGAAACAACACACACACACACACACAAACAAAACAAAACTGTGAAACATTGTTTAAAACAAAACACACAAACAAAACAAAAAACAAACAAAACAATAAACAAAACAAAACTGAGAACCACTGTTCTAAACAAAACAGAAAAAAAAAATACTTTTGAACCACTTTTCAAAACACACACAAAAAAAAAATTAAAAATTAAACTGAGAACCACTGCTCAAAATACACAAACAATTCAAAACTGAGAACCACTGTTCAAAACAAAACACAGAAACAAAACAAAACTGATAACCACTGTTCAAAACACACCAAGAAAACAAAAAAAAATACAATTAAACTGAGAACCACTGTTCAAAACAAAACAGAAACAAAACAAAACTGAGAACCACCGTTTAAAATAAAACACACACACAAAAAAAACTCTGAGGACCACTTTTCAAGACAAAACACACAAAACAATACTGATAACCACTGTTCAAAACAACACATAAACAAAACAAAAATGAGAACCACTGTTCAAAACACACCAACCAAACAAAAAATAAAATTAAACCGAGAACCACTGTTAAAAAAAAAGGAAAAAAACAAACAAAACTGAGAACCACTGTTCAAAATAACACATAAACAAAACAAACAACAAAACAAAACTGAGGACCACTGTTCAAAACAACACATAAACAAAACAAAAATGAGAACCACTGTTCAAAACACACCAACCAAACAAAAAATAAAATTAAACCGAGAACCACTGTTCAAAAAAAGGAAACAAAACAAAACTGAGAACCACTGTTTAAAACAAACAAACAAACAAACAAAACCAAGAAGCACTGTTTAAAACAAAACAATAAATAAAACAAAACTGATATCAACTGTTCAAAATGAAACAAGACACAAAACAAAAAACAAAACTGTGAACCACTGTTCAAAACAAAACAATAAACAAAACAAAACGGAGAACCACTGTTTATAAAAAAAACTAAATCAAAACAAAACAAAACAAAATAAACTGAGAACCTCAGTTCAAAACAAAACCAAGAACCACTATGTTGGAGGAAGCAAGCAGTGTCCCCAACCTTGTATCATCAAAGTGTCAGGCGAAGGCAGATGACCTTCTCCTCCTGGGCGGGTCCAGTCTGCGATTAGCAGCATTAGATGGATGCTATTATGTCAGATTAATTGCAGGGGGCTGTGCTGCATCCAGCACACGGCTCATTCTTAACTCTCCTCCAGCCACCTGCTCCCACGGTTCAGCTCACACCTCATGAGTCCAGCGCAGCCACGAGAACTCCAGCAAGGTCAGCCAGATACATCCGCCCCAAAGCTGAATATCAGACTGCAAATAGGTAGGGTCCAGGCTGGAAAACGGAAAAAGGGAAAACAATTATTTTCTTCTCATGCAATTGGACAATGAGGTACATTTTTGGCTTTCGATTATGGAAAACAAGAGCAGGATCAGTCCTACTTCAGCAGGTTTAAGATGTAAGGAAGAGCTTTTCCATGATGAAACCTATGAAATTGGCAAGTATTTCTGCAGTGCTTTAAAACTCTCCACAGTTTGTCTGATTAAAAGATCAAATGGCTCATTAAAGCTTCCAGGCATGAATTCCTATTCAAGAGTCATACTTATTAGACAAACATTGTGCTTTAGCACACCTGGATCAATGACGTGACACTCATTTTCTGTCCAAACTATTATTTAATTCATTAATCCATACATGCATAAAATCATTCATACAGAGAAATGTGACTTGAATACACCATCTGTGATGGACGTTTTATATTTCTGAATTAAAGAAAGAAAAATGTGCACCATGTTTGCTATAGACACCATTTTGACCAGGGAAAAGAAAAAAAAAATGTGGTAAAGAATATGTCAGAAAGGTCAGGATGTTAAAATAATGATATTTTGATGACTTATGGCATACAATTTAGTTTATGTATTCACAGTATTCCCAAACTGTGTCATCAGAGTTCCATGCTGTGTATGGGAATAATAATCTCGCAAAGCTGGGGGAAAGTCAGTGTGTTTGTCACATTGTCAGAAGAGTGGAGGACGTATCAGGCCAGTGGCAGTGCAAGGTCAGCATCCCCTGGTATCACATGTGCACATGCACCAGTTTCCTCATGCAGGGGCCAGAACTGGGGGCCTCCAGAGGCAGGACTGAGCACAGATGCTTTAGCTGATGTCACTGCTGGCCACGCATGAGTGGATGCAAGGTTAGAAGGTGGTGCTTTGCCTTTCCCGTTGCTGGGAGAGAAAGATGCAGAAGGGACAAAGCTGCTGACAGTGATGGCAAATGGAGGAGCGGGCCAAGAGACAGACCGACGCTCACCAGAAGAAAAAAAAAAAAAAAAAAGACCTTCCCCAATCATTTTTTAGATGTATGTGTCATTTTAAAAAGTTTGAAGACAGTATCTGAAGTATTAAAGATATATATATACATCCCACAAGGCTATTGGCTCAAACAGTTCTTCCAATTGTTTGATAATCCCTGAATCTGCAGTTTTGGTTTTGTGCTTACAGTATTGTTTTGAGAAAATGGAGTATCACTGAGGAAGATATCAAACAAAAAAAGCTAAAAGGTACACTTTTGTACCATACTTACTCCTAAATGGTAGTACCTTTGAGGGACAGTTAATGCAGTGAATACAGCATAGTTTTCAATATTACATATATTTAACTCGTTTAACAAGCATTTCAGACATAAAAATGTAACATTTAAAAGTAGCATCTTAATTTTAGCTTATTCAACCGTTCTTTGTAATCGCTTTTCACCGAAATATAACGCTAATTCTCATGCCGGTGTGTCGCAGAAATCTGAGCCGGTGAAGGGCTGCTGTTTGCCGGGGTAACTGCGAACTTCAAACCGCGGCCTTGCGTTTCACTCGTAGCTAAAAGTCGTGACCGACTACAAAATCTGCCTATAAACAAACAGTACTGACATTAGAGAACATAGTTTAACATCAAATTACATTAACCTCAGTACTATAACGAATAAAATCCATTTATTTATGCAAGGCAAAAGGCGTTTCCATTCTGCGAAACAACCGCTGCTGACGCAACTGACTGACATCTCGTCCTTATGTTGTGTTGCGTAAAATAATACAATTTACAGCACGGTAAAGACTTTATAAATGAAATGTATACAAACCTTTATTTTGCTGAAGAAGTACACTAAATTGGCGGCGCTAAAAACCTGTCTCTCCTGTAGAGGACCCAAAAGCCCGTGCTCTTACTGTAACTCAGTAACTGCAGCTGGGTTTCGTCGGAGACAGACTCAACTCAGCGGATGGGTAGAAGAAAATAACCCAGTTAAAAATAACCCAGCAACTTAGTTACAGAAAACCTATACAAAAAAATATTAAAATAACCCAATAAAATGACCCAACAAGTTGAACCCAGCATTTGGGTTAAAAAAATAACCCAGCAGTATGATTATTCTTTATTTTCTCTTCTTTTATTTTTAGAGCTGTACCAGGAGACAATCTGGAAACAAGGTGTTACTGCACTTGGCCAAGAGAGGGTGATCTAACAGCATGGTTGCAACCAAAGATGTTGTTCTGTCATTTAGAACAGTCGTGTCAAAATACAAAGCAGATTGAGAGTGAGAGCAGTCACTGAGCTTGAGTTTCACTCATTTTACACCGTGTGTACACTAAGATGCATATGAAGCCACAAGGAAGCAAGCAAGCAAGCAAACTCAAAAAAAAAAACAAAACAAAACAAAAAAAACGTTGTATATGCATTGAACTGTTTTATTGCATTTATAAACAAACAATAAGAAAAGAAACTAAGAAAAGAGACAAAAAGACTAAAAACCACAAACAAAAAACAAATAAGTAGTATTTTGTAAAAACTGCTTTATATGTATAAATGTTTGTTATTTTCACTGCATTCATAGACAAGAATAAAAAGAGACTAAAAGCCATGAACAAGCAAGCAACCCCCCCCCCCCCCCCAAAAAAAAAAAACAAAAAACAAAACAAAACAACAAATAAGTAACATTAACTGCTGCATATGTATAGAACATTTTTATTGTATTTATAGACAAAAGTAAAAAATTAGACTAAGAAAAGACAAAAAAAAGTCTAAAAACCACAAGGAAGCAAACAAAACAAAAACAAATATGTAACAATTTTTAAAAACTGCTTTCATTGTATAAAATAAGTTAATTGCATCCATAGACAAAAGACTAAAAAGAGACCAAAAACCATAAACAAACATGCAAAAAAAAGTATTTTTAAAACTGCTTTATAAGTATATATTTTACAAAAAAAAGTAATTCTTAAAAACTGCATTACAATGATAGAATACTTTCATTGCATCCATTTACAAAAGACTAAAAAGAGACTAAAAACCATAAACAAACATGCAAAAAAGTGCAGAATAGTTTTTTTTTTTCAAAACTCCTTTAAAAGTATATCTTTTCATTGCATCCATAGACAAAAGACTAAAAAGAGATCCAAAAAAAAACAGAACAGAAAAAAATATTTTTTCAAAACTGCTTTATAAGTATAGAATATTTTCATTGCATCCATAGACAAAAGACTAAAAAGATACTAAAAACTATAAACAAGCATGCTAAAAAAACAAAACAAAACAAAAACAAAATAGAAAAAAGTAATTCTTAAAAACTGCTTTACAATGATAGAATATTTTCATTGCATGCATCCATTGACAAAAGACTAAAAAGAGACCAAAAACCATAAACAAACATGCAAAAAGTGCAGAATAGAAGTTTTTTTTCAAAACTCTTTTAAAAATATATATTTTCATTGCATCTATAGACAAAAGACTAAAAAGAGATCCAAAAAAAAAAAAAAAAAAAACAGAACAGAAAAAAGCATTTTCTCAAAACTGCTTTTTATGTATACAATATTTTCATTGCATCCATAGACAAAAGATTAAAAAGATACTAAAAACTACAAACAAGCATGCAAAAAACAAACAAACAAACAAAAAAAACACAATAGAAAAAAGTAATTCTTAAAAACTGCTTTACAATGATAGAATATTTACATTGCATCCATTGACAAAAGGCTAAAAAGAGACCAAAAACCATAAACAAACATGCAAAAAAGTGCAGAATAGAAGTTTTTTCTTCAAAACTCCTTTAAAACTATATATTTTCATTGCATCTATAGACAAAAGACTACAAAAAGAAGAGAAATAAAAGTAATTTTTAAAAACTGTTTTTTAGTACAGAATATTTTCATTGCATTCATAGACAACAGAGTAAAAAAAGACTAAAAAAGAAAACAACTGAAAAATAAACATTTTTTAAGCTGCTTTATATATACAATACAATTTTTTTTTTTTTTTTTTTTTTTGCATTCATAGACAAAAGACTGAAAAAAAAAACAAAAAACAAAAAAATCGAAGTCATTTTTTTAAAAAAACTTCCTTTTTTTATGCAAGTAACAGACTAAAGCGGGATGGGAAAACCAAAAACAAATAAATAACTTTTTTATTATTATTACATTCAAGCAAACAAAACAAAACAGAAAAATGTATTTTTATTATCTATTTATTATTAATTTTTTTTAACAAACTGCTTTATCCACCTTATTTTTCAATGTGGAAGTAAGCTGTGTTCTGGTGATATGAGAGACTTCCAGTTCACACGCCGCCATAGGGAAATAACGAGAAGACTATAGAAGTGCAGTAAATGGTAAAACTGTTTGCACTGCAAACCAATGTGTTCATTATTAAGACAGTACATTAAAATAATATAGTAAGACACACCATTGCAAAATCAAGCAGTAAAACTAGCTGTTTTGTACCGGAAGCCATACACATTAAATTTACAAATGGCCGTGTCCTCTCTTACGGGAAAATAAGTCGGATATGCATAGAATATTTTTATAGCATTCATAGACAAAAGACTAAAAGGAAAAAAAAATACAAACTTTTTTATTGCATTCATAGACAAAATCTTCATGTTTTAAAGATTCTCCATTTGTGTGAAGGAAAACTGTGTTAAAATTCCATGATAATTACTACCTTGACATCGTATCTCATTTATGCTTCATTTTTTCTCCTATTCTAGTCTCTTGCATCGGGCCATATTTTCTGTTGAAAGGTCTGCATGTGAAATTAATAGTCTTGGGTGAGAAAGAATGAGAATGATATGCATTTTTTCAATGAATAGCCTTGAGCCTTGAGCTCACACCATATCTATTCATTACTGCATCAAAGAGAACTCTCCTCCACCAGCAAAGGTAAATAGTTGACTGGCTCGCGCCTTTGAAAAGAAAAATTGAATAATTTTTGCACTCATCTCTTTGATTTTATTTTATTTTTTGCCTGCTCCAGAACCTCTTACCCTGCTCTTCTCTCACCGTAATAGTGTCATTTTGCGTTTCTGAAATAGAATTCGGCAGGGGTCATATGTCTAGACTGGATTTTGATGAGGAAATTAATAAGACTTAGGGAATGCATTCGGTGCTCACCGACCGTTTTGATTTTGTCAAATAGCCTCTCATTTTCTTTATGGAGATATAATTTTAGATTACCACTTTGAGTGAGGCTACATTAGCAGAGCTGAATAATTTGAATCCTCTGGATGAAACATATGGCCGGTTACTTTTGTTACAGGAAATACACTGCCTCCTCTATAACAACTTATTGTGTAAATCCACCCGAATTCATGCTTTGAACAGACATCCATTCTCATGATTGCTTTCATCTTTAAGAATACGCTCGCTTTCTTTTTTCTCAAAAAAAAGAAGGGTTGAGCACAGAACACCTGTGAAAATAGCATAATTTTGTTGTTTGTTCAGAGCGATTTAATCATTTCCATTTCCAAACACTGAAACTACAGAGAAATATGTGCAAATGTTGGGCTTGTGTGACTGTAATAAGTAATAATATTGCATGGACGGTAGGGTCAACATGCATTTGCAGCCTGAAGAAAGTAAAATCTTGTTGTTTGAGATCTGTGGCTGTAGTCTGTTAACTAGGTCATCACTGCTGAGTGTATATAATGGAGCCTGCTGTCTCTCTGAGAGCAGAAAGAAAGACGAGAGGACACCTGACCACAGCCGTCTCGCTCTCTAAGAGCACACACGACAAAATGAGACAAACAGAAAACATTTCACAGAGATATGATTTATGAGCTCAGGAAACTTTATGGAGAATTTAATTTAAGTACATTTAAGTATCATCTTTGTCTCAGATGGTTCGCCTAAGTCCTAGAGAGGAATATAATTGTCATGATTGAGATAGATGATAAAACTATACACTACCATTTAAAAACTTGGGGATTTTTTATTTTTTTTTAATTCAGCATCAAAAGTTACAAAATAGTTATATTCCAAATAAATGAAGTTGCATTTATCACATTTCCACAAATATATTAAGAAGCACAATTTTTTTCAACATTGATAAAAAAAAAAAAAAAAAAAATTACTTGTTAAAATGATTTCTGTATGATCATGTGACACTGAAGACTGAAGTAATGATGCTGAAAATTCAGTTTTGTCATAAAAGGGATAAATTACATTTTAAAATGTATTAAAATAGAAAACACATTTTATTTTTCCATTGAATTGATTTACAGCACCAGTCAAAAGTTTTTGAACAGTAAGATTTTTAATGTTTTTTAATGTTAGTATCTTCTGCTTACCAAGCCTGCATTTATTTGATCCGAAGTACAATAAAACAGTACATTTCTGAAATATTTTTACTATTTAAAATAACTGTTTTCTATGTGAATATGTTTTAAAATGTAATTATTCATAAGATTTCAAAGCTAAATTTCCAGCATCATAACTCCAGTATTCAGTGTCACATGATCCTTCAGAAATCATTATAATATTCTGATTTGCTGTTCAAAAACATTTATTATTATTATTAAGTTAAAAACAGCTGAGCAGATTTTTTTCAGGATTCTTCGATGAATAGAAAGTTCAGAAGAGCAGCATTTATCTGAAATAGAAATCTTTTGTAACAACTGTTTGTACTCAACTGTTTTAAATATTATTATTATTATTATTATTATTATTATTATTATTATTAATAATAATAAATGTTTCTTGAACAGCAAATCATCATATTATAATGATTTCTGAAGGATCATGTGACACTGAATACTGTAGTTATGATGCTGAAAATTTAGCTTTGATCACAGGAATAAATTAAAACATATTTAAAATTTATTCAAGTAGAAAACTGTTATTTTAAAGAGTAAAAATATTTCAAAATATCACTTTTACTGTATTTTGGATCAAATAAATGCAGGATTGGTGAGCAAAAGCGAATTCTTAAAAAAAAACAACAACAACAACAACAAAAAACATTTAAAATCTTTTGACTGGTAGTGTATGTATTTAATCAGCGACAATACACTTTAGTAATAATTCATAAAATCAGCTGTACCAGATTTAGCCAAGGCAGCTAATTTTAAATCTTAAGGACAGTTTGATGTTAAATAATTAAATTAAATAAAAATAAATACATACACAAAATTTTTAACACTAAAATCCCTATAAATGTTTACAATTTTTATTTGACAACAACCAACTTTTTTTTTGTTAGAAACCACAATTATTATAATTTTTTTTTAAATTGTAATAATAGTTCACAATATTACCGATTACTCTTACCGATGTCAAACTTTTAAATGTTACTGTATAGCTATGAAATTAGTGTGGATGTAGCTCAGCAAATTGATTTAGAAGTATCAAAATGTTTTGAGTCTGTAATCAAATTTTAGCAAATCTGAGAACAGTTGTGACGTTGTTGAGCTCTTCTGAAATGTTAGACATGAGATCACTGCAGTGCAGTGTCAGAAATGAAGGAAAATGAACAAAAATGCCGCATAAATTTAAGACAAAGGGGCAAAAATGCCCCTGCACAATTATACAATGTATTATTCGCGATGAAAATGAAATGTGAAAATTAATAAAAAAAAGTGTCAATTTGCGGAGTTACATTTAGATTCGCTCACACTGCATCAGATTGCTTTTACGCACTGTTTTGTGCAGCGTTGAGCCTTATAACCAATCAAACGCGTTTCTGTTGAACTTAGGAATGCATTGGCCAATCAGAGGTGCTCAGCACTGAAAACGCACCAATGTAAATAAAAGATTAATTTCATAGCTTCAGTGATTATAATGGGAGTTTTTGCATAACTTGTGCTAAACTAACATTATGGATGTACATGTTGACAACAGTTTAAAATATTGATTGAAGTAATTGGGTAAATTTAAGTATTTGACATTAAAGACAACATAGTATGGTAATTATAAGATGATTATAAAAATTGCCCTCATGAATGTAAAAAATATTGCCCTTTATGGAAAAGTTAATTTCTCACTCTGTCTGCGGTCTTTAACAGAAGTCATTGAACTTCATTGTTTTTAAGAAAATTGAGAGAGTTTCAGTGTATTTGCTGTGCTGGCTGGGATTCTGTTTGTAATATCTTCAAGAAGGAAAAAAAAAGAAAGTGAAGATAAAACTAAGAAATAAATGATACACATTTGACCTATGAATTATAAGAAAATGAGTTTTGTGTCTCCAATAAATCCCTTTTAGTGAAGAAAATGTCTGTCCATAATATTAATCTCTATGTGTGTGATAATAGAGAAGGAACTACAGCGAGTTTTATTATCAGTGTAGTGCGTAAGCTTTGTCCTTCATCACATTTTGTGATTCCTACAAACAGCAGTGACATTCATGTGGGATTTCCAGCTCCGATATCTCATGTTTAAAGTGTAAAGGGACTTGTAGCCTGAACTCTCTGGAGGGGAATAGCAGTGACTTGTCTTGTACAATCTTAAGGAAGGTAAGCCTGCGTGACTTTCATTACTGGCCCCCCGATTAAAGCTCTGCTCACATCGGGTGGAAGATTAGCCCTCAATCTGGATCCAGTGTGATGTGTCAAAAAATAGACGTGAACGTGAACGTCAGGATTAAGCTGAATCAGGGGTGAGAGAAAAGGAGAGAAGGGAAAAGGAAGTGGGAGAAAGAAACACTGAGTCTCTGTTCTTCATGTTTTTACGGGTGAGCCACTCGTCCAATAGATACAACTCTAAAAGTATCAATGGCATGAACAAAAAAACCCTTAAGATATCATTTTAACCATCCTGGTTCAGTTTTGACCCAGAAAATGTACATATAAAAGTCCATGGATCCATTGGTGAGCTGTTTTTTAAGAAAGTATAAACCAAGATATTGCAATGTATGTCATAAGCGAGGTGCTGTAATCAAGTAAGTTTGACCATGTTCCAGTAAATTACCCCAACACTGTGGTATTTCTCTCACAACTGTGCTCTTCACCTCCTGTATTGTTTGGTGCAGCTGAGAGAGGGACATCGCTATGCCAAGCGTGATTATAACACCACACAGCTGCCTGTGTTCACAACAAATTTAATGGCCTCCTTCCCTGACTAATGAGCATAGCTGTCTTATGAGCATGGACATTAAGATGTTGTAATTTTTGGGATAATTAGTTTGCTTGTCAGTTTTATGTCCTGTACCTCTGTGGCATCTGAACACGGCCTCGGAGCTCTTCTTTGTTGTTAAGCACGGGGGGAATTTACAGTTTCGTTTCATTAACAAAATCCATTCTTTCTGTTTGATCAGCTCTCATTACTTTCCATGACTGTGACTGATAGCGCTTTGGCAAAGTCTTTAGTTTGATTTGCAGAAAAAAATAAAGCTTATTCACGTTCCAAGTTAGACATGATCATACAGTTAATGTTTATTAAAGGGCGCATGATGAATATTAAAAAAAGAGAACAAACTAATGCCGTGAAAACAAAACTAGCAATTTGGAAATACTGGAAATTCCTCGTCTTGTTATTTCTGCATCCAATAAGCGTTCACAGTGCATACCAGTCATAACATAAGAGACACATGGATAGTCACTGGGACTGCATAATCTAACCCAACATGTCTCCTACCACTGCCAGCTGTCACAGTGGCAGTCCACAAGTTTTTAGTTTCCGTTTCAAAACAATACTGTTCAATTACAGCAACTGCACTGACAGGACATAATGCTTTTGTGCCTCTTTTGCATCTAGTACTTCAACATTAGACTCAGTGTCTTACTCAAAACCATTCACAATCTAGTTTAACCAGGCAGCTGTTTTTCTTCACTTGACATATTTCTTACAGTTTGCATGTGTCACATTGAAAAGCTTATTTCTTCTTAAAGCAATCAGTAGTGTTAATTTTGTCAGCCATTTTTAATTTAGCCTTAGTCTTAGTCCTATGTCAAATGTACTTTTTAGTTATCATATTTAGTCAACCTTGTGCTGTTTTTGTTGTCACCTTTTAGTCGATGATTTATAATTTATCTTACCTCATCTAGTGTACTGATTCATTATAAGCTATTTGATATATAAATTAGGGCTAATATGAAAGACTTAGATATGCACTCTTTCTACAGGGTAAAAAATGACAGTGAATTTAACAGTAAAAAACTGTAAAAATGCTACAGTAAAAACCTGTTAAACGGTAAAAGACCATAAAATTTACAGTGAATACCCGTAAATTGACATTCCCAGAATTCCCTGTGTTACATTTTTTTTTTTAATTTGATGTTTTTTGTTGAAATAACTCTTTCTTCTTAGTTTTTACTTATCAGTTTTGTACATTAGGGTTGTATGTTACATCTAATGTTGTTAAATGAATGTTTATTGCATTATTTCAGTTTCATGTGTGTTACCATGATGGTGTTTAGTGTTTGTGTGAATGACACTGTGCACCTTCTATATATGTTAATCTTTAAAAGCTGTTTGTGATGGGCTTTGGTTCATCATGTGACTTCACTACCTCATCACTACCTGCTTTTGGTGGTTATCAGTACTTCAATAAGTTGGTACATTAACATTATATCAGTTAATGAAATTACAGTATTTAACTGTAAGTTTAAGTGAAAACTGTAAAACATAAAACGTTGCTACCATACTTTTTACGGTAAACTTCACGTTCTTTTTTTTTAGTCTACATTATGAGATCCGGTAAAAACAAACTAAAATATTGTAACAATGAAATTTCTAATATCAATTCCAATAATTCCAATTTCCAGACATGTTTCTCTATTAAAACAACAGCATATGAGTAAGAGCATTTATTCAGCAATCACAATCGCAAACAATATAGTCAAGATCTCATGACAGAGCACAGACAGGCTGAATGACACTTTCCAGTTTACTTGTTTGTAAGTGTTTTCAGATCATTGTCAGTTCTTTCATAATGAAGAGCAAGCTTTCGTGCATGGTTGCCAGATTGCAAAAAACACTGCAGAGAAAATGTACTCTTTCAGAAGCTCTCATTTGGAGACTTGAACTCTTGATATCTGGCAACCGCACACATGAAAGCTCAAGTAGGAGGCCCGTACAACAGTCTGCAACAATATTGTCTCCTTTCTTTTGACAATAATGAAAATAAAAAGAGATTTAAGTATAGATTTTATTTTATATAGTATAGGTTTTTAATCTTGTCTTTAATCATCAACGATATTGCATGTTGATGTAGTTATCTACTGTTACTGTTTATTGACCTTGTCAATGAACATTTCCCGTCATAGTTTTCGCTAACAAAATTAACACTGGAGGCTTTAGTTTGTGTCCACATTCATCAATCATGATTTGCTATTATATGTTGATAGGGAGTTGTAATTGGAGGAAGGAACATCCTGATTCAAGAAAACATTTGATTGGACAGAAAACTGTACACAAGTCTTATATTTGTTCTGCAGGGTTCTCAGATAACACTGAAAGAAAAAGAAAGAAACACTTTAGTATAGGGACCAATTCTCACTATGAAATAGTTGCTTACTAGCATGCATATTGGCTGTTTGTTAGTACTTATAAAGCACATTTTCTGCATGACTATATTCTACATCCCTAATCCTACACAATACCTAAACTTAACAACTACCTTACTAACTATTTTACTGTTTATTGAGTTTATTAAGGCAAAAGTCATAGTTAATATCTTATTTGTCTCTGTTGGTAGAGAATTGGACCTTAAAATAAAGTGTGACCGAAAATTGTTAAGAAATTGTCTGATCAATTTATTTACCTCTAGTACTCAATTAGTTTGAGAGCTTTAGGGGCAAAAATATTTTTCCACAATATCAGCACATTTAATAATGTCATGTTGATTTTATAAAACCGTTCGATAAACTCATATTAAGTGACCCTTAATAATACTAAAATGCATTGAAATGCATTTATTAAGTACCAAGTATACTAAAAATACAAGTACATAATTATGTGCTTAATAAAACAACCCTGCAATTGTACTTTTGGTATTCTAAACTGGTATACTGAAAGTCTGCTAAATTGGAACAACTGATTTTGTGCCTAATGCACTTTAATTGTGTGGACATAGTGCTGAGGTCCAATTAAAGATATACTTGAGTATATTTGATTATGCTACAGTGGAACTATTGCAAGTATACTTCAGGTACACTTTAAATATTGTGCATTTAAAGACTGATACAGTATTATACAGAGATCATACAATCCTTATTTACAGAGATATTAAACACATTTTAGGTTTAATATGAAGAAATGGGTATTGAGCAAGAAAGAAATCCAAATAAAGTTTAATTATAATTTTATATCAGTAAGTCTTAAGTGATATGTCAACAAATATGTTAATGGATTTGAAATATACTTATGATGAAATAAATGTGATGCGATCTAGGAAAACCCAACACGTGGTAAAATGTTACCTTTTTTAGGTTCATATTGATACCATATGAAAGCTGGGTTCAAGCCCTTTTCCAAAAGTGTTTTTATTTTGTCCATACCTATAACGTTGAGGCAAACTCAAACTTTTATTTTGTATGCGATGAATCACGATTAATTGTTTGACAGCCCTACTCATGATATATAAAAAAACTTTGCGTGGCGTAGTTTACACAGGCGGAGAATGTGCATTGATACACCTTTATTTAATATGTTACGTGGTTTATTTTGATAGGTTAACTGTTTTTGTGGTGTTAAGGGAAAGCACCACCGCAGCGCATTCTTAAGAGAAAGACAGTAATTTCTGCTTGCTGCAATAAATTGCTATTTTTCTGCACTAAACAAGTGAATTTTCAGAGATGATAGACATAATGATATAGAATAAGAATTTAATGAAAATCTAATTTTGACAAAAAAATTGACATTCAACCTATTTTTGGAATTTCCTGAAAACATCCCAGTTTGACATCCGACGGGTTTTCCCAGATTGCATCACAATTGTATTTTAAATAAATTATGGCATAAGAATTTTTTTTACTAGAGGATTCATTTCAGACACAATAGTGTCTGTTTTTCCATCTACAAAAATATTTGCAAACAAAGCCACAACAGTGGCCACACAAGTGGTTCATTCCTGCATTAATCTGCATTTTGAACAAATTAGTTAGATGAATGACTCAAATAACCATTTATAAAGACAGTCACTTGCTTTGTTGTTTTATACAAATCAGCTGAATAAATTATTTGATGACTCAAAGGTAGATACTGATTTAATTTGATTGGCAACAGCCTATAGTGTATTATTCTAATTAAATGCATTGCTACATATGCATTTCACAACAAAAAGTAAGTGGGCAAATATCACCCCTTTAAGAGAAAAATGAATTTCTGTCACTGCAGTGAAGGCATGTTTGCATCATTATCTGATGTGCATAATTCCTCCAGTGAACTGGGTGCTAAAACCACACAATTCATTCTTAGTAAATTCCCCACTGAGTTTGCTCTCTGTGAGCAAAAGAGAAGACTCTGTGAGAAAAACAAAATTAATTCAGTTAAGCTATTATTTCTCAATGCCAGTGTAGCCTGTGAATGTCTTAAACGCTGTTTACTGGAACTAATCCATTAACATGTTAAAGCTGCTATTATTCATTATGTTACAAAAGAAAACAAAGGTAATTGAATTACACTTGATGTGCACAGAAAAAAAAAGAAAGAGGACAGAACTTAAAGTCTCAGTAGAACATTGTTTCACTCACTTCAAACAGACAAATTCTAATGCAGTCCAGGCAGATATGCACAACTCCTCTCTTTTGTTTGTTTAAATAGCATGCAGGATGACACCCTTGTGAAAAAGAAATACACTTTTAAAAAGAATGCTTTATAGAAATAATATACTTACAACTTACTACATTTATAATGTATTGATGTTATGAAACGCATTACAATTGTTATAATTATGTGTTTTAGTATGTTAGTCAACACATCAAAATAATGATTTACATTTAATTTAATACTATAATAAAATGCACTTTTCAAAGTGTACGTAAGTGTGTTAAAAACGTATTGTCTTTAAGGACACTATATGTGGACCTTTATTTCATTATTATATATGCAAGTACAGGTTTTAAAATATACTTTTAAGATTTGAAGTACACTACAAGTGCACATTTAAAACAATCAGTCAGACCTTTTTTTCACAGAGGGACTTAAGAGTGTGATCCTAGACTTGTGTTTTGTCTGCAAAGTACATGTTCATTTGCAGTAGACGTGTTAAAGGACAAATGTGCTTGTTGAGGAGCAATGCATTAGCACACATTTCATATCTATCATTGCTAAATTTCTCTCCAAGAGGGTTGGCTCACTTTTGTAACCGGAAAAAGAGCTGTAAAACAGTCTTTAAAATGTGCAAAAATAGTTTTCTTGGTAATTTTTAACCTAATGTTTATGCATCACATCTGTGATGTGCTATACATAAATAATTTTAACTCATAGTTTATATGAACCTATGGAAAACAAGTATAGTAAATGGATGTTTTTATATTAAAAGACTATTTTTTCCCCTTGACATTTTTAAAGAAACAGCTTCCATCAAATGTTGCCGTCTTACTATGAAACATCTATGAACTACACCATTTGAAAATAGTTGGTTATAGTGGTGTAAATAATGATTACTGATATAAAAAGAGCTTTCAGCACGCTGAACCAGCTACTGGACCCACAAGCTGGTCCCAAGAGGTCTCTTTGTCTCAAATCCACCAAGGTCTCACTGACCTGTATTGAGCCAAGGAAACAGCTCTGATTAAGGTGCTCACCTTTCTGCAGACCCTCTGTCCTCTACAACATATGGCAAACCTTGGAGTTCAAGGACACCGTGGTTTCACAGATAATGGTTGATTCATTACCAGCACTGACATCAATCTTTCAACACCCGCCATCATCACCCCCACCAGGAACCGAGGGGACCTCCTCTCCACCATAATCCAGCCTTACATTTTACTATCTGTGTGAAAAGTGTTTCAGTATGCTGCATGATGGCATTCCAATTATTTCTACAAATGTAGTCAGTGTTTTTCTTGTAGGGAGATTTAAACATACAGATGTATGTTTGAACCTGTGCCTATCTAAGATATGTAAGAGTCATTTTTGTGAGGGTGTCTGGGATACGGGAACATGTTTTGCTTTGATGGAGACCAGCCCTCCCACAATATTTCTCTTTTCAACTGCCCTGCGTCAAGACCACCCCACTAGACCAAGGGAGACAAAGATGCAGTTAGTAAATGCGACCTGATAAGTGTGACATAATTGTTAAAAAGATAGTTCACCCAAAAATGAAAATTAACCCTCGATTTACTCACTCTCAAGCCATCCTAGGTATATATGGCTTTCTTCTTTCAGACGAATACAATTGGAGTTATATTTAAAAATGTCCTGGCTCTTCCAAGCTTTATAATGGCAGTGAACGGCTGTTGAGATTTTGAAATCCAATAGTGGATCCATCCATCATAAAAGGTTCTCCTCACGGCTCTGGGAGGTTAATAAAGGCCTTCTGAAGTGAATCGATGTGTTTGTGTAAGAAAAATATCCATATTTAAAACTTTATAAATCATAATCTTTACTTTCCACTAACTGTCGTATATGTGCATTCACGAGAGAGTGGCGTTCCAGCGCATGACGTAGGAAAAGTTTTGTTTACAGCAAGGAAAATCAGTCTCCTTTTGGTTTATATCAAAATCCTCCAACATTTTTCTTTAAAAATCCTCATTTTGTATTTGTACTAATTTGTAACTGGTGTTTTGTTTTGCTCTGTCCTCTGCACTTCTGTGTTCATCACTGTGTTTTCCTATGTCCTACGTCATCCGCTGGAACGCCACTCTCTTTTGAGACTGCGCGTATGACAGTTTGTGGAAGCTAGAGATTGCGGTTTATAATGTTTTAAATATGGATATTTTTCTTGCACAAACACATCAGTTCACTTCAGAAGGCCTTTATTACCCCCCGGAGCCATGTGGAGTACATTTATGATGGATGGATACACTTTATTGGACTTCCAAAAAATCAACAGCCATTCACTTGGCATTATAAAACTTGGAAAAGACAGATTTTTTAATATAACTCCAACTGCATTCGTCTGAAAGAAGAAAGTCATAAGTCTTGACTGTGTTGTTACCTGAAATATCCACAGCATTTTTTTTTTAATGATAGTTGTTCATGATTCCCTTGTTTGTCCTGAACAGTTAAAACGCTGTTCTTTACAAAAACTCCCAAAATTATTTGGTTTTTCATGATTTTGTGTGTATTTGAACTCTTTCCAACAATGACAGTATGATTTTGAGATCCATCTTTTCACACTGAGGACAACTGAGGGACTCATGCAACTATACAGAAGGTTCAAACTCTCACTGATGCTCCAGAAGGAAACACGATGCATTAAGAGCCAGGGGGTGAAAACTTTTTGAATTTGAAGATCAGGGTAAATTGAACTTATTTTGCATTCTGGGAAACATGTATCTTCTGTAGCTTCTAAAGGGCAGTACTAAATTAAAAAAATATATATTTAGGCAAAATACGAAAAATGTACACATCTTTATTCTGTTCAAAGGTTTATACCCCTGGCTCTTAATGCATCATTTTTCTTTCTGAAGCATCAGTGAGCATTTGAATCTTCTGTAATAGTTGCGTATGAGTCCCTCAGTTGTCCTCAGTGTGAAAAGTTGGATCTCAAAATCATAGTCATTGTTGGAAAAGGTTCAAAAACATGAAAATGCTGAACAACCAAAGAACTTTTGGGACCTGAAGGATTTTTTTTCTGAAGAAGAGTGGGCAGTTTAACTGTTTAGGACAAACAAGGGACTCATGAACAACTATCAACATTAAAAAAAAACAAAAAAAAAAACAGCTGCAGGTCATTCAGGTAAAAACACAATATTAAGAATCAAGTGTATGTAAACTTTTGAACAGGTCATTTTTATAGATTAAACTATTATTATCTCTTGTGGACTATATGTAAATGTCTTTTTTTTGTGAAATATCTTATTAAGGTCAGTACTAAATAAAAAAATAACATGCATTTTGTATGACCCCTCTTATTTTGGTAAAATGATTAACATTTTGCAGATTCTACAAGGTGTATGTAAACTTCTGACCTCAACTGTAAATCACTGAATAACTCGCTCAACCCATTTGTTTAAATACTCTGATTTAATTTACTATATAACACCACTACAAAGTGGAGATGCACATTCTGCTTTGTTTTTGATATATAAATTATTATTTGACAGTTTTATCATTTTTTCAATTATTTTACAATTTCTTTCCAGAGTTTTACAACATCTACTTAGGGTAGTGCTCGATTTTCATTCCTTTAGCTCATTTCTACATATCATTGGTTAAACTGGTGGTGTTGCATTAGAGCTTTGTTACATTCTCCCCGACATGCCTCTGGAATAATACAAAAACCGCGTAAGTGATGGTTGCTTTGGGATTTGGGTCACTACATTATGAACTGCTACTGAGACAACTTCAAATTCAAGTCCTTCTCAGCCATTATGATATTTTATACTCAAGCTTTCCCAAAAACAACTTCCTCCCTTGAGAAATATAATTAACATATTTGTCTATTTGTTTGCCTCAAGACATACCAGACAGGCAGTGAGGGACGCACAAGACGGCGGTGATTTGGGGGTGGGGTGGATCTCCACCATAATACCAAACTCCGAAGGAATTTGCTTATTTTGAAAACAGTCTGTTCGCTCCAGGCAGCTGACACAACCTTATTAAGACTGGTCAACCGATGGAGGTCATCAAACAATCAGCTGAGAGCCTTTCTTTTCTTGTCCCACGCACTGTGAGGTGAACGAACCATTTAACCTCATCAAATTGCATGCTATTTATGTAATATCACTCTATAATGCAGTGACTGTGATGGTTATGGGATGTTGTTAAATGGTCCTGTAGATTTTTACTTCATCTTGGTTAAACAAATCAGAGCGCTGGGACTTAGAAGCCTTTTTGGTTTCCGTTATTTGTCAAAGGACACTGTGTCCCTAGTCTCGGATGTTTGTAGAAGAAGATACACTCACCCTATCAGTATGCCATTTACATGAAGGATCATGTGAACCGGCAGACTATCCGTTTAGTAGAATAATACATTCAAAGTAACATCAACAATGGGCCTGTGAATGATGAGCTGTACATGGATGGCTGAAAGGTGAATGGGATGTCAAATTAGTATTTTTTCTTTCTCCCTCTTTCTCGCTCTCGACTCTGTCTTTGTCTTCTTCACACTCTGTCTGAGGCCATCTGGACGCTGGCAGTGTCTGCTCACTCAAGGTGAAAGTAAGCTACGGCCTGCTCTGTCAGGACACTTGTACCACCAAGGCCACTGCCTCAGATAGAAAGCTCCAGTGTGCATGAATGCCATAAAACAACAGAAAAAAAAAGAATAAATGAGTTGTGTTTTATGACCCCAAAAAAAAAAGACTTTAATAATTTGATAATAATCATATTATACCAATATTTTAGTTTATTGTTAAAGGAGAAGTCCACTTCCAGAACAACAATTCACAAATAATGTACTCACCCCCCTGTCATCCAAGATGTTCATGCTTTTCTGTCTTCAGTCGTGATGAAATGATGGTTTTTGAGGAAAACATTTCAGGATTTTTCTCCATATAATGGACTTCATTGGTGCCCCGATTTTGAACTTCCAAAATGTAGTTTAAATGCAGCTTCAAAGGGCTCTAAACAATCCCAGCCAAGGAGGAAGGGTCTTCAGCCAGAGGAAACGATCAGCCATTTTTTTTCGAAAAATACAAATTTGTATACTTTTTAAAGACAAAAGCTCATGTAGCACAGGCTCTGGGATGTGCGTTCACAATGCTACGCACCACTGAATCACGTCAGGGAGCGTAAGCAGAACTACAGACCCAATGTTTACAAAGCAAACGCGCAAAGACTAAGAAAGTGCAAGTAAGTAAAACACTGTTTACAAACAAAAAGGTACAACAATGTTGGACAATTCTGAAGTTGTAGGAGAAAATGAGATGGAGTTTTTCGCCATACTCTACCTTTTTGAGCCGGAGTACACAGACAATGAACTTAGACGTGATTCGTAGTAGTGATGGGAAGTTCAGATCATTTTACCGACTCGGATCTTTGAGTCACATTCAGCAAAATGAACGAATCTTTTTGAGTCATTTCATTCATTTTAGCAAAATATAATTAAAATGTTACGTTTTACTTCCCTAACACATCTACTGCTTACAAACATTGATCACACTACAAACAAGACCAAACTATAATGCTATAAGAAACGGAAAAGATTAATTCAGTGTTTACCTGGGTCTTTAGTCTATGATTAGTTCACCTCACCTCTTATCTGACATGTTTTTGGGTTTGAGTCGTTCGTTCATCACGTGACAGCCCAATAAGCTTAACCAATGAAGTGTGACCCGGAAAAAGAATTGATCAGTTCATCTCTCGAGTCTTCGGGTTCGAGTTGTTTGTTCATCACGTGACGGCCCCATAAGATGAACAAACGAACAAACGATGAATTTAATTTCATTACAATATTAAAGCAAGTGATATCTGCAAGCAAATCATGTTAGGCATTTAGAACAAAAAACAAACATTTACACGCACACACACATCTATCTATCTATCCATCTATCTATCTATCTATCTATCTATCTATCGATATAGTAAAAAATAGATTTTGCCCTCAATATATATTGATCAAAGAAAATACATTCATCATGTCACATCTGAAGAAAAACTAAAACTGAAGAAAAGAAAACAAATGTGAACCTATAACATATTTAAATAAAAATAATACTTGATTTTAAGGACCAATTCTCACTATTAACTAGCATGTTTAGTAGTACTTATGAAGCACATATTATTGTCTTATTCTGCATGACTATATTTTAGACCCCCTAATTCTACCTAAACTTAACAACTACCTTACTATTAATAAGCAGCAAATTAGGAGTTCGTTGAGTCAAAAGTAGTAGTTAATACTACTACTACTACTACTACTAATAGTGAGAATTGGACCTTAACATAAAGTGCAACCAAAATAGAAAAAAGAATAAAGCTAAATGTAGACTACTGTAAGATTGGAAATATATTTTCGTGTCCTTGAAATATTTTGATCTCTATTTTGGTATATGAAACAATGATGTTTTAGTGCCACGTTAAAAAAATATATAAACCTAAAATTACGAGATTAAAGTTGTAATATTTAGAGAATAAAGTTGAAATACTTTGAGAAAAAAGTCGAAATTACGAGATTAAAGTCGAAATATTTCAAAAATAGTTAAAATATTTTGAGAATAAAGTAGAAATTTTGAGAATGAAGTCGAAATTATGAGAATAAAGTCGAAATGTTGTGAGAATAAAGCCAAAATGTCTCAAAATATTTCGACTTTATTCTCTAAATATTTTGACTTTATTCTCATAGTATTTAAATTTTATTCTCGTAATTTTGACTTTATTCTCAAAATATTACGACGTTAATCTCGTAATTTTAGATTTTTTTATACATGGCACTAAAATGGCGTCGTAGAAACTAAATATACTTCCAATTTTGAAAAAAAAATTCGGTAACACTTTACAGTAAGGTTCATTAGTTAACATTAATTACCTAGTTTACATGAATCAAGGATGAAAAATACTTTGACAGCATTTATTAATCTTAGTTAATGTTCATTTTTAGCATTTACTAATGCATTATTAAAATCACAAGCTGAATTTGTTAACATTACTTAATGCACTGTGAACGAACATGAACAATGACTGTATTTTTACTAACATTAACAAAGATTAATAAGTAGTGTATTAAATGTATTGCTCATTGTTCGTTCATGTTATTTAATAACTAATGTTAACAAATGACACCATATTGTAAAGTGTTTATTCACCAGTATTTCATTGAGCCTCAATGTTTGCATTCTTTCATTTAAGCTGTTTGGCCTTAACTTGATATGTTTTGGCCATTTCTAACCATTTCTAGCTATTATCTAGCCATTTCTATCTAACATCTGACCATCTATCTATCTAACTTTATTTTCCTCAAATTTACATTTTCCTATTGTCTTAGCTAGCAGAGTGCCCACAGGTGAAGTTGATCACATTAACTGTGAGCATGTTGCACTAGCATCTGACAATAACCAAGTGTCCAGATAAATTTTATATTCTATTTATGTGTCATATGTGTCATTTATGTGGTTGTTCCTTCTGGATTTGCCAGAGATGTGACCAATGAACCAGAGAAAAACACAAAGAATCTCCTGTCTTCTCCAAAACACGCACACACATAGAGAGAAAGACAGGCCTCCTGCAGAGGTGTAAATAGGCTGTAGGTGTTGTTTCTCAGATGGATGATAAGAAAATGGCTTATTTTGTCTCGGGGGCTCCATCTGTTTTTTCTTTTCTTAATAATCTAAACACAATGTCCGTTTATTTCTATTCCTACATGAATACTGAGAAGACAACACAAGCTCAAACATGTTGTAAGTAACAGTTTGTTTGGATAAAAAAAAACTTCAAAGACATGTAAGACTCTTTGAGACCCATCTAAACAAACACCTAATCCATATGCACTAAGGTCCGACTCGTATCTGATACTGATTACCGTTTCACTCTTTGACCTTTTCTCATGAAATTTCTGTGGGATTGCCAGAAAAAATAACAATATATGCTTTTCAAATCAGATTACGGTCTTGTTAAAACTGTTATTTTTCACAATAATGTACAATTAACCAAGTTACCATTTTTTCCCCTTTCAAATGATTGTGTAGCTCATAATCACACTGAACTCAGATGGTTTCTTCACTAAGTGAACCCACATCAACAAGCTCTCTATACAGAGAAAACATGGAGTAGATATTTGAGGTGTCTGACAAATGTTCCCTGAGAAGAACAATCAGTCTTACAATCCATTACTGTCAACCATCTATAGAAGTTTATTATCCCTCTCCAGTCATTGTAGACACATGAACAACATTCAGAACAACATTCAGGCAACACGATAGGTGTTTTTAAAGAGACTGTACAAATGTTTTCAAAGTTCTCCACTCACTCACACGCCGTGATTATAAAAATTTGTATTACAGTATGTGTTCGAACCCACACAGTTCAAAGTTCTGATACAGTGTATCTGGTAAAATGTTTAGCTCTGAAATGTATTACACACTGTGCAGTAAGTATAGGATCTGTGTGTTAAATCTTGAGGTCTACTAAACCATCCATCAATCAAGTCAAGAAAAAGTTCAAATGCTGATATTACTTTTAGTTTATTTATTACATTGTAAATAGAAGATCAGATAAAGCACACTGCATGGTGGGATACAGTATTCCTTGTGGAAAAAAAAAAAAAAAAAGTACTTCACACTCGTATTGCGCTTTAAATCTTAAAAGTACTTGTAGATATAATGTTAATGAAACAAAAGGCCACTTGAGTGTTCTTAAAGATAGCACACTTACATTTTTTAACACAATTAAGTAGACTGCATAATACTGTGAAGTTGAAACATTTTTACTTTAACGTGGGCCTACATTTTAATAATCTTTTGCTTCACAGAACTTATTTTGATGCATTGACTAATATACTAAACACTTACGCAGTACTTGATTGTAATTTTAACTGGAGTGTGCTATTCAATATTGTGTTTAAAGTTAACATGTATTGCATTACTGACTGATAAAGTTAAATAATTTTAAATACATGACATACAAGTTTCCATAGAAATTACATTTAAGTTTATTTTAGTTGCTTATCAGTACATTTGGCAGTACACTTTAACCACAAAGAGAATAAAAGTATTTATGTAATTACTACTAAAAAAAATGTTCTACTTAAGTGGGTCAAAATGTTTAGGTAATTGCATTTAATAAAAAAATAAATATATATACAAACACAAAACCAGTCAAAAGTTTTTGAACAATATGATTTTTAATGTAAAAACCATAAGAATTTTTTTTTGCTCACCAAGCCAGCATTTATTTGCAGCAAAAGCAGTAATAATGTGAAACATTTTTAGTATTTAAAATATCTGCTTTCTATTTGAATATATTTTAAAATGTAATTTATTCCTGTGATCAAAGCTGAATTTTCAGCATCATTACTCTGGTCTTCAATGTCACACAATCAGAAATCATTCTAATATGCTGATTTGCTGTTTAAGAAACATTATTATTATAAAGATTTAAAATAGTTGAGTATGTTTTTTTTCAGGATTTTTTTTGATTCTTTGATAAACAGAAAGATCCAAAGATCAGCATTTATTCATTCAATCATTTTTTGGGTAAAGAAATTATAGAAATTAATACTTCTATTTAGCAAGGATGCTTTAAATTCAATAGTGATTATGAAGAAATTTATAATGTTAGAAAAGATTTTTATTTCAGATAAATGCTGTTCTTCTGAACTTTCTATTAATCAAAGAAACCTGAAAAAATTCGACTCAACTGTTTTCAACATAATAATAATAATAAATGTTTTTTTGGGCAGCAAATCAGAATATTAGAATGATTTCTGAAGGATCATGCGACTGGAGTAATGATGCTAAAAATTCAGCTTTGAAATCACAGGAATAAATTACATTTTAAAATATATTTAAATAGAAAGCAGTTATTTTAAATAGTAAAAATATTTTTTTTAAAATTACTGTTTTTGCTGTACTTCGGATCAAATAAATACAGGCTTGGTGAGCAGAAGAGACTTTTTTAAAAACATTAAAAATCTTACTATTCAAAAACTTTTGACTGGTAGTGTATATCTATAAATAGATCAGTGAAGTTTGTAAATTAACTAATGTTGGCTTGTTTGCAAGTTTGAACTAACTTTTGCTTGAAAATTTAACATCTGATAACGTTTCAACATTGCTAACATGAATTAACAAGTTGCTACCATGATTTAGCACATTGCTAGCATGTTTTAACATGTTGTCCTACAATAGTCATTAAGCTTTGCTAGTGATCGACACCTTAAATACTCTATTAGAGTTACTGTTCAAAAGTTTTCACCCCCTTAAAGTCTAAGTGACTTTTTGTAGTTTTGATTGTGTTTGACAAAAAATTGTAAGTTAGAAAAGATATAGGCTAACAACCTGAGTCAGACCAGTCTGAAGGTAGCTTAAAAACTATGAGGAAGTACTTTAGTCTCAGAAAAAGAAGCAGCAACAGCAGCTTAATATCAGTTAATAAGTACTTTTTTTAAAAAGAATGCGAACATGTACTTCTTTTTATCACTCAAGCTGTGCTCCAATTCTCAGCATTTAGCATACATGCTACATATTGCAGCATTAGTATGAACAGCATGGTAGTATGCTCTTCTAAACATATTATTAGCTTCACATTTCAACGCAGGCCATGTTGCTAACGAGCAAACAGGTCCAAGCAGGACACATTAGCGATCAATGATGTTTAGACAGGGCCGAAGCTCTGTCCTTGTGCCCTACCGAGGAGTATAACCCTACTCAGTAGCCTTTCACATGCAATTAAGCTGTTTGTTTTACATGCATTTATGGGTCCTGGAGGTCTGACAGACACAGGGCAGACCCTGCTCCCTATTGAGAACCATCTGCCGTACAGCCAATTAATATTCAGTAGGCCTTCTGGTAGAGCTTATAGTCACATACTCTGCCCAGAGAGCAGCTGATGAAGGGGAGATGCCTCAGAGAATCGCAGGTTTGTTGTGTGAACAGGCTGTGACAAAGTCAACGCTATTCGTCTTTCTATAAGATGTGTTAAACGGGAAAGAAAGAGTTGTTGTGCTTTGGACAGTGAAGCAGGTTTTCTCACATGTTCATCATGTTCTTGTTTTAGCCTTACTGCCATTGAAATATATGGGAATGCTAACAGATATATAGACCTCCTTGAAGAAAACAAGCTTTTGGATACCTTCAACTGCATTATCTGATATATTTCATATTAAATAGATATAAATTCCAGGAATTATACACAGCCAGTGATTCATTCAAAATCTATTATGTAGAAATGAATTTATGATATGCCCCCTCTGTTTTTATCAATCCCACTTTATATCTGTAATACCGAACATTAAACACTCGGTATTAGGCAAATCATAGTCTAACACACTGAATCAATCATTTTAACTCTGCGATATATTTTAATAACGTATGCCTCTTCAAGTAGAGATACTGTAATGAAAAATAGGAGCCGTATTTTTTCTGCTTTGAAAAGAGCGAGTTAAAATACAAAAAAGAAAAGCATAACACAGGCCCCTCTAAGCTCCTTCTCGCTTGACCGACCTTGAATGAAGCCTCTGATGAGAAGAAAAGCTATTTTCACTTACCTCACCACGCAGACGTGCCAGTCCTGGAGGCCTGTGATCTTCACTGCTCAGCTGGGCTGTTTTCACCTGCCTCTATTTTCCAGTGGATCTGCAAGCATAAAACACTGTTCAATTAATATTGTCCCTTCACATTCACACCCAGGCTTGTGTTGCATTAGAGAGCTGGAATTACAGCAGGCGTGGTGGTACTTAACAAGCAAAGGTGCGAAAAAAAAGGTGTAAGATGGTGCGTTTAGTGTAGCAGTAGATTTTGTTTGAGTTTGATTTCAGCTGCTTATTCACAATGCAGAGACATTCAGGTGCGCTGACAGTGAAATAGTAATGTTAGCAGAGGATAGTGAACAGAAAGCTGACCATTATTGCAGAATACATGCTTAGTTTGAAGTGGAGCGGTTTGGTGACACTCTAAAAGGTTTTATTTCTCAGGGTTAGATTACTGATTAACAAAGACTTATTTTCACACTATTCCTGTATCAGAAATACATTGATTTTATGGTGTCTACAAATGAAAAGCATTCTTATTTTATGTAATAATTTAGGTTATTTAGGTTATTGAACATACCTTGTTGATTTAATGTTGACACCTGACCCACATTTACCATAGTAAAGGCTCAAACAGTGGCATGTAGATGAAGCATAGAAAGAAACATAGAAGACCAGTATCAGAAATACATTGATTTTATAAAGTATACAAATTACAAAATGCTCTGATTTGATAGTGTAACAAAGATTTGGATTATTGAACATACCTTGTTAATTTAATGTTGTCACTTGACCCACAATTACTATGGTAAAGACTCAAACAGTGGCATGAAGAGAATAAAGCACAGAAAGAGACACAGAAGACCAGTATCAGAAATACATTGACTTTATAAAGTATAGAAATTAAGAACTTTCTGCTTATATATTGTAATAAACATTTAGGTTATTAACCTAAACAACATTTCACCTAAACAACATTTACCATGGTAAAGGCTCAAACAGTGGCATGTAGATGAAGACAAGCATAAAAAGAAACATAGAAGACCAGTATCAGAAATACATTAATATTTTAATGTATAGAAATGAAAAACATTCTGATTTTAAATTGTAATAAACATTTTGGTTATTGAACATACCTTGTTAAATTAATGTTGACACCTGACCCACATTTACCATGGTAAAGACTCAAACAGTGGCATGTAGATGAAGACAAGCATAGAAAGAAACATGGAAGACCAGTATGAGAAATACATTGATTTTATAAAGTATACAAATGAAAAAACACTCTGATTGGATAGGGTAACAAAAATTTGGATTACTGAACATACCTTGTTAATTTAATGTTGTCACATGACCCACATTTACTATGGTAAAGTCTCAAACAGTGGCATGAAGAGAATAAAGCACAGAAAGAGACACAGAAGACCAGTATCAGAAATACATTGATTTTATATTGTATAGAAATAAATCAAACAAACAACAAAAAACAAAAAAAAAAACATTTTGATTTATATTGTAATAAACATTTAAATGGTTGAACATACCTTGTTAATTTAATGCTGTCACCTGAATGACATTTACCATGGTAAGGCCTCAAATAGTGGCATGCACATGAACAGAGTCAAGCATAGAAAGAAACATAGAGGACCAGTATCAGAAATACATTGATTTTATGGTGTATATAAATGAAAAACATTCTGATTTGATATTGTAATTACCTTGTTGATGTAATGTTGCCACCTGACCCACATTTACCATGGTAAAGGCTCAAACAGTGGCATGCAGATGAAGAGAGTGAGGCATAGACAGAAACATAGAAGACCAGTATCAGAAATACATTGATATTTTAATGTATAAAAATAAAAAACATTCTGTTTTTACATTGTAATAAACATTTTGGTTATTGAACATACCTTGTTAATTTAATGTTGTCACCTGACCCACATTTACCATGGTAAGGACTCAAACAGTGGCATGAAGAGAATAAAGCATAGAAAGAAACATAGAAGACCAGTATCAGAAATACATGAATTTTATAAAGTATACAAATGAAAAAACACTCTGATTTATACTGTAAAAAAAAACATCTTGGTAATTAAACATACCTTATTAATTTAATGTTGTCACATGGCCCAAATTTACCATGGTAAAGGCTCAAACAGTGGAATGTAGATGAAGAGATTCAAGCATAGAAAGAAACACAGAAGACCAGTATCAGAAATACATTGATTTTTATAATGTATAGAAATTAAACACTTTCTGTTTATATATTGTAATAAATATTTGAATTGTTAAACATACCTTGATAATTTACTGTTGTCACCTGACCCACATTTAACTTACCATGGTAAGAGCTCAAACAGTGGCATGTAGATGAAAAGAGTCAAGCACAGAAAGAAACATAGAGGACCAGTATCAGAAATACATAGATTTTATGGTGTATACAAATGAAAAAAACATTCTGATTTGATATTGTAATAAACATTTAAATTGTTGAACATACCTTGTTAATTTAATGCTGTCACCCGAACGACATTTACCATGGTAAAGGCTCAAACGGTGGCATGTAGATAAAGAGAGTCAAGCACAGAAAGAAAGACTTCAACAACACTACACTGCGTTCCAATGCATGACATCATAATAGTATTTCAGGTCACACATTCTTTGATCTGATGTCACTATATTTGCAGCAACTTCTAGTAATTATTAACACATAATGTGCATTGTGTATTAATAACTACGCAGTGGTATTTTATTCGAGGGAGCGATAAATAGACGGCATTAATATGTCCTCATACTCCTTGTCAGTTAAATGTGACCAAACACCTTAAAATGCAACCAAACAAAAAAGTAAACTCCACAGCGCTCAGTCGAAACAATCGCGCTAAATAATTCACCATCCTGATGTTATATTCTGATATTTTCAAGTTTATGTTAATTTTGAGGAGTTTAGCAATTGCATTTTTCTTTATTTACACTCTATCATTCACTTCCGTCTCGCTCTGGAGGGCGGAGCCAACCATCCAACGCTCCGATTGGCTGATTTACCCCGTCTCCTAACATCCAATCAGCTAATCTCTCTATGGAATTCTAAATGTATACCATTATAACATTTTACTCAGGTTTATAAATAATTAAAATAATAATTTTCAGAATTGACCATTATTTAACCTTGGTTACACACTTCTTAAACCTTAAGTGATTTAGTGGTCAAATACATATCTACTCGACTAGTGACTCTATCTTTGAGAGTGTATATGAAATGCAGGCTATTTTAGAAAGCAACATTTAAAAGATGAAAGAAGGAATTAGGGAGAATCAATAAATTAAGAATAATTTATTGCTATAGTGAGAATAATATTTAATCCTGTGATCAATAAAAAATGGCATGTCTGATTACTAGTATTTTAAAATGTTATTTAATCTAATTACAAGTACTTAATATTTAGAATCTGATTACGTAATCCAGATTACATGTAATCAGTTACTACCCCGTTTTGCTCACCAGGCATTTCACTTTCGAACTTCCCCAAAACTTACAACAACCAACTTAGAAAGTGAATCAGGCAACTTCTTATTGTTTCGAACAAAACTGAACGCGCTTTTAGCGCCACACACTGGACATTTTAAAAAAAAAAAGTGAAAAATAGCCACCTTTTTCTTTGACGCGGAAGTAAGCCTATTGGTAAGACGAATAACGAAAAGAATAACAGCTTGCAGTAAAAGGTAAAACTGTATGCACTACAAACCAGTGTGCTCATAATTAAGATAATACTATAAAATAATATGGTAAGACACACCAATTTGCAATATCAAGCAGCAAAACATGCTGTTTTGCATAGCTAAAAATAACTGGATGCAAATGAGACCGGAAACCAGACCCATAAAATGTACAAATGGCCCTACCCACTCTTACAGGAAGAAAAATGTTGATAGGAACAAGTAGGAAGTGGGTTTAGGAAATGCCTGGTAACAGTTAATTATACAGTTTAGCATCATTAAACAACAATATTGTAAGAATGCTTTGACTGACCAACCAGAATCCAATTTTCTAGAGAAGTGAACTGCATTTAGTTCACATTAAGCTACACTTCCTTTTAATTATGTTTTTCCTTAAAACAGAAAAGCATTACCAAGAAAATCAAACATGGATGATCTGATTTAGTGTACATTTACACGACAATGTTTGTAGTAAAATGGAAACGTTTTTCCTTTGCATTTTTGCTTACATACGATAATGTTGTCAAAACAATGCCGGTTCACATAAATCCATGAAAACAACTAAAAACGCTGTAGTAGGCAGGCCAAGCCAGTAGCTGGCGATGTCATTTTGCAAAGAACACTGTTGTTGTGTAAATGAATGGCCAAAACATTTGCAAAACATCCGTTTACTTCTGTATTCAAACATAAGAATGCCTATAAGACAGAGGCTTTTTTTTTTTTTTTTTACTGCAGAGAGAAAGGTGAAGCATAAATGTCTTCAAGATCCTTGCCTTGCCTCTTGCAAATACGTTTAAAGTATACATGCACAGCTATAAAATGGGCTGTGCAGAGAGAAAGTTGTAAAACAGTGCGATGGGTCGTGTTTCAGAGAGGATGTTGACGTACAAAGTATACCTCCCAGTGTCCTAGCCCTCAGTCTGCCGGCTATTTACAACCTTGCGGCCAGATCTATCACATCATTTGTGCAGCATCTCTGAGGCCCTCATCCCTGCAGACCCAAACTTTGAACCTCCGAGTCCCACCCTCCCTTTTCCGACCGCCCCATTGTTGCCGTCTTGGAAAATCATTAGTTGACAGATTTACTGGTCTGAGCATTAGCTGAACTCTGGAGAGGGTACAGCCTCATAGAGTTACACTCCAAAACTGTTCACCTCCTCTTTGGAAGCTCAATAATTTACTGTACGGGCACCTCTGTGAACGCAGCAGTAAATGTACTGTTACTGTTAAAGGAGATATGAATCGGACAGCTGCTCTGAGCAGATTCATTGCAGCACAGTCACCCTAATGACTCGGTTTGATGATTTATGACAAAGACAGATTGAACTCCTGTTTTTAAGACATCCTGAGAACTTGATTTTCTCTCCTGCCCCAATCATGGCGGGTTTGTAAAAACCATCTTGTTGTGTTAGTTTTTCTTTGCTTTCCATTTCGTTTTATACATCGATGAGGAATGTTGGTATTACATGTATCTAATATTTCTGGAGTATATTCTCATAATACACAGTTTCATGCTAATGGTATGAGCATATGACAGTAAAGACATGTTACAAAAGATTTCTATTCCAAATAAATGCTCCTTTTTAAACATTCTATTCATCAACGTATCCAGAAAAAAAGGTTTATGTTTCAACTTCAGTGCTAATAATTTGAATGATTTCTGAATGATCATGTGACATTGAAGACTGGAGTAATGATGCAGAAACTTCAGTTGTGCATCACAGGAATAAATCACATTTTGCAATACATTAAAAAAGAAAATAGTTCTTTCTTTTTCTAACCTGGTGTTTCAGAGTTGCTTAGGCCTTTAATATAATTTATTTATTTTTTTTTTAACATCCATTTTATCAGTCAGTCAGTCAGTCAGTAATGTTGTTTTATGAGGAAACCATCTCATTTCTGCTCCAACCTCCTCGTTTTTCAGCTAAGACATAAATAAAATGCATTACGCAAAGGCCTGGATTACAGTATTGAGAGCCTCTGATTAAAATTCATAGGAGTTTGATTTGCCAATTCGGTCTTTGAGGGAATAATGGGAAATTAATGTTTAATCCTATTAAGATAAGGATGTGTTCTTGGACGCGTCTCTATCTGCATCTCCACAGCGACCATCCACCATAAATTGAATTCCTTCTATGACTGCAGAAGTCTCTGGCTTCCCTCAAGTCATTACCAAACCCATGACCAGCTCAAAACACACAATTTTGTTATGATAGGGTGCTTATCTGATTTCCAAATGGAAATCATGTGTGAACTAAATCACTCTGAATAACAGCTCAGATGGTATTAAAATGATTTCGCCTGACAGCCTTAAGTAAAGGCAGAAATATGTTTAGATGTCGGCCCTCGGTGATATCATCCACATTACATTAAATCAGCTTCTGATGATGAAAAGGGAAATTATCACTGATCAAGGCAGGACACGTTCACATAAGTTTGGAAGTCCCATGTGGCTAAACTGAGAGTTGTTGTTTTGTCAGTCCCTTGGCCTTAGAAGGTGAAAAACAGTAAACAAAAAATTAACTAAACTCTAAACAGTGTTCAATGGGTTAGACAAACATTTCATTCAAATGGCCTAAATACATATGGATCAGGGGGGTTTCCTTCGAGGAGGCAAGGGAGGCAGTGTCTACTCAAAATATTGGATGAGAAAAAAAAACTGTAGGAAAAAACAAGTGGAGGAGGCAATGCCTCCATCGCGATATGATTGGACATGACTGGTTATGATTGGCTGTGATCGGTTCATGTGATAAATCCCGCCTCTTGTATTCGTGCGCCTTCTGCGTTTGAGAATCAGTCTGAATGAACAATATAATGGTGTTGGTAAGTCTAATTTAAAATGTCATGTAATTTTAAAAATCGTTACACTTAGATATAACCACTTTGTTACGTCAAAATAAGACTTAAAATGGCATGAAAACAATCTGTGGGAGTTTTCAGTAAGTAATCAGCTTGGTGAAATTAAAAGTAAATCTCTGTGTTTGTGACCAAGGGTTAAATTAGGCCGAGGTCTGGGGCTGTTCAACATTATAGGCTATATTTTTAAACACTTTACTCATTCTTACAAATTCAAGAAATGATGTGATGCAGGCATTTTTATATGTATCTCTGAAGGGAACCAAGTGTCTTCAGAAAAGTTTAGATTGCATTTCAGTTTGATCTAATAAAGTATTGTTCATGAGCGCAGCGCTGCTTTGTTTACCGCCGTTACTGAGGAAACCACTATATTTCTGACGTTTCAAAAGCACCTTCGACTGGCAGAGAATCAAATTAGATTTTCAATAATCTGGTCTGCTGTTTCCAACCATCCACCTATATAACCCTGTTTAAAATTAATACAATTTATACTTCTGACTCGTCTCTTTTCTTAAGCTGAAATGTGAGGTTTATCATTTTAGATATATTTTTTGTTTATGTGAAACCCTGTATCTCAACTGTAAATCATGTCTTTACAGTCATTTTACAGTTCAATATGTTACCATAGACATTGACCAACCCTGGTCATATGTTATTAATTTTTATTTTTAAATTCATTTTTGCAGGTCTTAAAAAAGGTCTTAAAAAGTCTTAAATTTGATTGAAAAAATCCTGCAGACAGATGTAGCTTTGCACGCTGCCAGCATCTAGAATGATTTTGATCAGCATTTTAGTGTTCATTACAGAGGGCTCTCTCAACTTGTTATATTTTACAGTTTGTCAGTTGCTATAAGATTTTGTAGGCTTTGCATACACATGTGCACCCCTAAAATGCCTGAAACCACATAACCCACATAACAAATTCCAATTTAACCCCTTTTTTGTGACCAGTATTTACTGAGCTTTGATGACTGATGATCTGCAAAATTTAAAAATAGTTAAAAGTTAACTATTAAAAAAAAATAGCTGAGCATAAGTTCAAAAGTAAAGTACATTGTTTGCATTTTTACAGCCTTGAAATATTATTTTGGAACTTGATGAGATTCAAGACAGATTCAAAGAAGAAATGAGATTCCAAGAGTTGACTCAGAGCCGTCTTAACGAGACGTCATATTTTCAAATCTTCTGCCTGTTACTGAACTACGTCACTAGGTTACACATGTGCATAATCCCTGCCTGCCCGCCAAATACGAGCAGTCTGATCTGCCCACAAACACTTCTGCTTGTTAGAGTGTTTATATATGTGGAGAAGACGCTGTGTTCAAGGCAAGGTTGTTTTGTTTTCATTGCCAAATGATGATGATGTGAAGAATCAGTGGTTAAAATTAATTTTTTCCATGATACCAGCAATACAATTCAAACGTTTTGTTGTGTGCTTGTCATTTTACAGAGGACTGATTCTCTAATCTTGGCTTTTATCATCGTTTTATGTTTCTAATCTTCTTCATTTGGACTAACAAGCATCTCCGAACCACAACCTGTAAGTACGACTGATACGCTATGTGTACATTTTCATGTGAGTGCTCAAAATAGCAAGTTGTTTGTGTTAATATGTTATGTATACCTAGTGCAGCTTTAGGTTTCCAGGTAAACCACGATATTACTGTCTTATTGAAATAGTTCTGATAATTCGCTGTGAACACTGTTTCCTAAGAATGTGTCGATTATTGTAGACTGTCATTGTTCTAATTACTTTGTGTAATAATAAAGAATATAGACATCTTTTTGGTTTACAAACTGTGTTGTTTCATCAGTTAGCACTTGGCCAACGTATCCACTGCTATTGTTTTGTTAAGTGTTTACAGTTTAGCAGCTAAACTTTAGCTGTGGGCACAATTCGCTTGCGTAAGTGTTCAAATGTTTTTATGTCATTATTTACAGAACGGATTGGAGCACTATATTATTGTTTTGGTACACGCTTTGTCAATGGTAGCCACGGTTGCCAGGTTTTCACGACAAAACCCACACAATTGCTACTTAAATCTAGCTAACTAACTACCTAAACTAGCCCAATTGTGTTTCGAGGGGGGTCCCCCATTAAAAATGACATTCCGGGCTGTAAAATACACATTTTTGTCAGGGTTCCCCTGGTAAATTCGTATTTACAATCACAACAGGCTTGGCCAGCTGATCAATCAGAGCAGAGTAGGCTTCTGGAAAGGAGGGATTTACAGACCTTATGCTCAGAACTGATCGAATAAATCATTTCAAAATCTTTGATAATGTATAAATGTGTATTCTGAGAAAATTACATTTTCTGATGGTTTACTAATGCCCAATTTTCCTGTGGCTCCTCAGTCATTGGTCACATGGAATTAATGACTCAGGTGTTTTGGCTCTAAAAAATGTGTACAGAACTGAGCGTCTATGATTTGCGTTCCTCCAGCTAAGCAACTGCCATTGAGATAAATGTGAATGCTAACAAATAGCTTTCTCCATGTATCTCGACCTCCTTAAAAATAACACACCTGTGAAGGGAATCTATAAACATTTCACTCCACTGCCAATGGCACATTTCTGCATGCGTGCCGTGACCGCTGTATGTGCAATGACAGCAATCAATGGACAGCAAACCATCGTCATTCCATAGAGGCTTTTATCTCTACTCACACCACTTCCCACTCTCATTGTTCAACCTTCAGCCTAATCCATCAAGCTTGTGGCTTGGATCCCCTCTCTCTATCTGGAAACTTCTATTGCAATACGGTCCATAAAACTCAACAACAGCTATTACCATCTCACAAAAGCATGGCTGAAGATCCCACCCTGTAATTAAATAGTGGACGTGGAAATTTATTAGCCCCTTTAGACACAGTAGCTTACATACATAATGAAGCATGTCCCAAAACCTAAGCGAAAGACTCTCTGGAATGTCGAGAATGAAATAATGAAGGATAACAGTGTGCTGCAACTGTGGAATAGTAGTGTGATTAATTGCAGTTGATATAATGCGTTTTCATCTGGATAAGTACTTGAAAGTTTTCCAGTTTATATTGAAATTGTTACACACATGCATGTAATGTGTGTATAAATTAATGGCTAAAGAAGTATGGTGGTGAGTCTTGATTACGGAATGGACAGGGATTTTTAAAATAGATAGCACACATTGTCTGTGTTGTTTCCTGTCTTCTGTAGTGTAAATGAAGTCCCCTTATTTGCATGTTACACAACTCATGTTAGACAACTGCAGTGGATGAATACAAAGCCTGAATAATAAACCCTTTTAACAGATTGTCTGAAAACATCCAAAGATTTAAAAACAACAACAACAACACCTGAGTTTCAGAAATGGCTTGTTCTGACATCTTTAAATTTGTGAGCTGTCACAGAATGTCTGTCAAATAAGAAAGTTGAATTGGTGTTGTGCAGTCAGTGAGAGAGATCACTCTGATTGGCTGTTCAGTATAGCAAGCCAGTGCACAAAAAGAAAACAAACATGCTGAAAGGAAGCAAATGATGAAGTAAAAAACACACATCCAGATCCCAGCTAACAAAAATATGTTCTAAAAATGTTCAGCTAATGTTTCCATTATGAAACTATTATTTCTATTTAACATTTCTATAAACGTTACTAGAAGAAAGTTTGTTCTGAAAGAACCTAGTCAGAGCATTAGCCGAAGTTCTGTAATCTGAAATGAAGTGAAGACCACCTGATCAATGTGATTCATATTCAAAATGGCAAGCAAGTGCTCCTTTGTTTACAATTTGTATTTTCACATTCCTACACTGTAAAAAGTTTTTACAAGTTTCAACTTAAAAACGTAAGTTTAGCAGCTGCCTTAAAATTTTAAGTTAAATCAACTAGTATCAAAGTACTTGTATCAAAGTACAAGTCATTTAAACTTATTTTATTGTAGTGAGTTTAAATGACTAGCAACTTTAAGTTGATTTAACTTAAAATTTTAAGACAGCTGCTGGACTTAAGTTTTTAAGTTAAAACTGGTGAAATTTTTTTTACAGTGTAGTTTGGTGTTCCTTTTTGAATGATGAGCATAGACTACTGCCACCTGCTGGTATACAGAGTTATTTCCTCTTGCACAGGTGCAGAATGTCCAGCTGTATTGTTTATTATTGTTTATTGTTTAGTCGGCTTTCATGACTGCTAGTTCTCTGATGTTTTGTTAGGCTTTTGTTCAACAAGTACACCAAACCTTGTATTGTTTTTGGAAGTGTGTAGCACCTACTACTCTGTGTATTTCTTAGAGCATGGCAAATTTACAAACCTGCTGCTAAAGATTTTAAAGGTAAGGTTTTTTTTTTTTTTAATTTAACAATTTTAATCAATTATGTATTGCCCTAACATCTAGGCCATTTTTAAATTCAATCAAGCAGGGCTCACACTAAAGGAGTTTTAGGCTGATTCATCCCTGATTTTCCCCTTCTGAGAATTTGAGAAAAAAATCTTGTCGAGGACATTTGCAGATTGAATCTTGCATCTCCCAATCTGCTCGCACACAAATCAGGGCCTACCTAAGCATATTAAACATTTTTGATATTTAGAATTTTAAAGGAGACCTATTATGCCCCTTTTTACAAGGTATAATATAAGTCCCCAGAATGTGTCTTTGAAGTTTCAGCTCAATATACCCCATAGATCATTTATTATACAATTTTTAAAATGCCTATTTTAAGTGGAAGCAGAAATACTCTGTTTTTGTGCATGTCTCTTTAAATGCAAATGAGCTGCTGCTCCCCGCCCCCCTTTTCCAGAATAGGGCTGTGCCATTACATTTCATTTTGATTATCATGTCTATCATGCGTTTTAAAGCCATATCACTTTAATCTTCTGATATATGGTTTTCTGAGTGCACACATCCGAAGCACGCACAAAGAAAGTGGCTGTTACATGGCATGTGAGTACTAAACAAAGTTCTCTTTCATGTCTTATTGTACTTAAACTGTCAAACACAAACAAGTTTATGTTGAAAAGACACAAGTTATAAAAATAGTCGGTTATGTCTGTGAAGGTTCGAGGAACCTTCACCTTCTGGGAAATAAATCATGTTTATATTAGATCTGTGTGGCAGCCAGGGTTGCCAGGTTTTCACAACAAAACCCACCCAATTGCCACTCAAAAGTAGCCCAAAAGTAGCCCAAAAGTAGCCCAATTGCCTTTCAAGGGGGGTCCCCCAGTAAAAATTGTATTCCGTGGGGGTAAAATACATGTTTTTTGGTGGGGTTCCCCTGGTACAGTTTGCATTCCAGGGGCTAAATATAACGTTATTGAGATCGCTTCAACCCGTGGACATGTTAAAAACCCTGCAGCAACAGTGCTAAAGTAGCCCAATTTCACGGCAAAACGTTTTCTGGGTTGGTAGATGCACCAGAGACACGAATATAGCACGTAAACATGGAAAAAGACAGATTATCATGATATGTCACCTTTAAATTGGGGTGATCAAGGCTATGATTACATCAGTACTTTCAGAACAGCCAATGCACGACCACAAAACAAGCTGTTGCATGGGTCTGTTGGATAGTGAAGATGAAGGAAACTGCTCGTGGAAGTTTTACAATAACACGTCTGTATAACGTGTCGAAAACGTACCACAACCTTGAGGACAAAGAGAAGAGCTAGGGTGAAATAGCTTCAGTTTCAAGCCTGGTCGGCTGGTCTTAGCTGGTTTAAGCTGAAAGTAGCTGGTTTTAGCTGGTCTCCCAGCCTGACCAGCTAAGGAAGTGACCAAAACCCCTCCAAAACCAGCCTGCTTGCCAGCTATGACCAGCTAAAACCAGCCAACCAGTTTAGGCTGGTTTTGGCTGTTTTTTTTTTTCCTGCAGAGATAATCCTAATAATATCTTGTAATGTGTGATGCGCCAAGGTTTTCAAATCTTGTAGTGTATGTATGTTTGGATTTGAGGGGAAAAAAAATTGCTAAGATTCTCCCTATGCGTGTGCTGCAGCCAGATTTCGTAATTGGTTGGGATTTTAAAACTCCTGTAGTCTGAACCCAGCTTTAAGTGCAATGTTTTATCCAATCTTTTAACTCGTGTCATGCACGTAATACCAGTAAACCTGTTAACTTTCACATGGACTGCAAATCAACAGGAATGACATCAACCACAATTTCATCCCGCAATAAAAAAGTGATTTAGACAACTCTACATTTCTCCATTTGGAGCCCTTTGGAATGTTGACCTGGTGGTAAGTGCTTCACTGTCCTTACAATGAGTCAAAATATTTTCGGTAGTAATTGACAGCATGTCACAGATACTGTCAGAAGAGCTTATCTTGTATTGAACCCGGAACATTCCTCGATCATTTTCACACACTGCACTAGCTCTCCTCCTGTTTCAGCACTTCCTACGGCTCACAGTGAAGGTCAGACTCCTTGAACTATCTCACCTGTCACACTTTGTCACCAGCTGAATTTGAGCGTAGCAAGGGAAGGAACTAACCTCACTCTATGGAATACATTTACAACTAGAACGACTCCGCTAAATGCCACTGGGGCCAAAATCCACCGCGGCTTGGCGTGACTTATTGAAACGTAGTCCAGCATGAAATACCACCCACCATGCGTTTCCCCTCTGTGCGGTCCATGTTCACAGCTTCTGTATTTTCTGGCCGCCAGTGGCTCTCTGAAGTCATTTAGACCAAAACAAAATGGAGAAGAATGGGTACTTAAATAGGTCCCGTCATGTGTGTTTCATGTGTATGCCTGATTAGCTTATCTTTTAGACTTCTCATCTCTGAGATTTTCCACATGATTTTCCACACCCGTTGCAGAATGTATATGATGTTCAACAATTTTTAAGGAGAGACACTGCAGGCAAAAACAGTTTTTTTTCATGCACCTGTCACATTTAAGATTTTGGGCTTTTTGGTTTTTCATAAAGTGTTATGGACTAGTGGAAAGAAAACATCCAGAAGACACTGTTAAGTGTTTCGTTTATAGCACTTTAACTGTTTGTGTCAATAGATTTTAATTACAATATATATGTTTAAAGATTTTCTTAAAATGATTTTTTTTTCTCCTACACTGAGCCATAAATCTCCACTTCAGTAACACTTACACACACCAAACTTTACTTTTTTATTCCTGTCTATATCCTGAAGGTTTTTACAGAGGGATTTGTTCATATATAATTTGCTTGATCATATACAACATTTTATTCCCCCAAATTAAAAAAAATAAATAAATATTTTTTTTTTGTCTGTTCTAAGTTTTTTTCTTAATGATGGAGTGACAAAATGAGATTTCCAGAATTCCCTCTGTAAAAACAATCGACTCCAATATGTGAAAAAAATTAAACAAGAATTTTGAAACTGACTTCATCCAGTGATTAGATTTTTGTACTGGAAATGTATGCAAATTAGCACATATTTCATTAAATAATGCCTTTTCATTAAATTTGCATATTTAAATCTAACATTTTAGAAAACATTTTTTGCAATTATCAATGTAATCAGTCAACTGGGTAAGGAAGGTGATCACTATTAGTATAACTAATACTGATAACTATTATTTTTTTTTACCCTATTCACCTGCAGTGTCTCGCCTTAAAAGTATGAATGATCATAAAAAGTCCCTTTTGAAAAAAAAAGTGCACTTAATTGTATTGAATGTGCACTTGTAAAAAATACTGGTTAAATATAGACAAACCCAGCAGCAGGATTGTTTTGACCCAGCGGTTGGGTTAAATGTTAAACCCAACTATTGCTTAAAAATGATTATATGGCTGGCTTAAAATGAACCCAAAATAGGTTGTAAATTAAAAATCAGACACATAATTACTACTGGCATTAGTCAAAAAAAAAAAAAAAACATTTATTAATTGTAAGCGAGTCAATGACTGATCCGGAGACGAAGGATCCATGTGCAACAACTTTATTTTAACAGACTGTGTCAACAGGCAAGGTTCAGCAACGGCGGACAGGTGTGGTGAAGGTAATCCAACAGGGTAAACGATAGTCCATGCAACAGATCGGGGCCGGCGCGATCAAAGGGGATAATCCGAGACGATAGCGTAGGTCGACAAAGGGCAGGCAGCAAAGGTTCACTCACACGTTTAACAGTCTGGTTTGCAACGAAAAGACAGTCCGAAAAAACGCTCAGGATCGCTAACATGACTTAGACGAAACTTCGCGAAGAATGCGCCGAAACGGCGCGCCTAAAATGGCCGACTGGCGGAAGTGAACCTGGGGTGACCCGGAACTGGAAGTTGCGGCCCAGGTACGGGGTAGATGGGAAATGGAGTGCTAATATTCCAGGGGGGGGTTCCCGCTGGCGGCGGTCGGAGGGAGCCACAAAGACCGTGCTTGTGACAGAGCCCCCCCCCCGCGAGCGCCTCCTGGCGCGAGGAGGCGACCGACGCCGGGGCCTACCTCTCCTACGGGGAGCTGGTCGATCTGGGTGGGCGGCGTGGAAGTCGGCGGTGAGGGAAGGATCCAAGATGTCCTCGGCGGGCACCCAGGATCTCTCCTCGGGTCCGAAGCCCTCCCAGTCGACCAAATACTGGAGGCGGCCTTTCCGGCGTCGGGAATTCAAGAGGGTGTTGACCCGATAGGCCTTCTCGCCGTCGATGATAAGGGGGGGCGGCATCTGCGGGACGGTCTCCTCTAGGTTCTCCACTCCTCCCGGGTCACCAGCGGGCTTTAACAGGGAAACATGAAAGGTGGGTGAGATACGGTACTCAGCTGGCAATTCTAATTGAAAAGATACTGGAGTGATTTGTCTGATAATTCTGAATGGACCCACGTACCTGGGGCTGAGCTTCTTGCTGGGTAAACGAAGACGGAGGTCCCGGGTCGAGAGCCACGCCCACTGACCCGGCTCGTAGGCGGGATTGGGACGGCGCCGGCGGTCGGCCTGGATCTGTGTGCGCCTCACTGCTCTTTGGAGGTGAACATGTGCCCGGTTCCAGGTCTCCTCACAGCGCCGAAACCAGGAGTTCACTGCCGGGAGCTCTGAGGGCTCGCCTGATCAGGGGAACAAGGGTGGCTGGAATCCTAGGACACACTGAAAGGGCGTGAGTTTGGTGGAGGACTTATGTAATGAATTCTGGGCGTATTCGGCCCAAAGCAAGAATCGACTCCAGTCCTCCTGGTGGTCCCGGCAGTAAGAGCGGAGGAAGCGAATCAGTTCTTGGTTCATTCTCTTGGCCTGGCCGTTGGACTGAGGGTGGTATCCCGAGGAGAGGCTGATGTTAACTCCTAACAGCTTGAAGAAACTCTTCCATAGGCGAGAGGTGAACTGGGGTCCTCGATCAGAAACTATGTCCTCCGGCAAGCCATAGTAGCGGAAGACTGCCTCGCTTGGGTAGCGGGATTAGGCAACAGCCTTTCGAGAAGCGGTCTACGACTGTGAGGATGGTGGTGTTACCGTTGGAGGAGGGGAAGTCGGTAACGAAATCTACAGCGATATGTGACCAGGGACGCCGGGGTATGGGCAGCGGTTGAAGTAGACCAGTGGGCAGTTGACGAGGGGACTTGGCCATATTACAGATGGAACAGTTCTTGACGAAGACAATGGTGTCATGACGTATGGATGGCCACCAGAAGCGATTGTTCAATAAGTCCAGGGTAGCCTCGATGCCAGGATGGCCTGAACACGGGGAGGAATGGGTTAAGGATAGTACTCGGGGACGAAGATTAGGCGGGACGTAGGTGAGGTGGTCTGGACAGTTAGCGGGTGCAGGATCCTGAGTGAGCGCTTCTGAGATCTCGGTCATAATATCCCAAGCCACGGGAGCTACTACAACCGAAGAGGGTAAGATGGTTCCCGGGGGGGCTTGAGTAAGATCTGGGTCATGCATGCGGGAGAGCGCGTCTGCTTTAGTATTCTGGGAACCGGGCCGGTAGGTGACTTGGAACTGGAACCTGGTAAAGAACAGCGCCCACCGGGCCTGGCGGTGGTTGAGTACCCTGGCAGTGCGAAGGTATTCCAAGTTCTTATGGTCCGTGAGCACGGTGAAGGGATGTTGGGCCCCCTCGAGCCAATGTCGCCACTCCTCCAAGGCGAGCTTAATGGCTAGTAGCTCCCGGTTGCCCACGTCATAATTTCGTTCAGCCGAGGTGAGTTTGTGGGAAAAATAGGCGCATGGGTAGGTCTTGGGTGGTTGACCCTGCCGTTGGGATAGCACAGCCCCTACGCCCGAACTGGATGCGTCCACCTCCACCAGGAAGGGTTCGTTGGGGTCCGGGTGGTGAAGGATGGGTGCCGTAGTGAATCGCTGCCGGAGGTCGGTGAAAGCCTGGAGGGCCGGGGAGGACCAGGAGAGGCGGGAGTTACCTTTCTTAACCATCGCCGTGAGGGGCGCTGCCACCGAACTGAAGCCTCGAATGAAGCGGCGGTAGAAGTTGGCAAATCCCAGGAACTGCTGAAGCTCCTTAAGGGTTGAGGGGCGTGGCCAGTTACGGACGGCGTTGACCTTGCTGTCATCCATGGCGATCCCCTCGGGGCTAATGATGTAGTCTAGAAATGCTATCTTCTCTTGGTGAAACTCGCATTTCTCCTCCTTAGCGTATAGCTGGTGCTGAATGAGTCGCTGAAGCACTGCCCTGACGTGTTGTATGTGTTCACTGTAGGAGTTGGAGTAGATGAGGATGTCGTCAATGTAGATGATCACCCAGCGGTGTAGCATGTCCCGGAAGATCTCATTCACGAAGGCCTGAAAGAAGGAAGGACTATTGGCCAGCCCGAAGAGCATCACTAGGTATTCATAGTGTCCAGTAGCGGTCGAGAATGCCGTCTTCCACTCGTCTCCCTCGCGAATGCGGATGAGATTATAGGCAGAGCGTAAATCCAACTTGGTGAAGAATCTGGCTGAGCGGAGCTGTTCCAGGGCAGAGGGGACGAGTGGGAGGGGATACTGATACTTAATAGTGATGTCATTGAGGGCGCGGTAGTCGATGCAGGGGCGGAGACTGCCATCCTTCTTTTTAACGAAGAAGAAGCCGGCCGAAAAGGGTGAAGTAGAGGGTCTGATGAATCCCTTTGCCAGCTCCTCCTGGATGTAGCTGTTCATGGCTTCGGACTCTGGTTGCGAGAGGGGGTAGATACGTCCCCGTGGTGGAGTGGAATCAGGTAGGAGATCGATGGCGCAGTCTCCGGGTCGATGTGGTGGCAGGAGGGTGGCCTTGGTTCGGCTGAAAGCCTCGAGGAGGTCCTGGTAGTCAGCTGGTATGGTGTTATTGGCAGCAGGCTGTGAGGACGGCGTGGTGGGTCGTAGGCAGTGCAACTGACAGTGGGGTGACCAGTGAGTAATGGTGCCCTGTGTCCATGAGATGTTGGGTTCATGCTGGTTGAGCCAGAGATATCCTAAGATGATGGGTGCTTGTGGTGATGAGATGAGGAAAAACCGGATTATTTCTTGGTGTGCAGGTTCGATGCGCAGAGTGAGGTCGTCGGTGGTGTTGCGTATCCGACCGGAGCCTAGCGGTCGCCCGTCGATGGCGGCCACTGCCAAATGAGAAGCACAGGGAAGAAGGGGTAAGTGATTAGCCAGGGCGAAAGCAATGTCCATAAAATTCCCTGCAGCACCAGAGTCAATTAGGGCGGTAGTCTGAACAATAATCTTCTCTGACTGGATGGTCACAGGTAATTCACATCGGTTGAGATTCGAAGAGCTCCTACTCACCGAGGTGGGCGGACGAGGTGGTCTAGTGGGGCAGTTGGCACGGATGTGGCCGGCGAGGCCGCAGTAGAGGCAGAGGTTGCCCCTCAGACGTCTCTCCCTCTCCTCTGTAGACAATTTCGTAGCTCCGAGCTGCATGGGTTCTGGAGGTTCTTGGGTGTTGGGTGCAGGGAGAGACACAGGGGTGAATGGACGGCTGGTCTTGCGTGCTCGCATAACGCTGTCGACATGGATGGAGAGGTCGATATATTGGTTAAGCGATAAATCCTCATCTCTGCATGCCAGCTCCACCTGGAGATCTGGGCGAAGACCCCGGCGATAGTGCAGTTTGAGGGGGCCGTCGTTCCACCCACTCTGTGCCGCGAGGGTTCGGAAATCCAAGGCATACTCAGCGGGAGGGGCAGCGGGAGGTGCAGCGGTAGGCGTGGTTACCCGGAGTCCCTGGAGTGCCTGGACGAGCTGCTCCGTGAGGTTGGTAAGACGATGCAACTGCTGTTGATGGTCCGACAGGGTGGATGCTTGTGCGGAGAGCTCGGAGGTGATCTGGCTGACTGTTGCTGGATCCATTAGCGGCGAAGTTTCCTGTAAGCGAGTCAATGACTGATCCGGAGATGAAGGATCCATGTGCAACAACTTTATTTTAACAGACTGTGTCAACAGGCAAGGTTCAGCAACGGCGGACAGGTGTGGTGAAGGTAATCCAACAGGGTAAACGATAGTCCATGCAATAGGTCGGGGCCGGCGGCGATCAAAGGGGATAATCCGAGACGATAGCGTAGGTCGACAAAGGGCAGGCAGCAAAGGTTCACTCACACGTTTAACAGTCCGGTTTGCAACGAAAAGACAGTCCGAAAAAATGCTCAGGATCGCTAACATGACTTAGACGAAACTTCGCGAAGAAGGCGCCGAAACGGCGCGCCTAAAATGGCTGACTGGCGGAAGTGAACCCGGGGTGACCCGGAACCGGAAGTGGCGGCCCAGGTACGGGGTAGATGGGAAATGGAGTGCTAATATTCCGGGGAGGGTTCCCGCTGGCGGCGGTCGGAGGGAGCCACAAAGACCGTGCTTGTGACATTAATAAACAATAAATAAATGTTTATTATTTAATTATTATTTATTCACCTTATTAATAAATGTTCATTTATTAATAATTAATAAATAATTATTTACACCCTATTTTGGTTTCATTTTAAGCAAGAAATACAGTAATTTTTAAGCAATAGTTGAGTTACTACCCAGAAGGTTGGGTTAAACATTTAACTCAATCACTGGGTCAAAACAACCCAATTGTGACATGATTGTTTTTAAGCCAGCATTTTTTAGCATGTACTTTAAATCTTCTAAGTATATTTCGAAAAATAAAATAAAATAAAACAAAATAAAATAAAAATAAAATAAATAAAATAAAATTATAAAGTATAATTAACCCTTTAACTGTCACTCCCTTGACATAGACATGAAAATGCACTATCCAGAGTTACATTTTTATAATTCATGTATGAAAACATTTGTAATATGATTTTAATGTACAATTTCCATGGTAATGCAATGTCTGACTTTAAAATGGTTTTCAAAGGATGAATTTTGAGATTTTAAGTTTTCAGGTGATATATAATTTCTTAAGATTTCTATTGCGTGATAGGTAAAAAGGCAACAAAGAAAGTCTTTTTGTGACAAAGGTCAGAACTCCTGTTATGATGTAGATTTTTGAGGTGCACTCTTGTCATAAATTAATCTGTTACTTTTCCTACATAATTTGTAACACAAAAGAGTGGTAAAATATCTATTTAGGAGTCTTAGACCTTCCCAACGATGTATAGTTTGTCATGATTAGATTAGGATTTATTTGTAATATGGTGAAGTAAACTTAGGCATCCTAAGTGGGCGGTGACAGTTAAAAGGTTAAAAAAAAACACTTTCACACAGTTTCTTATAACACACTTTAAGTACACATTTTTTTTTTTTTAAAGTGCACTTCGTCAAATTAAAAGTTTTATTTTTAAGTACATTTAAAATATTGTTTTAATAATCTTTTATAATGCTTTAAAGAAGTAAACTTATTTTGATGTGTTGACTAATCTACTAAAACCCAAATGAAGTACCTAATCACAACTGTAATCATAACATAATAAAGTGTTAAAATTACATTTAAAGTTCATATATTTTAACGTTACTAAATTGCAACTTTTAACGTTTAAATTTTCAATTACAAATTCACTTTCAATGCTTTTTCAGTTACAAATTACAAGTAAGTTTAAGTACATGACATACAACTTGTAAATGAAATGACATTAAAGTATTGTTTAGTTCACCAAAACTGCTTGTACATTTAAACCATATTCCAAACTCAACAGAATTATAAAATTACATATAAAGATGTGCTTAAGTCCTACTTAAATGGGTCTTAAATAATTAGCATTTAATGTAATGGAAAACCAGAATTCATTTTCTTTTTTAAAAGTCTTTTACCAAGTAGGACTTTTACTTATTTCATACTGCTTTTTATTTCATTTTACTTAAAACAACGAAAAAGACTTTTTATGGTCTTAATTTTAAATGTGAAACATGTTACAGATTCTGAAAGGGAAATGAAAACATGCATCTGAAGCAGGGCTGATTAATGGTGAGTTAATGATAGGATGCAGAAGATTTAGATCTCTGTTGAGATGAATAGGCTGAGGAATCCATCAGAGCTCACGCTGCTCCAGCTTTTCAGGCCTTGCTGTGTGGGGGAAAGTGGCAGAACCCAGTTGACCTCCCCAGTGGTAGTCCCCTCTTTTGTTTACCCACAACATCCCACCCTCCACATCCCCACAAGCCCGCAGTGCTGAGTTGACCCTCTACCACCACTTGACTTCTACCCAATTAAACCAATTTGTGTCAGGGAACCGGGGTGATCTGTCAACATCCTGAATCAAAGTGTTGTGTGAGAACGCCAGCCAGAAGAAAGTGCCCTGGAGCGTGTGAATGCCTTGGGATCATGCTGATGAATGCTAGAGAGTTCGGACTAACTGAAGTGGCTACAGTGGATACGGAGCAACATATGGAACGTTCCCATATTCCACAACAAGCCGTGTGACTGATTTGGAGTCGTTTCACAGAACCCATTTCTGATTTGCTATGAAATAATAACAAACTCTTCTTTAATTGACTCCAACAATTCCAGAAGAATGTCTGCTTTTCATTACTTTTTCTTCTTCTTTCTTCTTTTCAGAACGCATTTAATGAGTTAGTGTTTAGGGAGCGGCATGGCCCGAGCCAAAAAACACAATAACCGGATTTATCCCGTCATCATTTTCGGGACGTTCCCTATTTGTTGTCATCACTTACGTAGAATCTCAGCATACCTTAAGCATTGACATATCAATCCCATCAGTCCCACCGTGAACCGTTGACTTGATCCGTGAGGTTATTTCGGGGCCCTTTATTCTGCAGCCAGTTGTTTGCGGAAAGCATCCATAAAAAGCAATGCATAATCCCTAGTTGTTTTTTATCTTAAGGGAAACAATCGTTTACAGGAGTACAGCAGTGCTTTGTCTTTGTGATGAATCACTCAGGCGCTGTGTAAATGCTGGGGCTTTAAAATGGCCCCTGCTGACTGATGAGAGAGCCCACGACTGTATTTTAAAAGGCTGGGACTGATCCACAGCCGCTAATGGAGGGAATACTTAGTCATCTCAGCGGAAGAGAAGAGCAAATGGAATTGGGCAGAAGTGTGGAAGTGTTGCTCAGGTTGGTGCGGGGTGTGAGTGGGTATCATTGCTGCCAGGTGATAAAGAGAGTGTAGCGAAGTCATTTTTCACGGAGAGCTGTGGCTTAAAATTAAGAAACAAGCTAGATTACGGTGAAAAATGAATGGGCCGGGCTCGATCTTTATCTAAAGAGTGGAATTCAACCTTGACCTGAATCCTTCAGATGATTCTAAACGAAAATAAGACTGTAGATGCGTTTGGATCGTGTCCTTTAGAATGAATGGCTTCCAAATATTTGGAATATTTTCCAAGCGGAGTTTAAGAGGTGTAACTTTACTTTCTTTTACAGTTATGTTTATAAATTCTGTTTGGATGAGCCAAGTTAGAAACCATAAAATGCTGATAAATGCACACCTGTGACCGTACAGCCTGTATTAATGAGGTCAGATTCAGTAGACAGTATGACTTATTCAAGAATTGCTTATTCAAGAATACACACTTCAAAAAAATGCTGGGTTAAAAATATTGGACAGAGAACATGCTGGATTATATTTTGACCCATCTGATTGGGCTAAATGTTTTTGCCAAACATACTGGGTTGTTTTATTTAAGTCAACTTAAAAAAAAAAAAAAATTATATTGCTGGCTTAAAATGCACTACACTGTAAAAAATTACCATGATTTTAACGGTCAAAGACTGTAAAAATGCTACAGTATAAACCTATTATTTGGTTAATGGTCAGTTCCCCTACTATATTCAGTGAAAAACTGTATTGGACATTACATGTAATTTTATGGTAGTATACCATTTTTGGAAAGAACATATAATTTACAGTGAATAACCGTAAATTGACATTCCCAGAATTCCGTTTTGCATTTCACATTTAATGTTTGGTTTTTTTCGTTGAAATAACTATATTTCCTCTTCATTTTTTCTTATCAGTTGTGTAGGGTTGTACGTTACATCTAATGTTGTTAAATTTATTAATGTTGAATTTAAAAGCTGCTTGTGATGGGCTTTGGTAATCATGTGACTTTCATCACCACCTGCTTTTGGTGGTTATCAGTTTACTACAAAGGTACTACACAGATCTCAGTACTTCAGTAGGTTGGTATATTAACATTATATAATTATTAACATAATTATTGAAATTACAGTATTTAAATGTAAATTTAAATGAAATCCGTAAAACCTAAAATGTAGCTACGGTATTTTTACAGTAAAATTCTGGCAACCAGATTTATTTATGTATTTATTTATTTTACAGTGTGGAAATTAAAAATCACACACAGAATTATAGAGGCAACAGCAATAACCAAAATATGAACATTTATTATTAGGGAAGAAAACCCATAGACAAAAATCTAATTTATTTGGGTGAATACAGCATAGTATGACCCAACAGGCTCAACCCAAACATTTTGGGTTAAAGGAGAAGTCCGCTTCCAGAACAAAAATGTACAGATACAGCGATATAAGACGATTTTGAAGTTGAGGGAAAACATGAGATGGGAGTTTTTTGACATACCCTAACTGTCATGAACCGGAACAAAAACCAGGCAGTCCAGGCAGAGCGAGACAAGACGAGCGTTTGACATTAAAAAGTATATAAATTCTCATATTTTAATAAAAATAACCAATCGTTTTGCTAGATAAAACCCTTCTTCTTCAGCTGGGATCGTTTACAACCGCAATTGGGATCGTTTGAAGCCGCATTTAAAGTGCTTTTTGGAAGTTCAAACTCGGGGCACCATATCAGTCCATTATATGGAGAAAAATCCTGATACGTTTTTTCAAAAAACGTAATTTCTTTACAACTAAAGAATTAAGACATGAACATCTTGGATGACAAGGGGGTGAGTACATCATCTGTAAATCTTTGTTCTTGAAGTTGACTTCTCCTTTAAACAACAACAACAAAAAACAGTGCATTTTCATGATTGTTTCTTAACACACTGAAGTGTTTGTAGTCAAATTTGCATATTTAGATGGGATAAGAAGTGTTTTAGCATTGAAAAGATGCCTCTCATCACCATCCTAAAAGGTGCACTTTCTAATAATGTCAAATCAAAAGTTTTACTTTAACGTGCATTTTAAATAATTGTTTTAATAATCTAATCTATAATCCTTATTTTGACTAATATGCTGTACTAAAGCACATTTAATGTATTTTATCATAATTTTTTAGTTTGTTAGTCAGTGTTACTTTTAGAATGAATATATTTAATATAATTAATAATATAAATACATACAAGTTTTAATAGAAATTACAGTATATTTTGGTGTATCATATCATAGCATATTATACATATCTGTCAGTACATTCAGCAGTATACTTTGACAATAGACAATAGACATAATTATAAAATTACAAATAAAGATGTACTTAAGCAGATCAAATAAGCACTCTAAAGTTCAGCCAACTGCATTTAATATGAATTTAAATTATAATTTAATTTAATTGCAGTTAACATGCAGTTAGCGTCCGAAACATTACAGGTTATCCACTGGAACTTGTGGGTGAGTAAATCATGGGCTAATTTTTGTTTTTGGGTGAACTATCCCTTTAAGAATATATTTTAAGAATATATTTTATATTAAAAGTATATCAATTCCATAAGTACCTTTTTAAACTATACTAAAGTGTATTACTTTTATAATATTGTTCTATGGACCTTTTTCAATTTGTTTTTTTCTATTCATACAGGGCTTCTCTAGATCTTTCTGAAATATAATCCAATCCTAAAAACTTTGACTTGAAACCTAATTGAATCCTAATAGCAAAAGTTTCCATCTTCAGAGAATTTTTTATCATGTAAAAACTATAACACAACTCAGTTAAGACTCTAATGCCCTCATTAATACTACAGATATGTTCACATCGAATCTTCAAAAGAATACAATGAAATAAAACACTAAATATATCATGTTTATATCACAGACAGAAAGCCCCATTCGGAAGAAGGATGCAGTGAGCCGCCGCTGGCGACGGTCCAGCAATGCTGTTCTTGTTTAACTGGCTGAATTGCACTGTATTGCTCTGTCATATTGCTGCTCAACTAAATCCACTGATGTTATTAGCTAAATGATGGTGGCTAATGCTGGTTGTCTTATGAGGAACAGATTGCAGGGCAGCAGTGCGGCGCTCTAATGTAAACCATGGATACTCTTTTGATGTTGGTCCTCTCTCTGTAGTCGTTTGATTGTGCACAGGATTTGTCTGTTCATGAAAGTGTTCATCCACAAACAAAGCCAATCCATCTCAGTGTATCAGAAACACCTGTTCCATTTGATGCTGCTGAGTGAAAGCTCTCAGCTCTCATGAGTTCAGGTGCAGCTCTGACTGACGTGAAGGTCAACCCAACACAAGTAGCAGCTGGATAAGAGTTCACTTGCTGTTTTTATGGAAGGAAGTATGATATCAAAGTCATGTTGCATGCATTAGGGTGGACCAGAGAGTGTTGAAATACATTTTGTCCGTAACTGTTTTTGCAATATTTGTCTGAAATAGCATATGGACCTCTCCTCGTCACCCTTTACCATTCCCATTTCATTTTTAAAAATTAAAAATGGCAAATGTATAAAACTGGAGTTCAAAATAGCAAATAAAACACATATAGAAAACCCGAAAATATATGATTACTGCTCTAAAAACATAACCGACAATGTTACTTCAACTTGAAGTAGATTTTAGCATATGAAAATGTAATTCTGGCCTAAAAACTCTTAAAATTATAATTCCTTTACACAAAAACAGTATTATTTATAAAATTATAGTGGATTTGAGCATCAGTTTGAGTGTATATCAGATTCAAGGACCAGAAAGAACTGTTGTATATATACAGTTGAGGTCAGATGTTTACACACACCTTGCAGAATCTACAAAATGTTAATTATTTTACCAAAATAAGAGGGATCATACAAAATGCATGTTATTTTTTTTATTTAGTACTGACCTGAATAAGAAATTTCACATAAAAGATGTTTACATATAGCCCACAAGAGAAAATAATAGTTGAATTTATAAAAATGACCCCATTCAAAAGTTTACATATGCTTGATTCGTAATACTGTGTTGTTACCTGAATGATCCACAGATGTGTTTTTTTGTTTAGTGATAGTTGTTTATGAGTCCCTTGTTTGTCCTAACAGTTAAACTGCCTGCTGTTCTTCAGAAAAAAATCCTTCAGGTCCCACAAATTCTTTGGTTTTTCAGCATTTTTATGTATTTGAACCCTTTCTAACAATGACTGTATAATTTTGAGATCCATCTTTTCACACTGAGGACAACTGAGGGACTCATATGCAACTATTACAGAAGGTTCAAACGCTCATTGATGCTCCTAAAGGAAGCACAATGCATTAAGAGCCAGGGGATGAAAACTTTTGAACAGAATGAAGATGTGTACATTTTTCTTATTTTGGTTAAATATCATATTGTTTTTCTCATTTACTGCTGCCCTTCAGAAGCTACAGAAGGTACTTACGTTTTCCCCAGAAGGCAAAATAAGTTTAATTTACCCTGATCTTCAAATTCCAAAAGTTTTTACCCCCGGCTCTTAATGCATTGTGTTTCCCTCTGGAGCATCAGTGAGCGTTTCAACCTTCTGTAATAGTTACATATAAGCCGCCCAGTTGTCCTTAGTGTGAAAAGATGGATCTCAAAATCATTCTTTGAAGATGAAGATATAAGCATACAACATATATAAATAATCCCCACAGAAAAACAGAATATGTACAGATGTTAATAATAGGAACTGCTGTGTAAATGTATGTGCACTTCTTTCTCACAAGGGAAATCAATGATTTTGTTTCCGCATGGTCTCCTCTACATCATACATCATCCTTTGTCTGGAAGAAACTTCTCCTAACAGATGCATAAAGATGCTTGGACATCTGAAGAATAGCCAACACACAAATCATAGTGCTAAATTCTGAGTGCTAAACATTATAATCTGCAACCCATTTGTAGTGAGGCCTATAACCTTGTAGTTGCAGAATGTTTCTTTTCGCTTTCAGCGAGGCAATCACGCCGCACACATATGTTGCCCTTTGCTCGTGGCATTATGGTTACAGTCCGCTGCAATCCCCCAAGATTCAGCTCTCCACTCCATTCCACTAATTTATCTCTGATCGCAAGCCATACCCACCCACATGACAGATATTGTTTGCACAAGCCTTTCTCCTTCATTTCTGCAATCCTTCCATAGTCCTGTAGAACTAAGCTAATTATTGTCATTCCGGCTTACATGTGATTTTAATTCCAGAGCACATTTGCACCACAAAACAGCACAGATTTATCATCTTTTTCAAATTTATTGTGATGTCACTGACGTTTAACCTCCCTAGAGTCAGTTAGCTGTTAATGTTAAGTTTGATGAATTCTCATTTTGGATATTAATGCTCTAAATTTAAGTAAGTAGTTGGTTGTTAGACCATCTCAAGGGACGTCTGTTTTCAAACTTGGTCGGGAAACATAATTTAAGCAGAAAGTTGGAACGGTTCTGTTACCTTGTAGGTGTGACCAAAGAAAATAGACCTCATCCTAATTTGTAGAAAATATTTTCCCAGGTTACAAATAAGCCTCATACATTATTTCAATGCCTTTGATTAACGATATGCAAGTACACGTCCAGATTGGCCTTCTATGAGCCATTTAGAAACATATGCACCAATGAAAGCCTTCATTGACTCGACCAGAGGTTCTTTTTCCAAGCAAAGTGACTTACCACACTGCAATCAGTCTTTCAGCTAAAAGTAAACTGCAAGTTCCAAAGGTAAAATAGCGGCTACATCAAAGTCAGCTAGGTCTAAATTGAAATGGCATCTGCAGGCTGATGGCTTCAAAATGATAGGAAAACATCTGCATGGGAAACTGAACCAAACTAGCATTTTCATTTTTTTAATGAACTGGCGGTGCAACAATTTAGCTTGAAGCCCATATCCAATAGTGATTAGAGAATATAATGATGATGATTGTTTTAAAGGAGACCAACTATGTCCCTTTTTACGAGATGTAATATAAATTTCAGGTGTCCCCAGAATGTGTCTGTGAAGTTTCAGCTTAAAGTACCCCTCAAATAATTTATTACATCATTTTGAAAATGCCAATTTTGAGTGGAAGCAGAAACACACTGTTTCGTGCATGTCTCTTTAAATGCAAATGAGCTGTTACTCTCTGCCCCCTTTTTACTGAATAGGACTGTGCCTTTACAGCTGCTAACTTAAATTTAAAGCATTAATATCCACAATCAAGCTGCTTACTTAAATTCAGGGCATTAATATCCAAAATGAGAATTCATCAAACTTAACATTAACAGCTAACTGATTCTAGGGAGGTTAAATGTCAGTGACATCACAATGTGGATCACAATGGAATTAAAATCGCATGTAAGCCAGAATTGCAATAATTAGCAGGACTATGGAAGGATTGCAGAAATAAAGGAGCTAAAGGCTTGTGCAAACAATATCGGTAACACTTTGGTATAGGGAACAATTCTCACTACTTATTAGCATGCCTATTATTAACATATTGGCTGTTTATTAGTATTTATAAAGCAGCTATTCTGCATGACCACATTCCCTAATCCTACCCAGTACCTGAACTTAACAACTGTAAAAAACAAAACAAAAACAAACACAATTTGTTGAGTCAACTTAAAATAATAGGTTATCCTGTTGCCTTAAAATGTTTTTTTTTGGTTTGCTACCCAGCTGAACTTAAAATTTTAAGGCAGCCAGGTCACAAATTATTTTAAGTTGACTCAACAAATTGTTTTTACCGTGTACCTTACTTACTATTAATAAGCAGCAAATTAGGAGTTTACCGTGGCAAAACCGTAGTTGATGGTTTGTTAATAGCGAGAACTGGACCTTAAAATAAAGTGTGACCACTATATATCTGTCATGTGGGTGGTAACTCAGATACTCCGCTAAAAACATCTGTTTGGTTTTGATTATCATATCTATCGTGCTGAAATCAAGCATTTAAAGCCATATTGGTTTAAACTTCTGATATAGAGTTTTCTGAGCGCACACATCTGTAGCACGCACACAGAAAGTGTTTGTCACACTGCATGTGAGTGCTCTTTCATGTCTTATTGTGCTTAAACTGTCAAATAAGTTAATGTTAAAAACACACAAGTTAAAAAAAACAGTTGGTTGTGTCTATTTTTACTAAAAGTCACCTTTAAAGAGCAGGGGCCAGTTGCATAAAAGGTTTAGACTAGTCTTAAAAAGTTAGTAAGCTATTTTTTTCTTTAAGTCTGGTCATAATGTTTTAAATTCAGTTACAGCAAAATGTAGATTAGTCTAATTTGAATCCAAAAAATACAACTGATTACCCTTTGGTTAACTGCTAGTTGGTCACACTAGTACTTAAGACACTGTCTAAACATAGAGGCTAAGTTTATGCAACTGGCCCCTGGTCATGTGGTTTTTTAAAGTGTCCTAATATAGTGTTGGAGTCCCCCACAACAGATTTAAATACAAGGCCAGAAAACATTGTAATTTTATCAGAATATACATTTATACCTAGAGTCATTTGTCAATGATTTTGAAACAGTTCGTTCAAATCAGTTTTGAGCATAAGGTCTGTAAACCTCTCCCTTCCATAAGCCTGCTCTGCTCTGATTGGTCAGCTGGCCAAGCCTGTTGTGATTGGCACAGAGAGGAGTACTTGAGCAAGTTAGCAAGCGCTGCCATCAGTGTTTGTAGGCAGGTGTGTTCGTATATTTCACGGGCAGGCGGGGATTATGCTAATGTGTTACCCAGTGATGTAGATCAGTAAGAGGCAGAAGATTCGAAAATATGACGACTCGTTAAGGAGATTCAGAATTGACTTTCTTTTGAGAGACAGTATCTTTATGTATAATGCACTGTTTTGTTTAACAACTTTGCAGACTGTTTCCATTGAAGGATAGCTATGTTACAAACTGCAAAAAAAATATTTTTCGAAAACCCAAATGACCTCCCCTTTAAACTGATTATGTGAAGGTAGGCTGTGGGCCACATTATGAGTCTTTAAGTGCAGTAATTCTTTGACGAATCCCTCTGTTGATTTGGTCAGGAGCATGTCAGCAGCACACATATCTTTTCTCGTCTCTCATCCTACACTCTGAAATAAATTAGCGCTTCAGGCACGCAGGTGCATGTGGTTGGCGTTTACAGTGCAAGCGTGGTGACGTCCTGGCCTTCTGTCACAGGTGTGATCCACACCACCTCTTACTCTAATCTACATGTGATGGAGCAAACATCACAGAGCTCCGGCTGCTGTGACTACACCTCCAGTAAGACTGCAAACCCCCAAATTGACACTAAATCACGGCGGTTTTCTGTTTTCTTATGATGGATCTCCATCTTGAAGTTGACACAAGGTGTGAAATCAAGTTTCCTGCTAGTGTAACTACATGTTTTTCCTAAAATTTTTTTCCAGGGTAGTGCACCATTCTGAATTTAAAAAGTTAGTTCACAAAAATGAAAATTCTGTCATTAATTTCTCACCCTGTTGTTCCAAACCCTTAGGACCTTCATTCATCTTCGGAACATAAATTAAGATATTTCTGATGAAATCCAAGAGCTTTCTGACCCTGCAAAGACCAGGAAAGACCAAAAGGTCCAGAAAGGTAGTAAGGACATTGTTAAAATAGTCCATGTGACATCAGTGGTTCAACCGTAATTTCATGAAGCTCAAAGAATACTTTTTGTGCACAAAGAAAACAAAAATAACAACTTTATTCAACAATTTCTTCTGACTTTCATGTCAGTCTTTGACGCGCTTACGAGAGTACCATGATGCATGCATGTGTTCTGACGTAAAATAAGTCAAATAAGTAAGACTGGGCAACAATTGCAACTCATTCTCTCTGTTGAAATCTTCAGACATGTTTTCAAGCTTCCTCGGCTTGTAAACAATGCAGCGCATCCGGGTATTCTGATTTCCATAATAAGTACTCTTTTAAAAAGTATGGTACCTCTTTTTCAAATTATCATAATAAGTAGTAATTAAATGGCTATGTAGAGGCTAAGACTATTTCGAACATATTGTAACAATCTAAACATCCCATCATATAAAGCTAGGCTGTCAGACGTAAGAAGCGTGCTTTTCAAAGCACTGTAAACAAAAGGATTCCATATGCATAGTATTTACAGCCAGTTTTCCGATTGGTTGCACTCTAAACCCAATTGACAAACCAAGGGTATGATTACAGTGTCAATACCTGCTGTGCAGACCATTTGACTTGTTTATATCTTGCATGAGCGAGGCCTCAAAAACGTTGGTTGCGCTCCAGGAGCAGATTTCAATAAGGACTCAGTATTATCAGCGAGCTCAGTTGATTCGAATTTAATTCAAAGGGCCACACACTAGACTCAGAATGTTTTGCAAATGAAAGCCACTTCCAGATGAGATTGGATAATAACAAACCAGATTGCCTTTTGTCCAAATTCAACATCTACAATGAGGGACATGTATGACCTTCGATTGCCAGGAGAATTAAGTCAGATTAGACTTCATACCTTGAGTACAACTACTCAGACATCTTAATACGCTCAAGCTAGAGAGATTTGTGACAATGCAGTGCTTTTGACTTGGTGGACTTTGAAAATCTGAACTTTATTAAAACACACTTTTCATAGTCTCACCAGTTTTATTTGTTTTTCCTACTAACAATGTCCAGCAATGTTTATAGATGCATCACAAGATAATTCTATTATTTCCTACCCTCAAGATTACTATTTTTTATTTTTTTTCACCTTCATAAACAAATGATAAACAACATTTCCACCACATTTGAACTCACATTTGAACCATTTTTGTAACGAAATAAGATTCCTTTGTCTAGTTAATTGTAAATATAATAACTTCCACATATGCACAAATAATATTTCCACACTTTCTGCAGTTTTTGCATAATCTGACAATATGTGACCACAAAACCAGTCGTAAGTAGCATGGGTATATTTGTAGCAATAGCCAACAATGCATTGTATTTTTCTTTTATGCCAAAAATCATTAGGATATTAAGTAAAGATCATGATCCATGAAGATATTTTGTAAATTTCCTACCATAAATATATTAAAACTTAATTTCTGATTAGTAATATGCATTGCTAAGAACTTCATTTGGACAACTTATTTATTCAGCATTCAGATGATAAATCTCTATTTATATAAATCTCAATTTAACCCTTTAACTGTCACTCCCATTTTTGAACACAGACCTAAACATGCACTATCCAGACTTAAATTTCTATAATTCATGAATAAAAACATTTTATACTATGATTTTGATGTACATTTTCCGTGGTAATGCAATGTCTGATTTTAAAATGCCTTTCAAAGGACAAATTTTGAGATTTTAAGTTTTGAACTGATATATCATTTCGGTAACACTTTACAATAAGGTGTCATTTGTTAACATTAGTTAATGTATTAACTAACATGAACTAACAATGAACACTACATTTATTACACTGTTTATTAATCTTTGTTAATGTTAATGAAAATACAGTCATTCATTGTTTGTTCATGTTAGTTCACAATACATTAACTAATGTTAACAAACACAACTTGTGATTTTAATAATGCGTTAGTAAATACTGAAATTAGCATTAACTTACCTTAATAAATGCTGTAGAAGTATTGTTCATTCTTAGTTCGTGTTAACTAATGTAGTTAAGTAATGTTAACTAATGAACCTTATTGTAAAGTGTGACCATAATTTCTTATGATTTCTAAAGTGTGATAGGGAAAAAGGCAACGAAGAAGGTCTTTTGTGACAAAGGTCAGAACTCCTGTTATGATGTTCTTTTTTTTAAGTTGACATATATTAATCTATTACTTTTTCTACATAATTTGTAACACAAAAATATGGTAAAATATCTATTTAGGAGTCTTAGACCTTTCCAACGATGTATAGTTTGTCATGATTAGATTAGGATTTATTTGTAATATGGTGAAGTAAACGTCCCACAGGGTGGACGGTGACAGTTGAAGGGTTAAAAAAATGGACCCTTATGACTAGTTTTGTGGTCCAGGGTCACATATTACAGCTTGACAGGAAATAAGACACAACAATTATCTTGTTTGTTTTAATATTTTATTCATACATCACATCTCATATTTCTATGGAAGTCTGTTTCTGCCACTGAATAAAAAAAAAGGTAATTACGACTCACAATTCTGAATTTTAACAAAAAATGAATTCACAATTGAGACTTATTAAGTCAGAATTGCGAAATATAAACTTGTAAATCTGAGAACACAGTCAGTCTTTTTCCCTCCTCAGAATTGGACTTCATAACAATAGCAATTTCCAGTTTATATCTTACAATTCTGAGAAAAAAAGTCAGAATTGAAAGTTTGTATCACACAATTCTGAGAAAAAGCTTTTTTATTTATTTTTTTTAGTCAGTGGCATAAACAGGCTTCCATATATTTCCTATTCATATTCCATATATTTCAAATTAAAAAAATGGTATTGGGTTAGTAATTTTGTCACAACTGGGGTTCTTGTGTAATTACTTGTAAAATTATTTATGTTTATTAATATCACACTTGTTAAAAAAAGACCAAAGCATTCATTATAGATTTCTATATAGTTTAAAGGAGAACTTTACTCATGCCCTTACCATCAGAGATGTTCATGTCTTTCTGTCTTTAATCGTGAAGAAATTATGGTTTTTGAGGAAAGCATTTCAGCATTTTTTTCCATATAATGGACTTCATTGGTGCCTCGATTTTGAACTTCCAAAATGTAGTTTAAATGCAGCTTCAAAGGGCTCTAAAGCCGAGGAAGAAGGGTCTTATCTAGCGAAACGATCTGCCATTTTTTTTCAGAAAATAAAAATTTGTATACTTTTTAAACACAAAAGCTCCTGTAGCACAGGCTCTGGGATGCACGTCCACGACGCTGCGTACTATTGAATCACGTCGAAAGGTCACGGGGAATGTCGGCAGAACTACAGAGCCAGTGTTTACAAAGTGAACGTGCAAAGACTAAGGCAGTGCAAGTAAGTCAAACGCTGTTTACAAACAAAAAGGTACAACGATGTCGGACAATTCTAAAGTTGTAGGAGAAAATGAGATGGAGTTTTTCACCATACTCTACCTTTTTGAGCTGGAGTACACAGACGATGAACTTAGACGTGATTCGTAGTGTCATGGACGTGCATCCCAGAGCCTGTGCTACAAAAGCTTTTGTGATCAAAAAGTATAAAAAATGTTATTTTTCAAAAAAAAAAAAAAAAAAATGAATGATCGTTTTGCTAGATAAGACCCTTCTTCCTCGGCTGGGATCGTTTAGAGCTGTTTGAAGCTGCATTTAAACTACATTTTGGAAGTTCAAAATCGGGGCACCAATGAAGTCCATTATATGGAGATAAATCCTGAAATGCTTTCCCCAAAAACCATCATTTCTTCACAGCTGAAAACAGAAAGACATGAACATCTTGGATGTCAAGGGGGTGAGTAAATTATTTGTAAATTGTTGTTCTGGAAGTGGACTTCTCCTTTAAGACTGAAAGTCTGTGACATGGTTTAAAAATAATAATATTTAATAATTAAAAAATAAGTGTTAGAATGCATAGAAATGTTTGCAGTTATTATTATTATTATTATTATTATTTATTTATTTATTTTTTGTTTTTAATTTTTTTTTTTCTTATAACAAAAAGAAAAAAAAAAAAAAAAGATTTGTTAGTTTTAATAAAAACAGCCTCTGGGAAATAAAGTGATCAAAGAATTGCTCATTAACAAATATCTATACTAATAATAAAGTGTAAATATGAAAAGGGAGTAAATTGGTGAGGATCGTATTAAAATGCAAACCTAATTAGTTATTTTGGCTGTGGACTCACACAGTTAGGAATATCATATACAGCAAGCTAAATCAAATTAAATCAACAGTATGTTTAAAGTTCTTGCAAAGCAATATTAAGTGTGTGTTCTGAGTTTGTCACATCACAGAAAAATGTGTTATTAACCACCCAACCGAATTTGAATGATAAAAATAAATAAATAAATAAAAAATGCCAAGTAAATAAGCACTATTGTTTTTCAATGCAGAAAAAAGCCGTTTTCTCTGAATATGCAAGCCTTCTGGGTTCATTAGCTGCTGTAGGGAAATAAGGAGAAGAACAACAAAGTGCAGTAATCGGTAAAACTGTTTGCCCTACAAAGTGTATTCATAATTAAGATAATACATTAAAATAATATGGTAAGATGCACCAGTTTGCAATATAAAGCAATAAAACAAGATGTTTTGTACAAATAGCAGGAAGTGAATGGCACCGAAAGCCTTGCACAAGAAATTTACAAATGGAAAAAATAAGCAGAATTCTCTGCTCTCAAACGCTGTGGGTGTGTATGTTTTCAGTGCTGAAACCACGCCACCGTCAAATACCGCTACAACTTGAATGGATGATCGAGTTGTTTTTGAATTATCGCAACCAGGTAATATGCATTTAGATGATGAAGGCATAGCTAGCTAGCAAACTGTAGGCTGTAGTAACAAAGAGTAATGACAGTAACTCGTGGAAAAAAAAAAAAAAGTGCTGAACTGTTTAATGGTCTACTGTGTCACAATGTGTTTCAAAACAATTCTCTGAATTGCCTTTACACACCAAAAAAAAAATACTTTAATGATAAAATGACATAGTGAGTATAAAATAAACTACAATTTCTTAAAAATTGTAGTTGAGCTCATTGTTATGACTGCAAAAACCTACTTGATGGCCTTCACTCCTAGTGATCTTGGGACTTAAGTAATGAAACTCATGCATGAAAATCTCACACAATGTCAAGCATCTATTGTAAACAATAAAGCTGCATAAACGATCATTTCTCCAACTGAAAGACAAACATGAAATATTTCAGCTGACTGCGTAAGGTACGTCCTTAGTTTACGTTTCAAAAGATTTCCAAAAGCGTTAGTGGACCATCACATAATTAAAACTGCAAGAGTCATACCTCCATTCGCGGGCTAGCTTGGCCTGTTTGTTTGAAAGGGCCTGCCACAAGAAATCCTATTCTTCTGAAGTGCAGATCGAAGAGAGAGAGACATCTCACTTCACATGAGACAGGTTAATCTAATTGCTGCAGTTTTTGACCCCAAAAACCAATCCTGTTTCCATTCAGCGCTCTCGTCCTCCCCGACTCATCATTTGCGGTTGAGAGCCTGGTACAGATATCTGTATTTACAATAGCTTCGTCATCGTAACATCTATATTTCGGTAAACCAATTAAATAATCCATGCATTGATCTGCTTATGACATTACTAGGAAATTGAGACGCTTTGGAAACAAGTCACACCGTGCTTGTAAAGGCCTCTACACCGTCCCAGCAAAGCCCTGCCTGATCTAAGCGCTCCTAACAGTGTTTGACAGTCCAAAGCACTAGTGAAAGAGTCACGGCCAGACTCCAAATGGTCAGTAATTGTAAATGTCAGGCATAATTAAGAGGGGAATAAATAGCTGTACCTTTGTGCCGGGGATCAACAATGCAGAATCCATGGAAAACACGCTCCCTCTTCCCAACGGGAGGCTTTTGTCTGGCAGTGCACTCCGACTGAACAAACCCTGTTGTGACAGCGCCTAATTGGAGAAACATGTTACACTTAATGAACAATAGCATAATAAGTGGTTTGTGATTCATGAAAGAGTTTGTTATCGCCACAACATCTGTTTCGTCCGAGACGCAAACACGAAATCATTTCTCAGTTTCCCTTGAGATAAATAAAGCAACTGTGTCTCAACGCTTTTTTACATCTCAAAAAATCGTGACGGAACCAACAAGAGAATATGTTTGGCAGTTTAGAGAGTTGAGAATATTAGCATGATTCCAAGAATTGGACAGATGCAAAATAATGGAGACAGAAAAAGGAAGAGCTTAAAATTTATAATGAACAATGTAAGTACAATAGTAGTCCCTTATGAATAGAGGATGCTTTGGTGTCCTATTTTTTAAGCATTAGAGACACAAGTTTAATTTTTTTTTATATGTTTGATAAACTGTTGTCATAAAATTAGCCAAGAATAAAAAATAATATTTTATAAACACATAAAATGTCTGCATCCTCGTTTAAAGTGTGATTTTGGTCTGTTCAACATCTGAGGTTTACCTAGTAAAGTAATAAATTAAATCATTAAAAAAATGTTTTATTTTTTTTTTCACATAATAAGTTGAACTGATATTCAGTTAATAATAATAATAATAAACCTATAAACAACAACAACAACAACAACAACAACAATAATTACTATTTTTATGATTATATTATTATTATTATTATATATTTTTAATATATTAATAACTATTAGCATTATAGTATTTTCAAAATATTAATAAACAGTCTCATTTTATAATGTTTCTTTTCATCCAAAATTTTTCTTTATTTTTTGACCTTCTGAGGTTGACAACCAACATTCAATAATAATAATAATAATAATAATAATAATAATAATAATAATAATAATAATAAAACAATTATTATTATAGTATTTTAACATATTTATACATATTTTGTCTTATTTATAATCATGTATTTTGTCTGTTTAATTTATTATTATTATTATTATTATACACCAACAGAAATAATAATAATATAGTATTTTAAAAATATTTATAAATATTTTGCCTTATTTATAATAATATTTTTCTTTCTTTTACAGATTACATTTGTTTTTTTTACCATCATGTATTTTATCTATTTCATTTAATAATTATACCTACAATATAATAAAAAAATTATTATGTTTATAAAAATAACTATATTTTATATAAATAACTTAATTTAAATTACTATATATATAAACTCTGTTTTTTAGGCTTGCAAAATCACAAAAAATGACCTTCTGAGGTTGAGAACCAACATTTTCTGATAATAATAATAATAATAATAATAATAATAATAATAATAATAATAATAATAATTATTATTATTATTATTATTATTTATTTATTAATTATTATGTTATTAATTATATTATATAAACCCTGTTTTTAGGCTGGCAAAATTACAAAAAACAAAACAAAACCAAAAAATAAATGTGACCAACATTTAATAATAATGATAATAATAATAATAATAATAATAATTTTTAAATATTTGTATATATATATATATATATATATATATATATATATATATATATATATATATATATATATATATATATATTCTTTTTTTTACAGATTACATATATAATCATGTATTTTCTCTGTTTACTTTTATAATTTTCTTTCTTTCACTGAATATATATATCTATATATATATCTCTATATATATATATATATATATATTGAATATAAATAACTATATTACATAAACCCTGTTTTTTTTTTTTACACATGGTTGCAAAATCACAAAAGGCTTTCAGACCATATTGTGTACTCTTTTTATGGAAAGTGTTATAAAAAAGGAAACCAAACAAATGAATATATAAATTCATCTCAGAAGGCCACTGTCTTGACCAGATATGAAAAGCCTGATTTGAAATGAGTCCAGCAGTGAGATTAGGGTTTCAAAATTCCCGAGGAATTACTATGTTTAAGGCTGGACCGGATTTCATGGTGAAAGGCGGAAAGGATTGGTCATGTCTGAAGAGCATGGAAACATACTGCACATGCAGGAGGAGGCAAGACAAGCTAATGAAAGGAATTAAATTGAAACACAAAAACAACTGCATTCCTCGAGATTTGTGGATTTGGAAGCCTCAGAGCAGACATTAGAGCAGCCTCTTCAGCGAATGGCAGCCTGTAGGCCTGCGTGAACCTCAGAGTCGAGAACCTCAGGTCAAAACAGTCACAGCTCTGTGTTGTTTTACAAGTGAGTTATGGCCTGCATATCGCTGATTCCTTCTGCTCTTCTCAGGCTGGTTAATAGCTCTGCTCTCGTGGGCTCTCCTCCCAGCATGCAGCTTCCAGGCAGCTCTGTGGCGTCTTTGTCTGCTGGCCGCTGCTGTCTGCGGGGAGCCTCTTCCACCCCGTCCCCTGGTGTCCAGATGTTGCCTGGTCAACTGGCCCTCAGTGCAGTGGCCTGACCTGCTTCAGCACAATTTACCTCACTGAAACCCAACTGAACATACTGGAGCATTTTCTGAAACAGAAACAAACATCTGTTTCAAATCAAAGTACTTTAAATAATCGTGCATTTCAAGATCATGTCAAAACTATAGAAGCCCGTTTCCACCACTGAATGAAAAAAAAGTCATTTTGACTTTCTATCTCACAATTCCCCTCAAAATTTTCTTTGTTTTTTCTCTTTATTGTCTTTATCAGTATTGTGAGATACAAACACGCATTTGCGAGTTATAAAGTCAGAATTGCAAGATATAAACTTGCAGTTTCTCAGAACTGCATGCTATAAACTGGATTGACGGATTGCGGAAAAAAAGAAAAAAGGTTTTCCTCAGATTCATGAGTTTATATGTCACAGTTGTCACTGTTTTTCTCAGATTCGTGAGTTTATATCTTACAATTCTGACTTTTTCTCAGATTCGCAAATTTATCTCGCAAATGTGACTTTTTTCCTCAGATTCGTGAGTTTTTATCTCACAATTGTCACTTTTTTCCTCAGATTCACGAGTTTATATCTCACAATTGTGACTTTTTCTCAGATTCGCAAATTTATCTCACAAATGTGACTTTTTTTCAGATTCGTGAGTGTATATCTCGCAATCGTGACTTTTTTCCTCAGATTTGCGAGTTTATATCTCACAATTGTGACTTTTTCTCAGATTCGCAAATTTATCTCACAAATGTGAATTTTTTTCAGATTCGTGAGTTTATATCTCACAATTGTGACTTCTTCTCAGATTCGCAAATTTATCTCACAAATGTGACTTTTTCTCAGATTCGTGAGTGTATATCTCGCAATCGTGACTTTTTTCCTCAGATTTGCGAGTTTATATCTCACAATTGTGACTTTTTTCCTCAGATTTGTGAGTTTATATCTCACAATTGTCACTTTTTTCCACAGATTCACGAGTTTATATCTCACAGTTGTGACTTTTTCTCAGATTTGCGAGTTTATATCTCACAATTGTGACATTTCTCAGATTTGCAAATTTATCTTGCAAATGTGACTTTTTTCAGATTTACGAGTTTATATCTCACAGTTGTGACTTTTTTCCTCAGATTTGCGAGTTTATATCTCACAATTGTGACTTTTTTCCTCAGATTTGCGAGTTTATATCTCACAATTGTGACTTTTTTCCTCAGATTCGCGAGTTTATATCTCACAATTGTGACTTTTTTCCTCAGATTTGCGAGTTTATATCTCACAATTGTGACTTTTTCTCAGATTCGTGAGTGTATATCTCACAATTGTGACTTTTTTCCTCAGATTTGCGAGTTTATATCTCACAATTGCGACCTTTTTCCTCAGATTTGCGAGTTTATATCTCACAGTTGTGACTTTTTCTCAGATTCGTGAGTGTATATCTCGCAATCGTGACTTTTTTCCTCAGATTTGCGAGTTTATATCTCACAATTGTGACTTTTTTCCTCAGATTTGCGAGTTTATATCTCACAATTGTGACTTTTTTCCTCAGATTTGCGAGTTTATATCTCACAGTTGTGACTTTTTCTCAGATTCGTGAGTGTATATCTCGCAATCGTGACTTTTTTCCTCAGATTTGCGAGTTTATATCTCACAATTGTGGCTTTTTTCCTCAGATTTGTGAGTTTATATCTCACAGTTGTGACTTTTTCTCAGATTCGTGAGTGTATATCTCGCAATCGTGACTTTTTTCCTCAGATTTGTGAGTTTATATCTCACAATTGTGACTTTTTTCCTCAGATTCGTGAGTTTATATCTCACAATTGTGACTTTTTTCCTCAGATTTGCGAGTTTATATCTCACAATTGTGACTTTTTTCCTCAGATTCGTGAGTTTATATCTCACAATTGTGACTTTTTTCCTCAGATTCATGAGTTTATATCTCACAATTGTGACTTTTTCTCAGATTTGCAAATTTATCTTGCAAATGTGACTTTTTTCAGATTTGCGAGTTTATATCTCACAATTGTGACTTTTTTCCTCAGATTCATGAGTTTATATCTCACAATTGTGACTTTTTCTCAGATTTGCAAATTTATCTTGCAAATGTGACTTTTTTCAGATTTGCGAGTTTATATCTCACAATTGTGACTTTTTTCCTCAGATTCGTGAGTTTATATCTCACAATTGTGACTTTTTTCCTCAGATTCACAAGTTTATATCTCACAATTGTGACTTTTTCTCAGATTCGCAAATTTATCTCACAAATGTGACTTTGACTTTTTCAGATTTGCGAGTTTATATCTCACAATTGTGACTTTTTTCCTCAGATTCGTGAGTTTATATCTCACAATTGTGACTTTTTTCCTCAGATTCACAAGTTTATATCTCACAATTGTGACTTTTTCTCAGATTCGCAAATTTATCTCACAAATGTGACTTTTTTTCAGATTCGTGAGTTTGCATCTCACAATTGTCACTTTTTTCCTCTGATTTGTAAGTTTATATCTCACAATTGTCACTTTTTTCCTCAGATTTGCGAGTTTATATCTCACAATTGTGACTTTTTTCCTCAGATTTGCGAGTTTATATCTCACAATTGTGACATTTCTCAGATTTGCAAATTTATCTTGCAAATGTGACTTTTTTCATTTTTACGAGTTTATATCTCACAGTTGTGACTTTTTTCCTCAGATTTGCGAGTTTATATCTCACAATTGTGACTTTTTCTCAGATTCGTGAGTGTATATCTCACAATTGTGACTTTTTTCCTCAGATTCGCGAGTTTATATCTCACAATTGTGACTTTTTCTCAGATTCGCAAATTTATCTTGCAAATGTGACTTTTTTCAGATTTGCGAGTTTATATCTCACAATTGTGACTTTTTTCCTCAGATTCATGAGTTTATATATCACAATTGTGACTTTTTTCCTCAGATTCATGAGTTTATATATCACAATTGTGACTTTTTTTCAGATTTGCGAGTTTATATCTCACACTTGTCACTTTTTTAGTCTAGTTTTTACTCCTAAACACCATCCATCCATCCTCTAAAATGTTTGTCCTTTGTAGGGTTGCAGGGACTTACAACCTTAAATCTTACCACATGAAGCCACATGAATTTTTGCAGCTTACATGTAGCTGTTTCTGCATTTTGAGTAGAGACTGGAGAAAGTATTTAAACATACCCTTACTTAAAAATAAAAGAAGAAAAAAGTTGCATGACAAGCACACTGCAAAGAAAGATCAATCACCAACCAAAACGTCTAAACTCAAACTATATAAGTCAAGATAATTAATCTCATGCTCATTAAATGGATAGCTGGTAAAGTGCGTCAAACAGTCAGGAGCTATGGATCACTGCAGTCACACCTCCAAGTGTCACATTCAGGGTCAGCGGGGAAGTTTTGAGAGATCAGTCAGCAAAAGGGCACTCCATCACCAGCCTCGAGTCCATACCATAAAAGTCAAAGGGGAAAGATGATGATTGTTAGAGGCCTGTAAATCTTCTATAGGGTTCAGTTAACTGCTTTTGATCTGTGGCAGCACTGTATGAAATATATCTCCAATATGAGATCAGAGAGTGGGAGCTTCGGACAGGGGGGCCGATTGTAAAGACTGAACTGCAGTAGCTTCGGTGGCGCCAACGAAATGTCATAATCAAGAGTATCTCACCCCGGAGATGAGTTTGAGCTGTGGTAGCCGGGCTCGGTTATTGTGTGATGAGCAGCCTCTTCAAATCACTCATCCTTTATCTGAAATCAATTATCATTGTGAAGATGGAGGCTGTGCTCGCGACAGACATCACAGACCCAGCTGTTGCCCTCTGTACTTATTAGCCTCACTCTGAAGACAACCGTAGTATTAATCTGCAAACTCAGGACAAATGTAATTACGCGTTGATTCAATAGCTGTCACGCTTAAAAACCCTCGCCGTGATGCATTGTTGTGGGATGGACAGATTAGGCTTTCATAATCAGTTCATGTCGACATGCATATTGCAAAGCAACAGTGATGTAATGGACCCAAGCTAATTCTCCAAACCAGGGAAAAGGATGCCTGATCTGGACCATGGAAATGAAGACGTCTGTTCTTCATCTCCGTGGCAAATGTTTGGAAATGAGTAAGTGTGCTTGAGTGGTTTTCAGTTGTCCCACTTCAGACGATTCAACAAAATCAATCACAGAATCATCTGGTAAATCTTTAAGACATGAAAAGGGGGGAAAAAAAGAATAAATAAGAATAACAGCATCTGTCTAAACCAATGAGGTCTGAATAAAGCTATCTGTAAGCATTATCATTTACCTCATCCTGTCGCAGAAACACTATCTAGTTTATTGTTCACTGACTACCACAAGTTCTCATCGGTTTACTCGCCCCAAAAGTGTAAAACAATGAGCCTTCCAGCCACTTTCTAAACATTTAGAGTGATCTGCTCACATCTGTCAATCTTGTTCCTGCTCAGCCAATAGCGTGAGCTTGGAGGCGTGGTTACTGTAGCAGACTGAGCCAGAGGGTGTTAACATGTTACATGGGAAGACAAATTCAGATTTGGTTACAGAAGTGCAGTCGAAGACTTGCCAAAAAAGCAGATGTAACAAAGGTAAACCTGGATTCGAGTCCCACTTGGAGCAGGGCAGTTAGGACCGGAAGGGTTTCATTGGTGCCGTGACCCGGATGGGAGTGAGGTTTGGGGGGTGAGTATAATAGAGGCCAGTTGGTAAGAGCTGTGCAGGTAAACCTCACTCTGATCTCAGGGTGTGCACTAGTGACTAGGGCTGCTTCCTAATAGCTGACTAACCGTTAGTCAGCGAGAAGAGGCTTGGTCGACCAAAATTTTATTAGTCGCTTAGTCGAAGAAAAAAAACCCACAGGACGTGACAGATAGCTTGTTGGCGGCTGGTCTATGTGTGGTACATTGAGCAGGACATCCAAACGCTCACCTACCATTCATCAACCTCAAATGTGGCTTATCATCTAAAATATGTAAGTAGTAGCAACTTTACATGGCCACTCAATCTAATGTTAACCTAGTAAAATGTGTGCTTTTGAAGTGTTAAGTGTGAAGTGTGGAAGCTGAACAAAGCACGCCTACTGACAGATGGAGGCGCCGGTGCGGTCAACTGCTCTTAATGGAGAAGTCCACTTTCAGAACAAAAATTTACAGATAATGTACTCACCCCCTTGTCATCCAAGATGTTCATGTCTTTTTTTCTTCAGCCGTAAAGAAATTATGTTTTTTGAGGAAAACATTTCAGGATTTTTCTCCATATAATGGACTGATACGGTGCCCCGATTTTGAACTTCCAAAATGCAGATTAAATGCGGCTTCAAACGATCCCAAATGCGGTTGTAAACGACCCCAGCCGAGGAAGAAGGGTCTTATCTAGTGAAACGATTGGTTATTTTCATTAAAAAAAATACAATTTAAATACTTTTTAATCTCAAACGCTCGTCTTGTCTTGCTCTCCCTGAACTCTGTGTATTCTGCCTCAAGACAGTTAGGGTATGTCGAAAAACTCCAATCGTATTTTCTCCCTACACTTCAAAAATCATTTCAAAATCATGCTACATCGCTGCAGAAGTACTGACCCAGTCTTTGTGAACATGCAAAGGAGATCAAACACCCTTAACAAAAAAGGTAAAACAGCGATATAAGACAATTTTGATGTTGAGGGAAAACATGAGATACCCTAACTGTCATGAACCAGAAAAAAACTGAAAAAAGTTCAGGCAGAATGAGACAAGACAAGCGTTTGACATTAAAAAGTAAATAAACTGTATTATTTTTATGAAATTTACCGATCGTTTCACTAGATAAGACCCTTCTTTCTTGGCTGGGATCGTTTACAACCGCATTTGGGATCGTTTGAAGCCACATTTAAACTGCATTTTGGAAGTTCAAAATCGGGGCACCATATCAGTCCATTATATGAAGAAAAATCCTGAAATGTTTTCCTCCAAAAACATAATTTCCTTACGGCTGAAGAAAGAAAGACATGAACATCTTGGATGACAATGGGAGAGTACATTATCTGTAAATTTTTGTTGTTCTGGAAGTGGACTTCTCCTTTAAAATACTCGGTCATTTCTGGTCATAAAGATAAGAGTAATAAATCTTTCGAACCTGTAAAGACTCTATGTTTATTTGGGTGCATGCACAATCACAACGAAATTTGGTGCGTTTGTAAAATAAAGCAAACAGGATGCACTTTCTGCTGTCTTGGTCTCTGTGAACTTGAGTGTGAAACTTTGAAACTCTGTGAATACTTGCCTTACGGACATGAAAAATATATCTATAAAGAGTGAAATGATTTAAAATTAGCCAATTCAAATAGAAAATAAATATTCTCATATTATGTAATCCATATGAAACATGCATGCAGGTCCATCACTACTATGAAGATGACAAGTCAGTATTGCCGACTTCATCTCTTAAGCCGGAAACAAAGAAATTTTATCAATAAATTATTAAATTGTTAATGCAGTCTCTGTGCTGTTTCTCCCTGACGCATTCATAATTATTATATCTGCCGGTGTGCTGTGGCAAGCTTTTTTTGCGTGCGCATAAGCGCTTATTAGACTATGTAGGCAAGAAAGGCTCATTATTATGATTTGTATGGTTTATTAATAAAACGTGCGACCAATAGTTGACAGTGTTGGGGAAAGTAACTTTTAAAAGTAATGCATTACAATTTTGCGTTACTCCCTGAAAAAGTAACTAATTACGTTACTTCTGCGTTACTTTTTAAATCTGGGCACGGCTTGCTTTTTTGTTTTTAATATAAAACAATTCTAATGTAAAAGCCCTTTTACACCAAAAGTGAAATGAATTCACCTCAGGCTGAAAGAAAAGTACATTTATGCAGGAAATCACTCTTGAGCTATGAAAAAAATGAAGCACAAATGTTTGTTTATCTAAAGTAATTTTTGCTTTTTAGTATGGTTGAATTGCATCATCGAAGGTCAGCAGCAAAGACACTGGTTAATAAAATGGGATTAAATACATAAAGGATATTTGTTTTATTTAACATATTTAATTATTGCAGGGTTGCGTCATATTCTGAGTTTGGATTTCACTGTTTTTATTCATTTTTAGGAATACTGAATCTGTTTTTTGTGAGCGAGATGAATTAAAGCATGTTCACATTTAGTCTAGAATACAGTAACATCATGTTTACTCCCAATTTCCAGACTTGTCAATCAATAAATGGGGAAAAAAGTAACTGGTGTTACTTATTTGAAAAAGTAACTCCGATATTTTCTTAGAAATTCAAAAGTAATGCGTTACTTTACTAGTTACTTGAAAAAAGTAATATTATTACGTAACTCGCATTACTTGTAATGCGTTACCCCCAACACTGATAGTCAACTAATGCTTAAAATTAGAAAAATCTTTAGTTGAGGGCAGCCCTACTAGTGACTGACGCTAGCACGCCCGCCTCCCATACCAACGACCTGGGTTTGAGTCCCACATGGAGCAGGGTGGTTAGGACTTGCTGAGCTTTTTCTCGACAGGCCAGTTAAACACATGTTGGCTCTTGTAAGATATTGTAAGATAAGAATAATCATAAGTGCATGATTTTAGTGTTCGAAAATATGCTTTTATTTTTGTAACTCAGCTAGGTGACACTATATGAAGTTTATTTGCCAAAAATCTCTAATCCGAACCCTAACCTAATCCGAACCTTGCATCAGAAAAGCTAGTACTGTCCACTTTCAAAGCATGGCGAATTCACGTTTTACTGCAGAAGCCGACAAGCACCCTTGTTGTTTGTAAACAGAAGCCGATAAATCCATTTTAGCGAATCAGCGCACTGTATTCCGGTCAGGTGACAAGGCTGCCAGTCACTTTGAAAAGATGCTCTAGATAACCGGAGTTTCATCAAAGCTGATCACTAAAAGTGATCGATGGATAATTTCTATCTATGATCACAACAACAAAGCTTGTTAGGCACCTACATTGTCACCTGATGAGATTGCAAAGATTAAACAAGAGTTTTTTTTTTTTTTTTTTGGTATCTCTAAAACTTGAAATGTGGAGTTATCTGCTTTTGCCAAAAAATGACTGTTGGAGTTATCTGCTTTTGCTATAAAACAAACTTTAAATATATATATATACAACATACTTTCAATGAATTTAATCTTGTCAGTTACCTGTTGTTACGTGGAGTGAGAGGCGAGAGGCGAGCGGATCCACTTGCGAGCTTTTATTAATAGGACGAGACAAAGACATGGTCGTGCAGGCAGGGTCAGACAACAGTAACAGGAGTGTCAGAGGCGAGACGAGAGAATAGTCCTTTATGACGAGCGATAATCCAAAGGCAGGCGGCTAGCCAGACGAAAACGAAAAAACCAGGCAGGAGAACAAAAACCAGGAACTTGGAACAAGAAACTAGGTAACGCTAACTAAGGGAATACAACAATACAACAATCCGTGGTTTGCAAGTGGAAAGACCGGGGCTTTTATAGCGCCGCTGATTGGTCGCAGGTGAAGTGCAATGGCTGATGGGGAATGTAGTCCGGGGTGTGGTGCAACAGTCTGTATGTGACAGGGCGAGAGTGACATCTGGCGGTGAGCGGACTGCAGGTCACCGACCAGATTCGTGACACCTGTATTTGTTCAAGTTATTATTACTTAATCAAAACAACCCAACTGCAGTTTGATTGATATTATTTGGAAAGCACAATAAAAAAAAACAAAACAAAACATGATTTCTGAAAATAAATAAAAGTTAAGGAGTTATCTGGTTTTGCAAATAAACTCTTCATATATAGTTGTGCATAAACTGCATACTTCATCTTTAATACAGACTTTATTAAGCTATTAACCCTCATGAGGCATTCAAAATCTGCATACAACTTTTCTGGGTCTGCTCAGTGTTGATTGTTATGGTGTTATTGTATGTTATTACTACATTTGCCCCTTTTTAATCAATTAGAAAAAATAGAAATTCTTTGGCATTTCACTAAAGAAAGACCCCTGTAATGTAACAAATATAAATCTTGAAGCTTTTCAATATTGGTTTATTGATGTAGTTATTTTAGTGCAGTCAATATGCCAATCGTAAAAAATGTACAAATTAATTGCACATTTTTTTTCTGAAATTATTTGTGATTAATCCCACCTAACATTAAGGTTTTATACTTTTATAACATTATACTAACATTACTAACACTAACATTATACTTTAATATTGCAATAATTTCACATTCAATCTTGAAATTAATTAATTAATAATGGCTGGCAGGACAGGCAAATTGGTTTTTACCGACATATGGCCTGACAACATCTCATCTGACCGCAGTCCACTGATGTTCTACTGAAGCTCTTCGTCACCGAACCGTTTCCACGCTCCTTTGACTAGTGCCTGGCACTGAAGTAAAGTTGCAGTACATATCTGAAAAGTCTCCCATCTAATATGATCGTAAAGATGTTCTGTAACTAAAGAAACACAATTTTTGTCAAGAATAAAGAGACAGAAGCAGCAGGTGTAAATGCCAACCCTAGCCCCCGAACTACATTTAATATTTTTAATGCAGTTAAAGTGGAAAAATTAATTACCTGTGGAAAGACATCACTACACACCATTTTTCAAGTTCCAGTCCACCGACGTCAATCTTCTCTTCTGACTGGTTTGTTTGTCAGACAAAATGGCAGATTCTGCATGATGATTGGTCAGATCACCTGTCAATCAAACTCCCTGTGAAGGGTCAATTGAGAGAGGTGTTGTTTTTTTGCGTTCTGAATGATGCAGTTACAGCACCTACCAGCAGAGGCTAAGTGGGCCATGATAACCAGCCAAACAATATATAAAATTCTGCATTTGACACAAGTGATCCCTTGATTTCATCTTGGATTCTCATTTTTGTGCTGCAAGAAAAAAAAAAAAAAAAAAACAAGCCATCAGGGTGATTAATATGCGCCCCAAAGATGCAATATTAATTGTGCGGAATGTCACGGGGTAATTTTTAATACCTAGAGATTTGTATGAAATAGAGATGGAGAGAAAAGATTCTTTACTCGGCTGTAAGTGGAAAAACCTCATTGTGGAGCATTTGTGATGATAATTTCCCCTGCGCATCCGACAGATCATTTGTTAAGCAGACAAGAACAGAGAAGCGTGTTTAATCCCCCGACCTGTTTCCTACTTGGAGTGACATTGACTTTTCCCTTGGTTCCAGTGAGATTGACGAGCCAGTCCAGTCGCAGTACTACAGAGACCCCCTCCTCAATGTATGTCTCAGCCATCATCCATTCTGGCACACACAGCGCACGTCTCCTCCAGCTCATGCCGTGTGCGTGATAAAACACTGTTAGGCCAGCGCTCCGGCCCCGAGGCCCTGCTTCCAGTCAATCACACCACCAACCGACACATTTAATTGTTTTTTCAGTCATCTCTGCTTTCATCTGCATGTTGCTGGATTAATTTTTGAACACGACAACAACTTTTTCCTAATCAGTATTTTCGTCTTTTGCAGTTATATCCTACACAATTATTACTCAAGTTAAATTTACTGATCTGCTGTTTAAGCTTCTTCTTCTTCTTCTTCTTCTTCTGAGACTACATCTTAAAATGTATCTCCTACAGGATGTTTTAAAGTGGTTTTGGCCACTTTATTTTTTATTAACATGCCAATTATGTTAAAAACATGCTAGCAACATGCTAATCACGTTAACAACAGTAACATGTAAATTATGATAGAATCATGCTAGCAACATGTCAGTAACATGCTAAAATTGTGCTAGTAGCATGTTAATAATGTTAAAACATACTAGCAACATGCTAGTGATGTTAGAAACATGTTAGCAAAATGATAGTAACATGCTAAGCATGCTAGAAACATACAAGCAACATGATAATGATGCTAAAACGTGTAAACAACATGCTAGTAACTTGATAATCATGCTAGAAACATGCTATTAACATGACAGTCATGTTAAAAACAGGCTAGCAGCATGATAACCAGGCTAGAAACATGTTAATCATGCTAACAACATTCTAGTAACAAGTTAATTATGATAGAAACATGCTAGCAACATGCTAGTAACTTTTTATTCATGCTAGCAATATGTCAGTAACATGCTAATCATGCTAGCAACATGTTAGTGATGTTAGAAACATGTTAGCAAAATTATAGTAAGTACTACTCATGTTAAAATCATAATAACAACATGGCAGTGATGCTAAAACATGTTAACATCATGCTAGTAACTTGATAATCATGCTAGAAACATGTTATTAACATGACAAGCATGTTAAAACATGTTAGCAATATGCTAACCAGACTAGAAACATGCTAACAACATTCTAGTAACATGTTATGTTAGAAACATGCTAGCAACATGCTAGTAACTTTTTAATCAAGCTAGCAACATGTCAGTAACATGCTGCTAGAATCATACTAGTAACATGTTAATCATGCTAAAACATGCTAGCAACAAGCCAGTGAAAAATGTTAACAGAATGATAGTAACATGATAATCATGCTAGAAATATACTAGTAACATGCCAGTCATGGTAAAACATGCTAGCAACTTAACAATCATGTTAGACCAGACTAGAAACATGCTAATCATGCAAACAACATGCTATTAACCTGTTAACCATACTAGAATCATACTAGCAACACATGAATTGTAGCTATTAACATGCTAATCATGCTAGAAACATGCTAGCAACATGCTAATCATGTTAGAACATACTAACAATATGGTAATCATGCTAGAAACATGCTATTGACATGCAAATCATATTAAAACATGCTATGGACATGCTAATCATGCTATAGACATGCTAATCAAGTTAAATCATGCTAACAACATGTTAATCATGCTAAAACATGCTGTTAATCATGTTAAAAACATGCTAGCAGCATGGTAATCATGCTAGAAACATCCTATAAACATTGTAGTACCTTGCTAATCATGCTAGAAACATTGTAATAACATGTTAGCAACATGCTAATCATGCTAGAAACATGCTAAGAACATGTTAGTAACTTAACAACCATGCTTACAGCATGTTAGAAACTTGCTAATTATGTCTGCAACATGTTAATCATGCTAGAAACATGGTAGTAACATGGCATGCTAATCATGCTATGTACTAAATCATGTTGGTAACATGCTATCAATGTCCATCTAAACTTTAAAACTTTCAGACAAGGCTTTTTCAAGCAAGCTTCAAAGTTTGTTCATGTAATTTATCATCTAGTTATTTATGTAATTATTTGTCCATTTGCTTCTCAATTCAGTGTAAGAATGTTTAGATATTTTCCAAAAAATCCAGCTCAAAAAATAAATCCTTTTTTCAGTACAATGCACAAGCGTCTGTTGAAACAGAAACAGAGGTTGCAGCATTGATTCACTTATGCATTTTAAATCCTAGTGTCCTAGAGGACAGAAAAACAAGTAAATGATAAACACATGACATGCCAACTTTATCACTGACCCAAGACCCTTTCCAGGAAGTGACCTATGTGGACCGCGTTCACTCATCCCTGAGACTGCCAAAAGAAAGGCTGCTTATGGCTTTGCAAGGTGCTGTTCTGCTTTGTGCTACAGCTGCAAACAGCTGGAGGCTTTTGAACACGCTGGAGTTTTTTCAAGGAAACTCAGCTGTCTTGTTTGTCATTCTCGTCATCTGATCCGTTGCACATGAGTGGAAGTTTAGAGGTTGTTTGACTTCAAAGTCTTGCCACCTACTTTGTCTCGGCGGAGCTCCCCTAATCCCCTACTTGTAGCCACACTGTTGAGGACAGTGGACTCTTTTGCAATTTGTTTTTGAAATTCATAACAAAGACTACACAAAACCTTCTACAATTTCACCACTTTGAACTGTAACTTACCATAGCATGAGATTATTATGACCTACTCACACAACCCCGCTGGAATGAAGCCAGCTATGAAATCAGACTGTAATCATTAGAGTTGAACTCTACGACATGCACCGTGCAAACTGCAAATCTGGAGATTTTTTTTTCCCTCCAAAGAAACATTTTTGAATGAATGTTGATGAAAAAATGAAAATGCATTATAATTGAAGGTTTGTTTTTCATGTGGTTTAATGCATACTTTCTAAATGTGAAGCAATGAATAGATAAATATTATGATGTACTGTATAATAATTGGGGTTACAATTACTCATGAGATCATACAATGCATTATAAGATGAATTGCAAGGCATAATTAATGCATTAAAGCTATAATGTATTATATTTAAAGGATGCTTTATACTGTATATACCATGTATTCAAATATTAATCACCTGTTGTCAAAACCAAGAAACCTCGAATTGAGGGACGTCTGCAGTCAAAAAGGGAAAGAATATTTTATTTTATTTTTATACAACAGTTCTTTCTGGACCTCGAATCTGATTGGTTGATAAGAGTGCATTATTAAAGTAATATCAGAACTCTAACAGCCGTTTCACAGTTTGTAATCATATCACTCCGCTTGTGGTACTTCTTACAGCGAGTGTCATGGCGGACGCCCAAATCCAGTATTACTGTTTTTGTGTCACAGAATGTAGTTTTAAGAGGTTTTCAGGCGAGAATGCACTTGTTTGTATTTCAGATATGCTGTATGTTAATAAAGATAATGTCTATTTGAAAATCAGCGTCAATGTTTTCAGACATGTGAGCTCCAGATTGTCAGCGGCCGTTCAGCACTCATGAACCTGCCCAAGTGCACCTGACCTCGGCCAGATCTTCTGGAATTTACCGCTGGCTCATATGGCTCTGTAGTGGCTAAACGTGAGATATAATTCGTTTTCGATAAATCTAACGGGCTGTCTTTGGTGTCAATCTATTATTTGTTCCAGAGAAAAAAAATCTCATGTTTATGTAAATTCAGTACTGTATATCTGAATTTACTGTACTGTTTAGTATTGAGAAACAGTGCGTGTTTGTGATAATTTTAGTTACATTGTTCCTCTATTAGATGGCGACAAGAGACTGTTTTATGAGTTAGCAGTAAAGACTTTTATATTAAAAAATAGAAACGGAAGTTATTTTTAGTATCAACAACTGCTTGATGCAGCAAACAAATGCACTGTGCAGCAAAATCACCCTTAACAGATGACAGGATATTAACGTTGCTTTCCTCAATATGCAGACATTCTAATTAATGTTTATTGTGAAATGAGATTGATCTGAAGAATGAATGCTGTATCAGATGCAGGTAATCACACATATCCAGTCCATTTCTTTCTCATAATATCTACTACTACAGTCGTAGACGTGAGATATAGCTGTATATCGGGACGCTGTGATTGCCTATGGCCGAATCACAGCTGTGCTGATATACAGCCACATCTCACGTCTACGAGTGTGATATTGCTTATATATATTTGTTTGTTTGCTTGCTTGCTTATTTATTTTAGCCCAAGTAACAAAAATGTTTGTTGATTTTAATTAACTAAAATTACTGCCCCTGCTGAAAAAAACAAAACAAAAAAACAATAGGCACCATCACAAAATTTGTAATGGTTTTAATAGAAACTGTAATGGACCCTGTTGGTCTCTATTGGTAATTGGTCACCTTCTATTGGTGGTTTGTTAAAAGCAATAAATCCTAATGGAATAATTTCCAAAACACTACAAAAAAAAAACAAAAAAAAAAAAAAACGTTTTAATGGATAAAAGTTGATGGTTTGTAATGGTATTTTTGTAGTGGAAACCATTAGAATTTTCTGTGATGGTTCTATTGTTTTTTTTCAGCAGGGTGGGACTGGATTTTGACACAAATTTCACAATTTGATTCAAGATTCAGCTCGATTTCTGATTAATTTCAATGACAATTATTTTGGACATATATCAGGTACAGTAAATGTCAATTCTCTTAATTAATGCTGTAAAATATATGCCTAAAAGAGATTCAGCTGGTGTACATTACTAGTATTTAAAGTTAAAATGAACTGATTTGTATATAAAGACTCAATGAAGTTTTAATAATAATAAAATTACAATTACATAATTATATTTCTACTCCAAGTCGTTTTTTGATACATAAGCATTTAAATGGTGGCTGTCATAAAATTTGACAGATTTATTCAAACATAAATTAAACATTGAAGAATAGTCAAAATTATAATGGATATGTTTATATATAAGGTGCATATATTTAGCAGAATGTTTCGCTCTAGAGTTAATTTTTTTCAGCTGACTGACCAGCGTATGGTCACCGAATATGTTTTTTTCTGAGGTAAATGTGACGTTGCGTGACGTACTGTTTACAAGCTGTTACACTGACGTCTTTCCACGGTTGAAACACAGATTGAGCGATTACATGAAACAGGATACTGATTTCGGTAAGTTATACTCTTTCTTTTAACATACCTTCAGATGTCTTTTTCATGTTTACTTAGTGCTGAAACTAGCATTGAAGCAGAGGAGACGATCTGTTCACTTTCTGCTTCTCTTGAACTGAGGTGCTACAGCGATCTGTCACTCCACATTAAACAGCGCCAAAACAGCACCTATTGTTTGAATACTGTAATAAAATGTGCAAAATCTGAAATCTGAGACTGTTTCGTATCAAAAGTAACAGACGCACGTTTATTGCGATTTATTGGATGAGGCATGCTAAGCGAAATGAAACGAAAACAAACTAGACTAATCAATTCTAGGGAGTTTAGAATCAATAGTTTCTTAAAAATGAGAAAATGAGAAATCCCAAATTTACCCAGCCCTAAATAAACCATGCTTTATGCAATTTAATTCAAAAAATAAAATTATAATTAAGAAAGTAAACATGCTCATTATAGTAGAGGTGTATTTAGATCATTAAAGGCCTATGTATTATTGTTTTCCAATACTGCATTTTTAAGGTATGAAATAATGTATAATCTGAACAAAGATGCGCATTATGTCATTGGCCCACATAATAAATGCAATATTTTAAAAACTCATGCTAAATAATAAAACAAACACAACAAACTGCAGTTCAGATCCTTGTACTAGGTGTTTGGCTAACAGTCCTCATAAGGAATCTCAGCTCAGTATCTGAGGAGCACATAAAAGCGGCCATCTCGCATGACTCATGTAGTTCACCTACCCCGTCGAACCACATTATCACACACAACACTCCTGTGGCCTTGTTATACTTATGTGGGAAAGATACAGTGAGTCAAAGGCATTGACTCTGCGCTTATACCTGCCTGTCTGCTTTACATTTCATTTCATTATCCTCAGCCCACACGAGTCCTTCTGGAGCAGAGCGGCAGTAGATCACCTGCTGAACAAATTGAGCAGCATCCCACATACTGAATTCATTGCCTCTGAACCAAGGAGCAACGGCCTGATCTCCCCCGCTCTTCCTGTGAACATCAGGCACATCTGCACCAGCACATCTGCTCCTTCTCAAGCTCTCTAGGTAGAGCCGAGCCGGCATCATTCATCCTGCTGGGAACAGCCATGTTTGACTGCCTTGGAATTCTAAAGATAGGTCGCATTAAAATCGCACAATAAATTACGCGCCTAACTATATCTGTAGGGTATGAAATGTTTTATCGATAGAGGGCTGTAACATGGCCTTCTCAGACGATCCATAATGTTCTGAGAACAGAAGCTTGAAAACTAGCGGTGCTGCTGGCCATATGTGCAATCCGAAAACTAAACCCTTCAGCGTGCGTCACCTTAGGAAGGCTTCGCCTTGCCAGAAAGTGTTGTCACTTTTCCCAAACACTCATCTTCATTGTTAGATTTACCGTGGGGATATTTTATTCGTAGTTTGGAGAAATACGTTCCAAAAATGTCACTTTCAGACACCATAGCCTATCCCAAACAATGCCTGCTTTGTTCAAACAGGCCTTCGTTCCAGCAAAAAAGCCAATGAGTAAAACACTGTGATGTTAATAGAAAGGGAAGGAAAAAGGAGAGCTTTTTTTAATTGTGCACTGAAACTACAGGAGTCTTAGACTTACTGCTGATGGATGGCAAAAATTACATCCTCTAATTAAATCCTTTCTTTGTGGCTGTCAATGGGTACGGTGTGTGCCAAATATCTTGGTGATTTGCAGGTTATTTTAGTTTGTTTGCAATGGAACAGTGGTAAGACAGAAAACTTGCAGAGCAGTTAAATCCCACTAATTAGATAGTGCCTACGACTGTTGACTGTTAATAATCATCTGATGTCCAGAAAAAGATTTATTAAAGGAAAAGAGAGAGAGAGAAAGTATGAAAGAAAATTAAAACTGTTGTATGTAATGGATATGGGCCAATGACGAATAAGGATGTGTAAAAATGAGAAAAAGGAGAAACCTTACAAAATCTATTTTTAAAATGCATGTGGCAAGTTATTAATTCAGTCTTATAAACGTACTCATGTTGGTTTCATATATAACCATTCCAAAGTTTTGGGTCTGCAAGTTTTTTTTCATATTTTTGAAGGAACTGTTTTCTGTTTTAACATTTTAAAATGTAATTTATTCCTGTGATCAGAGCTGAATTTTCAGCATCATTACTCCAGTCTTCAGTGCCACATGATCCTTCAGAAATCATGCTAACATTTATTATCAGTTTTGAAAACTGTTGTGCTGCTTTATATATATAATAAATAAAATTCCCAATGTTGTCCAGCATACAATGTATATATAAGGAGGTTTAAAAAAATAAAAATAAAGTGAATGTATCCGTGTAGGCTATGCTATATATTATTTGCTAGTATGAAACCACATTACGTTATAGCATTGTAAGATTACAGTCTAAAACAAAAATAATGCTTTTTAATGCAGAAATTAAATTCACTAAACTAAAAATAAAAACAAAAGCACAGACTAAGACCACGTCATGATCTGACCAATCATAACGCCGAATCCACCATTCTGTCCAACAAACAAATCAGACAGGAGAGTAGATTAAAGTTATAATGCTCTTTTACAAAGTCTTGATTTTGTTTTGGGGGTGTACTAGAACATGTTTTCATGCTTGGTGGTTCGAAAAATGCATTATTTTTCACATAATTTACATTATTACAATACCTTTCTCCACAGCCTGGCACAAATGGCTTGATTAGTTCCGGGTTTGATGAAGGCCAGCCTTCCGAAAAAAGAAAATGTGTTGTCCCTGTCCCAGTGCGTTGCGATTGGCCTTTCAGTACTGCCATTCCCCTTGCCAAAGCAAGTTTTGTCTGCTCTGTTAGTTACGGATATATTAAAAATAGTTGGTGTTACAGTATTGTTGGGTCCTGTCGTCAGCCTGCGAGACATACATGATATTATCTGATAATTTGCCCGAAACTAGCTCCAGCATAAGGCTAAAAGCAGCCTAATATTTTTAATATGACTTAATTTGTATTTAACATGACAACAATTAAATAAAAACATTGTAAGTTACTCCTTATAATGCTTACATTTCCTTAGTTATTCAAAAAGCAGCTACAGAAAGTGAGCAAAGAACATTAACGTTATCAAAGAACATCATCACTGATTAGCCTAGCCTAGTCTAGTGCAAGTTTATGCATTTAAAAAACACTTGCGTTATAAATGAAGCTATCTACACTGTATGATGAATAAATCTCTTACCATACACTGCACACGTCTGCAACGTGTTAAGGCTCCCACACAGCCACCGGAGCTGATCGCGGCCGCTCTAGTCAACGATGTGTTTATACCTGCCGCACTGTGGCTCGTTGAAGCGTCCCAGAAGTAGCTCTCCGCGCTGCATTGCTAAAGTTAGTCTAATCCCCCACCTTGTCCCAACCCTCCCCCCAATGATTTGAAATTCCATAGGTGGAATTTATTTTAATGATATTCTAATGGGCCGCGTTGTAACATCATAACATCCAGCTGTTCACTGTAGTTCTTGAAAAGGGATTTTCTAAAAACTAAAGATCTCCAATTTGAGTGGACTTTTGGAGTGGAGATTTGTAACTTTGTAGATTTTTTTGTATGCCCAAACATACACACCACACACTGACTAAAATTTGGTATGGTGCCCCGATTTTGAACTTCCAAAATGCAGTTTAAATGCAGCTTCAAATGATTCAACCCAAATGCAGTTGTAAACGATCCCAGCCGAGGAAGAAGGGTCTTATCTAGCGCAACGATCGGTTATTTTCATAAAAATAATACAATTTATATACTTTTTAATGCCAAACGCTCATCTTATCTTACTCTGCCTGGACTGTTTTTTTCCGTTTCATGACAGTTAGGGTATGTCGAATATCGCTTTTATCGCTATATCGCTTTTTTACCTTTTTTGTTAAGGGTGTTTAATCTTCTTTGCATGTTCACTTTGCAAAGACTGGGTCGGTACTTCTGCAGCGATGTAGGGTGATTTAGAAATGATCGCTAGATAAGACCTTCCTCGGCTGGGATTGTTTACAACCACATTTGGGATCATTTGAAGCCGCATTTAAACTGCATTTTGGAAGTTAAAAATCAGGGAACCATATCAGTCCATTAGATGGAGAAAAATCCTGAAATGTTTTCTTCAAGAAACATAAATTTCTTTACAACTGAAGAAAGTATTATATGTGAATATTTGTTTTGGAGGTGGTCTTCTCCTTTAACATTTTAAAATGTAATTTATTCATGTGATCAAAGAATTTTCAGATATAAACACAATTACGAGATATAACCAATTGCAAGATATAAACACAGAATTGTGAGATATAAACAGAACTGTGAGATATAAATGCAGAATTGCGATATAAACTAAATTGTGAGATAAAAATGCAGAATTGTGAGATATAAATGCAGAATTGCAAGATATAAACAGAACTGCGAGATATAAACAGAATTGTGAAATATAAACAGAATTGTGAGATATAAATGCAGAATTGCAAAATAATCTTGCTGTTGCACAGAAAAAAGTACAAAAATGGTGACATAAAAAGTCAGATTTAACTTTTCCATTCTTTTTATTCCATGGCAGAAACGGGCTTCCATATTAAGGTCACTCTCAAATGGTAGTTTGTATATTTTATTTATGTTACACCATTTGACATTTTATACTCATCATTTTGTGTGAAACCCACTTCAATATAAAGATTATGTTTTTAAGAACTAGATTTTCTTTTCTCTTATTCATCATCTCAGGCATCCTTATTTATCATTGACTCTATAGTAGTTGTTTGTCCAAGGTGGGTGGTGCATCAGCAGGTGTTCATTTATGGTCCATGCACCACAGAGATGACCTTAATAAATCTATTAGCCACCCACTGTATAGTGCATGTGTCCAGAGCAGCGTCTAAAGAGCAGCCATGTGGGGCTCCCTGAGGCCTAAACATAATAGTGTGTTTCAGTCTTATCTGAGCCTAGCAGAATCTGTGACCCAGATCAGACTGCCTGTGAGCGTCCTCCTTCACACCTGCTGAGAGCCCTGAAACAGACTGCTGATATTCACACTTTTAAGGTGTTGATGAAGCGCTTGCACAAATCAATGTATTTAATGTATTTATTTTTAAAAACTTTACCACTTCTTTTTTTTTTTGGTTTGTATCTAGTAAGTCATTAAAATGTTAGAAAAAAAAAAATTCTACATTTAATGATGTTTAAAAATCATGAATTAAAATAATTAAAAAAATCTATTTTGTTTTCTTTTTTGTGGAAATTAAAGAATTTAAATGAATATACTAAATACATCTTCTATATATCTTTTTTTTTTTTTAAACATCCTGTTCCTTTCAAAACTTTCCAGAGCTTCCGCTTTTTTCTTAAGGAATTTCAATTAAATATATTAAGTGCCTTAATCTTAATCTTATTATTAATAATGTATGTTTTTTCAGAAAGGCTGTGTGTGTTTGTGTGTGTGCGTGCAAAAGAAACACCAAAGCGAGACACTTTCTTCTTAGCATTCATTCTTTAGAAAATATTTTGAGAATGTTTATTATAAAAATATAAATGTTTCCACTACAAATCATTTTACATTAGTAGACAAGGCCATCTACACACTCACACACATACACACACGTCAATCTAAAGAAGGGGAACAGGACGCAAAACAGTATTGCTCTTCAAAACATCTTCTTCAACAAAGTAAAATATAAAAACACTGATAGGGTCGAAACATAACCGTGTCATAACTTACTGAATGCTACGAAAAAAAAAAAAAAATTCTGCTCTGTGTATGGTGGTTTGTTGTTAAGAAATAAATAAGTCATTATAATTGTTTTTACGTAAAACAAATATAATACAAAATAACATAAAATATCATACAAATGAGTTTTGTAAAGGTTGCACAGATATTTTGTTCATTCTTTTATACATACATACAGACATTTGTACAAAGGGATGGCCAGGTAAATGATAGTACCTCTAGAGAGTCACCACTGCTATCATCACAGGTCCGGTTCACATATGTACATGCTAACAGCAGGGAGAAAGCAACATTTACAGGCAGAATGAAAGAGACGTAGAGGAAAAAAATGGACTGTTCCTTCATAAGGTAGTGCAGTACATGGTCAGATCGTCATTTTGTGCACCACTAGTGCTCTTTTTTCATTTTATGATCAGGATGCCTTAAGAAAATATTCGGATAATAACTTGCAAATCTTCGTAAGCCCATATTCAGTCTCAAAATGATGAATGATGAAGAACCTTGTATTTTGAAGACTGTGGGCTGTGAAATCAGAAAGCAGCTGTCCTTTCAAAATTAACCCTCCACATCAAACTTCTGGAAGATTTTATAGTCCTGATCTTACAGGAAATCAGAGAAAACATGGTAATGTTCAGAACAGCACACTACCATACAACTCTTAATATTCCTGAAGCATACAATATACTGTATATACTGCGCACAGTATGCAAATGATCTATCTAAAGTTGGCAAAATGTGGAATATTCAACAGATCTGCACACAATACTGTATCTCACAAAGCAACACGATTCATTTGATCTTCCATTTCCAGCATAATCAAATACTGGAAGTAGTTGTGAAATTTGAAATTTTTTCACAAACCAGTTCAGTGCAAACTTTGTGGATTTCATTGGTCTTGTCAACAGCAAAGACTGCCTGAAATGTTTCAGCTTTTCTTGACAAAAGACTGCCTTATCAAGTCGACCAATGAAATTGGCTGAGGGGCGATATGTGACCCTGAACAACAAAACCAGTCATAAGTAGCACGGTATATTTGTAGCAATAGCTAAAAATACACTTTATGGGTCAAAATTATACATTTTTCTTTTATGACAAATATTAGGATATTAAGATCATGTTCTATGAAGATACTTTGTAAATTTCCTAACGTAAATATATCAAAACTTAGTTTTTGATTAGTAATATGCATTGCTAAAAAGTTCATTTGGACAACTTTAAAGGCAATCATTTCTCAATAGTTTGATTTTTTCGCACCCTCAGATTCCAGATTTCCAAATGGTTGCATCTCAGCCAAATATTGTCCTATCCTAACAAACCATACATCAATGGAAAGCTTATTTATGAATCTCAGTTTTAAAAAATGGACCCTTATGACTGGTTTTGTGGTCAAGGGTCACATGTAGGAAATAAAGCCATACAGGTGTGGAATGACATGACGGTGAGTAAATGATGACCACATGTTTATTTTTGGATGAACTATTGCTTTAACTGGTTTAGGGGGGGAAAAAAAATTGTGATATTTAATTCTCTTTCTTGACTCATTATTTGATTGGTTGCCAAATGTTAAACTCAACGTGAACTGACAATCACGACTTAATCAGATTTCCAGTATATTCAATAAGAAAAAAGGTAGGGTGAGACTTTGTTTAATCAATTGGGAACTGATTTGGATTGTGAAATGTGCTGTAGGTGTTGCCAGAATGTAATCAGGTGATTGGAATGGAGAGGATCTGTGGGGACGAATAAAAAGAGAAGTCGTTTTTGAGGCAAAGCGAGTCATACCTCATGATTTCAGTATGAATTTTGCACATAATTGGATTAAAGAAGCTAAACAACCAGATTCATTTTCAAGATGATATTTGGATGTTGCTGAATTAACCAAGATGAGGTCATGTGACAACAGTTATCTGAAATGCAAAATCTGTAGCTTCACATACTAAACAACACAGGGAGTGTTCAGTATGTAAGCTAGTGTTTTATTTCATTCATAGCCCATGTACCTCACATACATCATATCTGAGACCGGAAATCACACTGGTATAGAGCATTGCAGGGTTGATATAAATTTGTAGGCCAAAACCCAATAACAAATTTGAATTTTAGCACTTCTGGTTCTATTGTTAACAGATTTTTTGAAAGAGCTTTTGGTTAAATGCCTGAAATAAGGCCTGTGGTGAACACAGGCGCAAGATATTTTCACATTTTATTTATCATACATCATAAAATATATCAGTAATAATCCCTTGTTTGTGTGTTTTAAAGGAAACCCTACAAGTATTAAGACTTGTATGGGTCAATATAACGTAATGTCTTTACTGAAATATGTAGTAGAAAACCCTTGAAAGACTTGGACTATGGGGGGCGCCATTATTTTTGGAATGGTTGCACTCTGTGAGCTACTGGTGCTACTTGGTCACTAATTTACCAAAACACAATTTGGAAAATAAAATACTGATACGATGACCACAGCTACTGAAAGAGCTTACAGGAGGCCATGGATATAAGCGTAGACTTAAACCAAATGCCGCACCATTGATTTTTTCCCCACAAGGAGTCTAAACGCCTCCGGATATTGAGTGAAATCCATCCTGAGAAACCCCTTCAGTGGCCGCAGTGTCATGACAAGCTTCAGCATGTTTACATCCTGCCAGGATGGCATCTAGCGTTTCTTGTCTCTGCCGTTTGTAAGCTCTTTCAGTAGCTGTCCTCTACTAAAAGCCTCAAAGGCATCAGAGCTAAAGTGGAGACAACAAAGACGCTGGTCTTTAGGAAGTTTTATTCATCAACAAGCATCTTCCCACTCTTTTCTCCTCTTCTCATTGCTAGGAAAATCTATGTCGCTTCTCTTGTTGCCCTTCGACTGAAAATTACAACCAAAAGCCGCAAAATGCGGCATCGTATCAGTTTTTTGTTTTCCGAGTTGTGTTGCGGTAATAGCGACAGGTAGCGCCAGTAGCTCACCGACCCCCAATAGTTCAAAATATGTCTAAAACGATGTGGATTTTTTAAATAACACATCTTTAATGGGTTTTCTACTACATTTCAGTAAGAGACATCACTTACGTTATATGAAGCCATACAAGTCTTAATATCCAGGGTTCCCTTTAAGCTTTTTCTTGTCTTGAAAAAGGTGGCTAAATGGGACTACAGATATTGTTGGGACATTAAACATCATCATGCTGAGCGGGTAAACTCGTCTAGAGACTGGTCCACTTTTACAGCCTTACTCAAACTTTCAGAGAAAGCTTCAGAGACCTTTTTACTTCTGAAAAACATAATGATAACCAAAGTGTGCCTATTTTCTGCAATAATCCAAAAATCAATGGCAAAGTCATATAGGCTTTTTGTTGAGGGAACAGGGTGATAGTAACTTCAGGGTTGGCCTACAAAAACACATCAGCACTCTAGTCTGTCTGGTTTTCTCATGTGATGCATTATGATTTACAGACTGTTACTGATTCTAGTAAACAGTTTCTTTTCTTTATAGTGTACTGTTTTTTATTAGATAATGAATTCATATATCATCCGAACACAGCGGTACAAACAAACATATGTCATGGGCTACATTAAATAAACCTTTAAAATGGCAAGTTTACCCAAGGACTGTTCGACTCCATCCCTGATTCTGAAGAATGGCTCTCTGCACTTGCAGATTAACGGTTTATTATCAAATATATAGCCGAACGTGTCAGATCCTAACAAGCATCACCGGATTGCTCTAACAGTAACCAGCTGTACTTCTCCATCAGAAGAATTAAAGGGGGCTTTTCTACAAGTGGCCCGAAACCACCAAAACGCTGGGGCGCAAGCTATTGCCTCTCTGAAGTGCTACCTTCCAAAAGGAAGACGGATGCTTTTGCAAAGTTTTTCCTGAAGGCTTTTTAATGCTCCCCCGCCACACGTGAAGAATCCGTTCGGATCGGACCGGCTTCCGTCCTCTAGGAGGAGCCATGCAGCGTGACCGCAGACTCCTAATCCGCCTCTCTCTCGCCGATAAGGCAACATGTCAATCGCTGGGAGACGTGCTCATCGTCTTTGCACCTTGTGCCCAGGAAGACGTGATCTTTCTCCAGGAAGGTTGTTCTGCTTCGCACATGTGTTCAAGAATTGTAGTTCCACTTCCTCTCTTCATTTAATACCTATTTCCTGTCTGTTTAAAGCCAAAGCAGCATCAATCTCGTAAAAGTGTCTTTCGTTTCCGTCGCTCGTTTTTAATTTTTACACTGGAACTGGACCGTTCTTTGAGTGTGTTTCAAGTGTTGTTAGACTGCTCACGATCTTCTTCTGAGGTCCAACGATCGTCACACCGACTTTCTTGAAGTCCCTGCGTGTCAGAGAGCAGAGAGAGACAGTGAGGACGGGTAATATAGCGCTCACGGTTTGACATACGGTGACATTAATGACAAGCCCGCAGCGGCGCTCTGCCTCAGACCGCATGTGTCAGTCATGTAGGACGAAGTATTCCAGGAGGACACCACGCTGCCATATGCATACAATAAGCTGACGAGCTGGACTCGTGACAGACTTTGTGTTATAACTTAAAAACTGGGCTGATTTACAGCTTCCTGTGATGAGAAATTGGAGTAGCTGCTTCATTTTCTGAGTTGGTTATTTCTACTGTAATTTGAAAGGAACAGCGCTGTCAGGGTTTCCCCGCAGGGAAAAAGAACGACATTTTTCATTTAATGAGATCCATGCAACAGCTGACAGAAGCTTGCATTATTTACAGTCGTGAATAGACTCTCCAGACTTACCATATGGATGAGTTCATCCCGTGTGCACATATCCGACTCGGTCTCATAGGAAAAGTGTGACTCTACATGCGTTTTGCACGGCGTAAAATGCGTCGCTGCAGGTACTGACGCTGTAGTTCACAGGTGAAATGAGCAGCACGATGCTAAAAAAGCATTTCACTTTTACTGAGACAAGCTTATGAGGGAATAATGGGTCAAAATTTGTTCTGTTCAAATAGTTGCAATGCTTCAGAAGACATTATTGTTCACGTTTGGTCTCGGTAAGATTAATGCTCATCAAGCCTGCATTTATTTGATCAAAAATACAATAAAATCAGTAATGTTGTGAAATAATATTACCGTTTAAAATAACTGTTTTCTATTTGAATATATTGTAAAAAGCTATTTATTCCTGTGTTGCAATGCTGAATTTTTAGCACCATTATTCCAGTCTTCAGTGTCACGTGATCCTTCAGAAATCATTTTAATATGCTGATTTGCTGCTCAGGAAACTTTAATCATTATCATCAATGTTGGAAACATTGTGCTGCTTAATACTTTTGTGGAAACCACACTTTTTTTTCTTTTTTTCCTTCTTTGATAAATAGAAAGTTCAAAAGAACAATTTTTTTTTTGAAACAGAAACTTTTAGCATTTTAAATGCCTTTCAGTTTAATATAAATAAAATAATACAGAAATATGCATTACTTTCTTAAAAATATCTAACTAACCTAACAGGTTTGGATGTGTTCAAATAATTAATATTGTTGTTGCATTTTATTTATTTAGTTATTTTTTTACTTTCAATACACTAAAAAAAAAAAAAAAGTTGTTTCAACTTAAAAGTGTTTGTGCTGCATGGTTTAGTCAACATGAAATGTTAAGTTGTACTACATGAAAACGTGGATATTTGATATTTGATTAAACTTTAAAAGATTGATTAAAAATTTAAAAATTTAAAAAGCAGTTTTTACAGTGTATGTCACAATAATAATATAATAATAATAATAATAATGTAAAAATATTTTGTCAAATTAACAGTTTATAGTACTTGTGCCAGGCCAGTGGAAATGTTAGCAGGATAGGCAAAAGTTAAAACAGAGTTTAAAATTTGCACCAACCATCCAAATGTTTGCTGTATATCTATTTAAGGTCATACTAAGCTTGACAAATGGACAGAATGGCCTAAATGCATTATTACTGGTTTGAATGCGCTGGAAAATGTACTGTAGTGGTCTCATCTTTAGTTGAATTTTAGGTTTACAATTATATTTGTGACCCTGGACCACAAAACCAGTCATAAGGGTCATTTTTTTGAAACTGAGATTTGTGCATCATCTGAAAGCTGAATAATAATAAGCTTTCCATTGATGTATGGTTTGTTGTATTTGAAAATCTGGAATCTGAGGGTGCAAAAAAAAAAAAAAAAATCAAAATACTGAGAAAATCACCTTTAAAGTTGTCCAAATTAAGTTCTTAGCAATGCATATTACTAATCAGAAATTAAGTTTTGATATATTTACAGTAGGAAATTTACAATATATCTTCATAGAACATGATCTTTACTTAATATCCTAATGATTTTTGGCATAAAAGAGAAATCGATAATTTTGACCCATACAATGTATTTTTGGCTTTTGCTACAAATATACCCATGCTAGTTAAGACTGGTTTTGTGGTCCAGGGTCACATTTAATTTGAAAAACTTATTCCTGTATTAAGTCAGTAGAATATTATTTGGTGGCATTTGTTTAGCCTTATTAAAAGCTTCATCTGTATAAAATAAAATTAAATTCAATAGACACTTCACCTGAAAACTGCAGCGATTTGTACAGCGAATTTCAGGTTTTACAAAAAACTTACATTGTCACATTTTTCCCATTAGATCCAACCGCAAAAATATGACAAACCACTTTAATATACAAATCAAGTACAGGAGCTTTTGCAAAACAACAACAACAACATAACAACAACAACAATCATTTTCCTTAGTATGGTCAGATCAAGGGATGCAAAAGCTGTGCAGTGAACATCATTATAGCATATTAGTGCAAGCAAATTGAAGTTACAATCTAGGTTAATCAATGCACACCTCAGGCACGAGTTCTGTTAGAAACACTTCTAGACGATGCAGCAGCGATTTAGTCCTGAAGTGGACATGAGCGCAAGCAAGAGCTCGAGGGAGCAGCCGGCAACAGGAAAAACTATGATCAGAACCCACCATCCAGTCTATAAGCTTTAAAGTGTTGTAATTCCCATGGACGGCTCCCACTCAGGGCACGTGGCTGCTGGTCTGACTTCAGCCAGACAGATTCTATGGGCAGAATACAGCTTTAGATCGACTGACACACAGGCTGTTTATCATCAACGCACTGCTAATGCACTGACATCAGCCAAACAAATGCTCAAAATGTCAATCAAGACAGGCCTGCAACATTTCTGTGTTGTTTGATCTACTACACAGAGTCAAATTTAAGCATCAATAAACCAGATTTAACAAATTCTGTGACTCCCTAGAGAGGCATGTTGTCTGTAATGCTAATTAAAATGCTAGGATACAGTTTGATTGCAAACAGCTGAAATCAAGAAGTAACCGCTACAGCATTAAAACAGCTGTAAGACATCTTGTTGCTTAAGAAAACAGACATGCAAACTAGTTTGGTCAAATCGTTTTCTTTTTAAAAAATGCTTTACAAAAAAAAGAAGTATACTTAAAGTTCATTTTAGCAAACTTAAGTAAAATTCCAATGTTTTCCAAATAAGTAGCAAGTATACGAAAACCAATAGTTGCATACTTGTAAGTAGGGATGTGCCTGAAAAGTGAATCCGTATTTGGAAAGACACGTAAAACGATAACGCGTTCTATGGAGCCGCTAAAGGGACATGATTAGCCTCTTGCTAGCAGTAGCCTGAAATTACTTCCATAAAACTTCACTTACCACATAAACAGAGTAAGGATGACCGATAAGACAATGGAAAATGATTTGCAGATCCTGAGCACCACTGACAAACATCTAATCTTGTCAAAGTGTGGTAACCGCTCCGTAGTAAACACAGATGAGTATGTGTGATCACAAATCTCGAAAGCGAAAGTAAAACTTAAGCGCGCATTCATACGTGATTTCAACGCACCGCGTATTTATAACAACTCTCTTATACGCACAATTTATATACAGTATAATTACCCACACAATTGCGAGAGAAAGCACTGAAATATATTTTTCCTCCCATGTCATATTTATTCCCTTTAGGGGTTTCGTAGCACACGTCATTTCCTTTCTGAACACGACATTGGGCACATACCTACTTGTAAGTGTACTATTTCAATATTTTCTGGGCTAATTTGGTTTAATTTTTAGTTTATACTGTAGTTTACACTTATAAATGTTACAGTAGTAGACAACGAGTATACAACTAGTAAGCATTTCCTTTCTTTTGTAACTATTCTGTGAACTATACTACTTATAGGTATACTATTAGTTTACTAGCTGTATACTGTATGTCTAGTTCACTTTTTATTTTATAAAAGTACACTCTAAAGTATTCACTCAGTAAAGTTTAACAGATTTTATAGTTAAAGTGTACTTTCAGTGACCTAAATATTATTATTATAGTTTACTCACACTGCACAAAAATTTCTAAGAAAATTAGCCAAATGTCAATCTGTTTCTGTATGGGTTAATGACACTGTGTACAAAAAAGATCAAGTTACATTCCACCCAGGTACTATTTTACTCTAAACTACTCCACCCCAAAGCTAACTTGTTATTATAAACATGAACATGTAAGTTCATCAGAATGTAAAACATATGTTAGAAGTATAGGCCAAATATACTTTGACTTTGTACAAACCAAGTATCCTTAAAGGGATAGTTCATCCAAAAATGAAATTTCTGTCATGAACTACTCACCTTCATGCTGTTCCAAACCCGTAAGACACAATAGATATTTTTAGATATATAGGATATTTTTAATGAAATCCGAGAGCTTTCTGACCCTGCATAGACAGCAACGCAACTGACACTTTCAAGACCCAGAAAGGTAGTAAGAACATTGGTAAAAAAAGGTCCAGTGGTTCAATCGTAATTTTGTGAAGCTACAAGAATACTTTTTGTGCACAAAGACAACAAAAATAAAGACTTCAACGATTCTTCATGCATTGTGGTACTCTCAATAATGGCGGAGGACATGACTTGCAGGAGAATTGACCATTTGCAAATACCCGCCCTTCTTAGTTACTGTTGCTATGTCTGACAAACAGTGCCGTTCTCACACTACACATCATGTTCTCACGCAGTAAAAAATACATTGCAGAGCAAAAAGGAAACTGACAACACGCCGACAGACAAGACAGAGCAGGTTACTTTAAGTATGAAATAAGGTCTCAGCTTTAAAAAGTTATTTTTTAAGAAATTCAAACAGTAAATACCATTTTGTGGCTCTTTAATGTGTCGCAGCAGATCACTGTATTGCCTTATTAGATCAATGACACGTGAACAGATTGTCTTTTCTTCTTTACTTAAAGCATGAAAAAAAAACATGAATGAACATCAGAACGTATTTTATTTCAACTGCGGAAAGATTTCAATACACAAAATTTTTCAAGTTTAAGTCCACTGAAATTAATCTGTTCTCCTGTCTGATTTGTTTGTTGGACAGAATGGCGATTCAATGTTATGATTGGTCAGATCGCCTGTCAATCAAGCTGTTTGCGAAGGGTCACTTGTTCAATGAATTTGTTATTTTTGTTTCTTCGCACACAAAAAGTATTCTTGTAGCTTCGTAAAATTACGGTTGAAGCACTGATGTCACATGGACTATTTTCACGATGTCCTTACTACGTTTCTGGGCTTCGGTACATTTCAGTTACATTGCTGTCTATGCAGGGTCAGAAAGTCCATTTCCAGAACAACAATTTACAGGTAATGTACTCACCCCCTTGTCATTCAAGATGTTCATGTCTTTCTTTCTTCAGTCATAAAGAAATTATGTTTTTTGAGTTAAACATTTCAGGATTTTTCTCCATATAATGGACTAATATACCCTGATTTTGAAGTTCCAAAATGCAGTTTAAATGTGGCTTCAAACGATCCCAAATGCGGTTGTAAACGATCCCAGCCGAGGAAGAAAGGTCTTATCTTGCGAAACGATAGGTTATTTTTAATAAGAAGAAAAATACGGGAGAAGCCTTCGGGAATAACGGGAGAAAATACGGTCGGAGTTTTTCGACATACCCTAACTGTCATGAGCTAGAATACACAGAGTTCAGGGAGAGTAAGACCAGACAAGCGTTTGACATTTAAAAAGTATATCAATTGTATTATTTTTATGAAAATAACCGACTGTTTCGCTAGATAAGACCCTTCTTTCTCGGCTGGGATCGTTTACAACCACATTTGGGATCGTTTGAAGTCGCATTTAAACTGCATTTTGGAAGTTCAAACTTGGGGCACCATAGCAGTCCATTATATTGAAAAAATCCTGAAATGTTTTCCTCAAAAAATATAATTTCTTTACGACAAGAGGGTGAGTACATTATTTGTAAATTGTTGTTCTGGAAGTGGACTTCGCCTTTAATTTGTGTTCCAAAGACGAACGAAGATCTTACGGGTTTGGATGAGTAATTGATGAGAGACAGAATTTTCATTTTTCTAGCTGAACTATTCCTTTAAGTATAAACTTGTGTATCTGATAAGTGCATAAAAGTAATGTGAAAGTAAACACTTTTAGTTGATTTTTTAAAAGTATTCTAATATCTTATTTTGTAAAGGCATCCTCGGTGGAGCTGTTTTAAGTGACAATTTACAACTTACTTACTTTATAATATGACAAAAATGTGTCATTTGAGTTCTATAAACAACCATTTATCAAACAAAATGTTTATTTTGCCAGAAATAACTTAAAAACGCACAAGAAGGTATAGCCATTGCACGCTGCCTGCCGTATAAATTCAGATTTGTCTACAATCTAATGCGACTCGTGCTAAATAAGGTAAAACCTTCAATGATAGATTAAAGAGCTTAACGTTCTGCACAATTTACCATGAAATTGCAATAAGAGGCCAAACATCTGGTAAACTTACTATAGCCTCATCAACTACAAAAAACACAGAGGCACACGACCAAGGTACAGTGATAAGTGATTGAATCATCAATAATGATCTCTCTCTTGCGATTCTTCATATTCCTGGTAGACCCATTAAACGACAATAGCTTAAACAAGTTTAAACAATTTTATGAAGCAATTTTTGGGTGCAGATGTCAATCTTTATGATCAATGATTTGTCTAGGGCTTTCAAATTGGTGCAGTACTGCTGAAAAGACCAAAATAAATGTTAACTTTAGGCCATTTTGTGGTTTTTATGTTTGTTAGTGTTGACTTATCACTGGTTAGTACTGACTGGTGTTGGTTAATGTTGTTGTATTTTACTTTGGTGCTTGTTTATGTTGAATGCTGATATACTTCCTGCCGATTTGGTGCTGGTTTTAGCCTGGTTAGTAGTGGTTTATTCAGGTTTTATTTGGCTATGGCTGGTCAGTGATGGGTTGATGGTGGCTTAGTTGATGAGAGCTGATTGATCTCGCATGCTCTCACTAGTGAAGCTTGTTAAGGTAGTAAAAGTTGGTGCAGTTGACTGTGGTTAAACAGCATCCAAAACACAACATACATGGTGATCCTGGTTTTTTCAGCAGTTCAGGTATGTAAATCAACATATTTTTTCTTAAAATTCTCAAAGATATTATTTTAATTCTGTGTCAGCCAAAGAGCAGTAGTGTCCACTCACTACAGAAGGCCAAACACTGCGCTGCATGTTAAATAACCCAATCTGGGTCATGCATGAGGGCCGCTATTTGCATGTGATTATTTACGCTGACATCTGAACAAAATATAACCACAAGCAACCTTAATTACAGACCGCTGAGTGTTTAGATGTTTAGTCCTGAGAGCAGCGTGCAGCACAGCACTGCCACTGTTCCCGGGCCGGCCCTTTGATCATTCTGAAGTTATGATGTCAAATTATTTACATTGTCAAATACCTCATCATTTGAATCGAAAAGTGGTCTCAGGAGATGCTAACCAGGCACGGCGAGGTTCCTAATCAGCATCTACAAAGCATTTCCCGTAAATGCAGATCCACAGAGTAGAGCAGAGGGTCTGTATTATTAGAAATTTGTTTGACTCAGGGGAATGTGCCCAACTCAACCCCTTTAGATCGCTTCCAAGACTGGGGATTATGGGAGGACAGCACTTTTATTTTTGGCGAGAGAGTTTTTTTCTTCTTCTTCCATTTATTGGATTACAATAGAAGAAACATTACTAAAGCACTGTCACTGGAGATTAATAACAAATGTAATGGCCACCTTTAAAGGATTAACCAAAGCTGGGCTTCATTTACTGGAAACTGATCTGTAAATAAATTTGTCATTTTAAACTGTTTCATGCCAACAATTTTGAATTATATCTCTTGTCTTTTCCCTTGGACCTAAAAGTACAGAATGTTACCCTTCAACACAGGGGAATCAGCACTAATAATAGTAGAATGGCCAAAAAAAGAGACAACCACTTTCTTTAAGTCTCTCAAACTAAAAAAAAAAAATTGCTTTTAAACACAACTGATGATAAAAAAAAATCCCAAATGAGAAAATGACAGAATTTTCACGTTTGACTGTTCCTTCAAAACGAATGATATACGCAGTATCAACAAAAGTATGTTTGTACTTATAATTGTTCATACAAATACACTACCATTCAAAAGTTTGGAATAATTATTATAATTTTTTTTAATGTTCTTGAAAGAATGCACACTAAGGCTGCATATATTTGATAAAAAAAATATATATATACAAATACAGTAAAAAGTGCAATATTGTGAAATAGTATTAGAATTTAAAATAACTGTTTTCCAATATATTTAAAAATGTAATTAAAATAAATTAAAAAATAAATGATTATACATTATCATGATTATAAAGGAATAGTGAGCTACTACTAAATATATTGCAGAAACTTGATTGATCTGTATTGTGAAAAGCAAAATACAAATAAATTTGAATTGAATTGAATTGAATTGAATTAAACTGAAAATCATTGTTTCAGCAAGGATGCACTGAACTGATTAAACAAGAAAATGTTTATAATGTAAAGACATTTATAATGTTACAAAAGACTTCTGTTTTAAATAATTGCTGATCTTAAAAAAAAAATATCATGATTTTCACAGAAATATTAGGCAGCAAAACCTGTTTTATAAATTGATAATAATAATAAATTATTTTGAGCACAAAATCAGTGTATTAGAATGATTTCTGAAGGATCATGAATACTGAAGACTGGAGTAATGATGCTGAAAATTCAGCTTTGATCACAGGAATAAATTACATTTTAAAATTTATTTATATAGAAAACACTTATTTTTCATTGTAATAACATTTGATAATATAACAGTTTTAACTGAATTTTGAATCAAATAAAAACAGCATTAGTCGGAGTAAGAGTATGGAAGCCCATTTCCGCCACTCTAAAAAACATAAAAAGGTAATTGTGACTTTTTATCTCACAGTTCTGACTTTTTTTCTTGCAATTGCGAGTTTACATCTCACAATTCTGAAATTTTTCTCAGAATTGTGTAACACAAACTCACAAATCTGACTTTTTTTCTCAGAACTGTGAGATATAAATTTGCAAATCTGGCTTTTTTCTCAGTTTTGCATGATATAAGCTCACAATTTCCAGTCAGAATTGCAGAATAAACTCACAATTCTGACTATTTTCTCAGAATTGTGAGTTTATTTTCCGCAATTGTGACTTTTTTCCTCAGAATTGTGAGTTTATATCTTGCAATTCTGACTTCATAACATTCAATTGTAAGTTATTAAGTCAGAATTGTAAGATATAAACTTGCAATTCTAAGAAAAACATATCACTCTTTTTTCCCTCAAAGTTTGACTTTAGGCCTATAAATCGCAATCGTGAGTTTATATCTTGCAGTTTTGAAAAAAAAGTCATAATTGTGAGAAAAAAGTCAGAATTGCGAGATTTGAACTTGCATTTGCTAGAAAAAAGTCAGAACTGGGAGTTTTTGTTACGCAATTCTAAGAAAAAAGTCAGAATTGTGAAATAAAAAGTTGGCAGAAACGGGCTTCCATATAAGAGACTTCTTTTGAAAACATTAAAAAAAAAATTAATCATTCCAAACTTTTGACTGGTAGTGTAGATTTTAGTTTTATTATTAAACCCAAAAAAAGAGAAAAAAGGAAGGCTGAAGGCTTGTATAGTGTGAAAGGCTCTTACTCTGCTGAGGTTTTGGCCAGTGTATCACAGGAGCTGTAGCTGACCCCACTGAATGCATCTTTACAGGGCAACGTCCTGGCGCTCTCCAGCCAATCACCCATTGTGTGAAAGGAAGCGATGTCAGTGCTGGTCCTGTCCAGAAGCAGATTAACTGGTCTGGGAAGAAACAAATAAAAAAAAAAAGTATTAAAGTATTTGTTTGTGCAGCCCAACTCAAGTGAAGCACAAGTAACTTTTATTTGCAGTATTTGCTTATAGAACTAATACACAACAGCGTTTTATGAGAACACACCCCATGACTGTTCCTCCAAGTCGCTGACGCGGAAAAAAAAATACAACACTGAAGCTGTGGTCGTCTGCAATTCCCATCACGTTTGACAAATGTCATTCATGGCGAAAACAAGCTTATAAAAGTGCAAGCTAAGGCTAAACACAAAGGTCTTCAAACCCGATATGCAAGCTTGCCTCCAAGGTCTCCATACGGAAATACCTGCAGAGAAGTGGGACTGATTCTCTCCATCTGTGTTATGGCAAGCATTCCCCAGGAAGAAAGCAATACATTTAGGAATGTTTATTCGAATACACAGACATCTCTGTTTCTGATGACTTCCCATTGTTCACATTCCAATACTAGTTTCCATTGTTTATTGGGTAAAAGGCGGACTCATTGGCCAAAACCTTTATAAACCTACACAAAAATACAGTATGAACAAATCTGTAGCATGTTACTTGCAGATACAGTATGGTAATTTTCATATGTAATGAAAAAAAATGACATTTTATAATGCAGTTACATTTGGATGTCCTCTAAAAACTTTACAAAATAATAAAAAAAAACAACAAATTAACAAAAAAAAAAATGCATTCCTTGCATACAAAATTTAATCCATACGTGACTCTTAAAATACAGACAGTTTAAATTCATCTTAATACATATATAAATTCTATAAAATTACAGCTGTACTGTATATTATAGCAAGATGTTTAGGTAGTTCTTGAAGCTATTGATATTCAGAAGTCTTCATTTCAAGCCTCTGCAGTTCCTGACAAACAGCTTACTGGCATGCTAGATAAAACATTTATGTTATAAATATAAGTGATCATGTCAAAGCATCTGAAATCCACAATTCAGGTCCAAAAGCACCTGATTAGAACCAGGGGAACATACGGAAATGGGATTACAATCCCTTTGGGGACTGCTATTTATATTCATGTAAATAAACAAATTAAGATAGCAGGAAGTCCACTCAGATCCACATGTTCCCAGTGTTCCATTATTGTGTGATGAAAATAAAAGAATAATGTACGCTGAGTTGACTGTAAAAGAATGCTGAATGGATCCAAGTTACTTGGCAAAGAGGATCAGTAAGTGCTGACACAGCTCATTGAATAGGGCTGTCTGCAAGTACTGCACCGATGCACTCAGGATCTTTAGAAATCCTTTTCCTAATGTCAGGAAAGAGCGGTTCAAGTTTATTTTTAGCGATGTCTTTGATTGTTTTATTCTGACCTTCACAGTTTGAGCAGCACATTTATGTGTCAGTTGCAAACATTTCTAAATGTGATGCAACTTTGTAAAAATGACTTATTTAAGGATGGGACAGCAAAGATTAAACTGGCTTTAAAGGAACACTCCAATTTTTTTGCTAATAGCTTAGCATAGATCATTGAATCAGATTAGACCGTTAGCATCGAGTGAGATGCTAACGGTCTAATTTGATTCAATGATCTATGCTGTTAGCAAAAAAAGTGGAGTGTTCCTTTAAAGCCAGTTTAATCTTTGCTTTGGAGTGTTCCTTTAACATCAGTCCTGCAGCTTGTAACTGTGCGCACATCAATTCTATATCTAATTTCATACCGTTTACATTCAGTCTTAAAGGTACAGCAAGAACCAAACCAAAAAAATAAATAAATAAAAATTGCATTAAAAAATAAAAAATAAAATAAATAAATAATAATAAAAATAATATAATAATAATAATAATAATAATAAAATAAAAATAAAAAAATCACAAAGCAGAATATAAAAATAAAAATCACAAAACAAAGCAATGCAAAGCAAAACAACAAAGCAAAACAAACAAACAAACAAAAACCTCATACTACTACTTGTACTGAGCAAAAACTGTAATAAATAAATAAATTATTAATAAAAAGAAAAAAGAACAAAAAAAAGGACTAATAAAGCAAATTATGTCCACAAACTGTGGGAAAAGTTGTCTCCAATTTCACATTCGAGTTGACATTTAGTCTCAAAGGTACAGCAAGTAACAAACCAAAAACCAAAACAAACAAACAAAAAGTAAAATAAAATAAAATACAAAACAAAGCAAAGCAAAGAAAAAGAAAAAGAAAACCAAATTAAACAAAATGATAAAAAACAAAGCAAAACAAACAAAAAACAACTCGACAAAACAAAATCACAAAGCAGAACAGAAAAACTGAAAATAAAACAAAAAAAAAAAACACAAAACAAAGCGAAAGAAAACTAAATTAAACAAAACAATACAAAAAAACTAAGCAAAACAAACAAACAAACAAACAAAATAACTATTTTTAGTTGTACTAAATAGCAAAAAATAAATAAATAGTTAAATAAATAAATTAATTCATTTAAAAAAAGGATGATCAAAGCCAATTATGTCCACAAACTGTGGGAAAAGGTATATCTAATTTCACATTCAGGTCTACATTTAGTCTTAAAACTACAGCAAGTACCAAAAAAAAAAAAAAAAAAAAAAAAAACAATATCACTTGACAAAACAAAATTACAAAGCAGAAAATAACAAAGAAACAAGTTACATTTAGTATTAAAGGTATAGCAATTACAAAAAAACAAAAAAAAAAAACAAAAAAAAAAACCTCTCCACAACAAAATCACAAAGCAGAACATAAAAAACACAAAGCAAAACAATGCAAAAGAAAACAAAATTAAACAAAAGATAAAAACCCCCAACAGTCAAACAGGCAAATAAAAAACTCAGTTTAACTGTACTAAATAAAAAATTAAATAAATACATTAATAATAAAAAAAAAAACATTGTAAAAATGTAAAAAACTAATTATGTCCGCGAAATGTGGGAAAACTTGTATTATTTTAAAGTACAGCAAGTACTAAACCAAAAACAATAGCATGCATTTTTATATATTTGAATTTCTAGTGCTACTTATTGTTCAAACTTTATATAGCATATCCTATAATTATCACCCACACAAATTGCAGAACCTAATAATTACCAGTGGGCCTACTGTTTAGTGTACTTTCATTAAACAGGAAATGACACATTTATTACCATGTTAACTGCAGAAAAAAAGATTAATCACAGTTAACTGACTCATAGGGCTACTAAAATTATATGCATCTGCAATATGTTAATATGATAAATAATCTGTATTTGTAATTATAAAGCTCAACATAGGAAGGACAAAGCAGAGAGGAAAACCAAAAGATGTCCAGTCCTCTTTTTTTGTTGAGATGCGCACCTGCATCCTTATCAAAACTCACAAGGAGAAAAAGAAAGAGTTGACGTGGAGAAAAATCTTTGTTGTTGGGTATAGAAGCGATAGCTTAAACTCTGGTGAATACACACCGCATTTGACTGCATCAGCTGCTGGTGTGAGAGATCTGAGGCGTCAGTCGACAGGAGCACAACAGGCCAGAGGGAGAAGAAGAAGAGAGGCAAACACTCGGCCTCTCTGCTGGTTCCCTCTCTTTTCTTTTGCTTTCCTCTCTCCCCTCTGGTGTAGTGACCTCTAAATAACCGAGGCTGCTTAGTATCATGTTTTTAGAGTTCTCTAGGGATGGGAAAGGAGGGAGGACGTTCCTCACGGAGAAACATCTGGGTGTCTTCGTCACGGACAAGAATGCATCTCTCGCTGTGAGGAGGCTCTGGGATCGCGCACCTACTCTCGTCCTGAGAGTGCCGACATTTTACTTCCGAGCATCTGCACGCCATCTCTCCGGGTTTGGCCTTTAGGCCTAGGGTCCCGTCCATGAGAATGGCTAGAGTGCTGCCCCATTAGCATGCAGGGCATGTAGATAAATGAGGTGCAAGGGCTTGGACGCAGCTGTGGCTGCAGACCGGCGGCAGCGGAAACGCAGAGTGTGTCTCGCCCGGAGAGCCATAAATCACCTGGGCCCAGTGCTGGACCCCAGTCGGCCATGTTAAAAGCCAATCAGGGAAATTACATGCTAACTCCCTGGGACCCATTTTCACTTTCTTAAGAAACCATTAGTCACTGTTGCATACTTCATAATAATACAGCTACTGGTTGTACCACTTACGTCCACACCACATGGGGCAACCCATACCGGACGAACCCCCTAGCGAATTGAGTCTTATTGCAACAGAGAAAAATAGAGTAGGATAGAGATTTTTTTCCAGAAAAAATTAATTTGAGATTAAATATTAATCGCCCGGCACCATGAAGTGCCGGCAGGTACTTCCTGGAGGTTGCAGACTCCCTGTAGATGATGAATGTGCTATCAGTATGAGTAAAACCCTTATCATACAAATAAACAATATGGTCAAAAGTGCATAGAGTGAGGTCAGGAACTGATACTGTGGGATACTGGTGCCGCACAGTCACCGAATTAATTCATTCCAAAGGTGTTCAGTGGAGTTCAAGTCTGGACTTTGTGCAGGACAGTCAAATTCTTCCACACCAGAAAGTGTCAATTTCAAAATAGACCTCACACATGGGTACTGTCATGCTGGAACAGGAAACGGACCTTTCCCAGACTGTTACCACAAAGTACACATATCTAGAAAGTCATGAGTAAGATTTCACTGGAATCAAGTGGTCTCGCCAAACCCGTTTACCAGACGGGGGTGTTAACTTTTGACCACGTTGTGTATAATATGTTGAATAACATTAGTACTACATCCTGGATTCTGGAGAAACAGGATGTCAGCAAATGTTTATCACAAATACTGCCTGTCTGACTGAGAACTGTTTCTGCAAACTGGCTCCAAAAATAAACAGATTTTGTCTAGGAAAATAACCTCATGTACATCTGTCTTAACTGTACAGCATGTGACCAGCTGTAGGAGTGTGTGATGAATCTAGACCTGAGGGGAAGATACAAATTAGAGTTCAGGAGGAAGAGAGATGCATTTCCTCTCATTAGGGAGCATGAGAAGATGATCTGAACGTGACATGAAGCAGAGGAGGAGCAGAAGGCAATTTGGGATCCGAACAAGCAACTAGGGCTCTGTCCAGAGCCGGTCCTCCTGGGTGACGTACCTGGACGTGGTGCTGGCCGTGATTTTGAGACTGCTGGGGTTGCGGATGAGCTTGTCCAGGATGCTGACAATCTGCTCAAATTTCGGCCGGTTGTTTCGGTCCTTCTGCCAGCAGTCTAGCATCAGCTGGTAGAGCGTGGCAGGGCATTCCATGGGTGGGGGAAGACGATAACCCTCATCTACTGCTTTGATCACCTGAAGCACATGAGAAACACAGTCAAGCTGAAGTTCTGTCATTCTATCTGAAGGTGCGGTCACATTAGCAAAGTTTTGCGGGCAAAAAAGATTAATTGTCCATTGTCAAATACTGTAGCGAAGCACAGAGGTCACTTTCAAACCAAGCACTTTTCAACTTGAACCTGTTGCGAAATGGGGAAATTTTTCTGTGTGGGTAAATTTTTCACTCCCACTCATTGATTCCTGTTAAAATGACTAGATTTTGCTTGTGAAGACTGGCGAATAATGGTCATTGTGACCACACCTTAAAGAGCAGGTCATAAAAATCCAAAAAGTGCATTATACATAAAGATACTATCTCTCAAAAGAAAGAGTCGACTCAGAATTGTCTTAACGAGTCGTCATATTTTAGAATCTTCTGCCTTTAACACATTAGCATAATCCCTGCCTGCCTGCGAAATATGAACACTTTGACCTGCCCACAAACACTTCTGCTAGTTAGTGTGTTTACATCATATTGAGAAGATGCTGTTCTGCACTGTGAAAGCAAGTTTTGTGTTCATTGCTGGAAAAATTACTATGTGAAGAATCAGTGGTTGAAATTCTTTTTTTCTACGATACCACAGCAATACAATTCAAACCTTTTGTTGTGTGCTCGTCATTTTACAGAGGACTGATTCTCTAATCTTGGCTTTTATCTTCTTTGGTTTCTAATCTTCTTTATTTGGACTAACAAGTGTCTCCAAACCACAACCTGTAAGTACGACTGATACGTTATGTGTACATTTTCAAGTGAGTGCTCAAAATATCTATTTTTTTGTGCTAATATTTGATGTAAAAAAGGTAAAGCACAATATTATTGTTGTTAGCTGTAAACCCACTATTTCCTAAAAGTGTGTTAATTAATGTAGACTGTCGTTATTCTAATTACTTCGTTTAATAATAAAGAATAACTTTGTCACAGTTTGGTTTACAAACTGTGTTGTTTCATCAGTTAGTCACGTTAGAACTCGGCTAACATATCCACCGTTATTTTGTTAAGTGTTTACAGTTTAGCAGCTAAACTTTAGTTATGGGCACGATTTGCATGCATAAGTGTTAAACAAAATGTTTTATGTCATTATTTTGAGAACAGATTGGAGCACTATATTATTGTTTTACGTAAAGGTGCATCAGGGTTGCCAGGTTTTCATAACAAAACCTGCCTAACTGTTACTCAAAACTAGCCGAATTGCGTTTTGAGAGGGGTCCCCCATTAAAAATCGCATTCCGTGGTGTAAAATGCACGTTTTTTGTCGGGGTTCCTCTGGTAAATTCACATTCCAGGGGCTCAATATGACGTTCTTGGGGTCACTTCATCCCACGGACACAAATCAATCGCTGACTTGGCAACACTGATGGTAGCGCTCGTTAACTTGCTCAAGTACTCCTCTCTGCACTGTAAAAAATAAAAAACAATTTGTTGAGTCAGCTTAAAATAATTTGTTACCCTGCTGCCTTAAAATTTTAAGTTCAGTCAACTAAAATAAGTTTATTCAACTTGAAATGAACTTAGATATTTGTGTTTGCTAAACTTAACCGATGGGTTAGTAACCCAGCTGCCTTAAAATTTTAAATTGATTCAACTCAAATATCTAAGTTGTCACTTAGTATAATTTAACATTTCAGGTTGAATAAACTCTTTTTGAGTTGACTGAACTTAAAATTTTAAGGCAGCCAGGTTACAAATTATTTTAAGTTGACTCAACAAATAGTTTTTTACAGTGTGTGCCAATCACAACAGGCTTGGCCAGCTGACCAATCAGAGCAGAGGAGGATGTATAAACATGTATAAATGTTTATTCTGAGAAAATTACAATGTTTTTGACCTTAGATGCATTTAAACCTGTTGTAGGGGACTCCAACTAAATATTAGGACACTTTAAAAAAAACATATGACCTGCACTTTAATATCTCATTTCGTGTTTCACAAAAAATTCTGTCAAAATGTACTATTCCTTTAAAGATGAGGCAATTTTCCAAACTATTTTCCTCAATTTCCTGTCCTTTGAGCTTCTCAGGACATATTTCTTCCTCGCTTGCCAACTGTCACCATCCAGTAGGATGAAACAAAAATAAAGCACTTCCGTTCATGCAACAACACAAAATCAGTTGCCTCATAAGTGCTCCAGAACTGTAACTCCCTTTCCCTGCTTTTCATCACTCGATCATCAGCGCTGCCATAAAACCAGTTCAAATAAACTCTCTGGGCCTTATTTGCTCAGGGTGAAGTTACTGAACTGCAGCAACGAGGCCAATGTTCAGGGTCAGTGCTTAAGAACTAATAACAGTGTCAACACAACAAGATTTCATAACAAACCACTACACATTTACCACAATTCCACACATGGCTCTTGGTCTTATCGTTCTGTAAGGCCTACAGAATAACAGTTTCTCTTGGCCTGCGAATTAAAAAGCAAATTTTTACCGTCGGGTGCTCATTGTGTGCTAACATTTTTCATTAAGAGCTTCATGAGTGGTCTACCCATGCAAGACTAGCTTGATAGCTGGTTGATCATAGAAAATCTTGCAAAGTTAATTACATTGTTTGCTCAGAATGGACAGTTCACTCCCATGTTGTTTCAAACTCTTAGGGGCTGTTCATACAGTGCTTAAGTTATAAATAAGTTTTAAAAAATTTAAAATTCCAAAAATCCCACTGGCAGTTTTCAAAGCAAAAGCGCATGTTTACATACTGTATAAAATCAATGGAAAAACAGCACAGTGGAAAGCACATGTTCTGTGTTAACGATGTAAATTTTTCCTGTGGAATACAAAAGGCCCATATTTAAAGACTCTTCAAATCAAATCGAACATCGAACATATGTCACACTGATTTATTTTGGCAGGAAAGACATAGGATTGCTCTGACAGCCGCTCTACTTACGTCCTGATTGGACATCTCCCAATAAGGTCTTTCTCCATAAGACATGACCTCCCATAGCACGATCCCATAGCTCCATACGTCACTGGCCGAAGTGAACTTGCGATAGGCGATGGCCTCTGGCGCGGTCCATCGGATTGGAATCTTGCCACCCTGTAATCATACAAAATCCATCTGTCAAGGAAACATTTTGCCATCTGTGACATTATCCAAACACATATTTTCTACTGTTAGTTGAATAACAAACATGTACTCTCACGTTCATATGCCAAATCATCTAATCTGTATGCACTGGCGTTTAAAACAGGCCATATGTAAGGTGTCAGAGAGGGTAAAGGGGGGATTTCTGCATCTAATGAATGAAATTCAAAGTTTGAAAACTCTGAGATGCCATTAGGATTTGTTTGTGTTAGTGGAATTGATTGTATAGCACCAGTGCTAATGTGTTTTAGACACAACCACCAGCTGCACTACCAGTGCAAGGGACCCTGGATCTATGCAGGAACCCTTCATACAGCATTATGAGCAAATTATATACTGCAAAGAAAAGACCGCACATGAAGTAGGCACAGTTGACTTTTTTGTTTACAGTATTTAATGAGCTCTACACTCTTAAGACGCATCTATGGTTCAATGAAGAGCCTTCAACATCTATGGAATCTTTCCATTCCATAAAATTATATTTATAGTGGAAAAGAATATTTTAAAACATTCTTTATATTAACAAAACAAAACAACAAAAAGTTCCTTAGAACTCTTCCTTGGGGAATCAAAAATGGTTCTGTTATGGATCCACTACATAACTCCCCCTTTGGAATGTATGTACAGTTGAAGTCAAAAGAGCTGGGGGGTGAAAACTTTTGAACAGAATGAAGATGTGTACATTTTTCTTATTTTGCCTAAATATCTTATTTTTTTCATTTAGTACTGTCCTTCAGAAGCTACAGAAGATGTTTCCCAGAAGACAAAATAAGTTAAATTTACCCTGATCTTCAAATTCAAAAAGTTTTCATCCCCCAGCTCTTAATGCACCGTTTGTCCTTCTGAAGCGTCAGTGAGTGTTTGAACCTTCTGTAATAGTTGCATATGAGTCCCTCAGTAGATGGTGACTCATACAGTTGTTGCTGGAAAGGGTTCAAACACATAAAAATGCTAAAAAAAAACAAAGAATTTGTGGGAACAAGGGAACTCATGAACAACTATCACTAAAAACAAACAAACAAACAAAAACACAGCTACCAATCATTCAGGTGACAACACGGTATTAAGAATCTAGCGTATGTAAACTTTTGAATGGGTCATTTTTTTAAATTCTATTATTCAACTATTATTTTCTCTTGTGGACTATATGTAAACGTCTTTTAGGTGACATATCCTACTCAGGTCAGTAGTACAAAAAAAATAAATAAATAAAAAATAACTTGCATTTTGTGTGATCCCTCTTAGTTTGGCAAAATAATTCACATTTTGCAGATTCTGCAAGGTGTATGTAAACTTTTGACTTCCACTGTATGTGCATCAGTTAATCAGTGTTTAGATGTGAATAAGCACCTAAATTAAATCGGTTCATCATATAAATTACTGTATCTTTTCAAAAAACATGAATTCAACAGCTTGATTCATATGAATTACTTTTATGTTATCTTTACAAACTTTTTTAAAGGGGTCATCGGATGCTAAGTTCACTTTTTCATGCTGTTTGAACATTAATGTGTGTTGGCAGTGTATGTACAAATCTACCCTATAATGATAAAAATCCATGCAGTGGTTTTTAATTAATCTGTAAAAATAATATCCCCTTTTTCAAATCGAACCGTTCTGTTGGTGTGCCGTCACACCGACAGATGCCGCTCCCACCATAGTTGATTGACATGAGCTCTCACCTCAGACCAGCTGTCACAGTCCAGTAACTTTCCATGTTTTGATGCCAGAGCAGGGATGTAAATTAGACAAGAATATCTCCGAATGAGCAATCGAGGTGTTGTGTTGCTGGATGTAATAATGAACATAGTGGTCGTCATTTAATCCCGACATCTGAGCCGCTGAAGATGCAGTAGATTACGTTTGTTTGTGCAGGGAATGCGCCTCCCGATCTACATATATCCGTCTATGTTCACGCGAATCATTCATGATCCAGCTTCACTTACAGCAGAAGTGAGTATAAGTGTTATTTTATGAATCTTTGCGATCGCCTTTCCTTATAACGTGGTAGTGAGTAAGTTTAGCGGCTAAACGCGGCTAAATGCGGCTGAAGTAAACAAGATCGTCATTCCACAGAGAGAAGAGAGGGGCGGGGTGAGCAGAGCTCATTTGCATTTAAAGGAACAACCCCTTAGAATGAGATGATTTTTGCAGAGCTCATTTTGACAAGGTAAAAAGGGTGTTGTTTTACAAAACCATTGAGAATTTTTAATCAAAGTATATTAGAGACTTTTCATTAAGACTCTGAAGAATCATATCAACTTGTGGAAAATGGGCATCCGATGACCCCTGTAAGCTTCATAGTTCTGTTTACATAGACTTTGAATGGAGGGACAGAATTTTTCAGGTTTCACTAAAAACATCTTAATTTGTGTTTCAAAGATGTACAAAAGATGGGTTTGGAACCACAAGTGAGTAACACATGACAGAGTGGTTGAACTGTCCCTTACAGGCATGAAAACAACTCAAAGAGTCATTTGCCTCTTTTAACTAAGAGGTAGCGCTTCCTAAAACCACCATATTGAATGTTGTGATTTTCAATTCATTTTTTCTACAAGTGGTCTGGTTCCTCCACCTATTCTATCTTCGCTCTTGGTTTGTGGTGTGCCACCACCTTCATCGATCCTGTCCTCATCTCTGACAGCTGGCTGGGCTTGTTTCATGTGCTCAGATCCTCTCTCTCTCTCTCTGAGGATCAGCGTTGTATTTACCCAGCTCGGCTGCTGGGGTAACTCTACACTCAACCTTTATGAAGGAGGTAGACTGAGAGAGAACAGGGCAGAGCCAAAGCCAACCAGCAACCTGGCCAAGTCACACAATTCCTACCCCACATTCTCCAAACACAAGGCCTTTAAAAAATAAACCCACTTGTGCGCGGGCCTCCCCATTGAGCGCGTACAAACAGTCCCTGCAAGATCGCTGCTAATGAATGTAAAATGTGACACAATGTATCCTTTGGGTCTAATAGAAGGGGAAGGCAAAAGTTGCCAGCATTCTTGTGGGTTCGAGGTTCTCACAACCGCACAATGATGCGGTGGGGGGTCTGGTTGTAACAGTGAAAACATACATTTACGCTGGCTGTCAGACACAAGTAAAATCCAACAAAATTGGGTTTATCTAACTAATAGCATGTTGGACGTCCCCTCCCCAGCATATGCCATATATCAGTGTAACACTTATCCTAGGTGACACTTGTATTGGTAATTTAAGCAGCAATATCTCTTAAAGCCTCACATGCTGTGGATTTATGCCTGACTCTAAGTGTATTTATGCATTAGTTATCTCTTCTGATAATGGATGCTGCTCTTAAGAATGAGAATGGAGAATATGGTTATTAATCCGAGGGAATGAAGATCAGACATGCTGGCTCTGAGGAGACAGTGACAACCATGGTCTGGCCCATATGGAATTTGCTCTGTAGGCTTCTGCAGAACTGGGAAGCCCCATCATTCACAAAGTTTTACAGATGCCCTGTCCCATGCGTGTCATTCTGATGTTTTCAGCTACTAAAAGAGTTCTCTCAACTCTGCTTGACACATTTGACCATGTTTAAAATTATTCCACAGAATCAGCACAGATTGTGTCTGGGTCTAATCATGGCTGAGAGAAAACTTTTTGAGGCACTAAAAAAAAAGCACTAAAACATGTTCTAAGAGAACAAAGTTTCTCCTTTCCCAAATCCAAACCTTGTGGGAACGTTTGCTATGTCTGTCTGTCTGTCTGTCTATCTATCTATACAAATGTTTGTGCTCAGCAAGTTTTTTTAAAAAATAAATACTTCATAATTTATAGTTTTTAGCAAGGACACATTAAATTGTGAAAAAAAAAAAATAAAAATTCGATATGTTTGCATATATGTTTGCATATGAGTCCCTCAGTTGTCCTCAGTGTGAAAAGATGGATCTCAAAATCATACAGTCATTGTTGGAAATAATTCAAATACACAAAAATGCTGAAAAACCAACAAATTTGTGGGGCGTGAAGGATTTTTCTGAAGAACAGCAGGCTGTTTAACTGTTCAGGACAAACAAGGGACTCATGAACAACTATCACTAAACAAAACAAAAAAAAAAACAGCTGTGGATCATTCAGGTAAAAACACAGATTATTAAGAATCAAGTGTATGTAAACTTTTCAACAGGGTCATTTTTATAAATTCAGCTATTATTTTTTCTTGTGGACTATATGTAAACGTCTTGTATGTGAAATACCTTATTCAGGTCAGTACTAAATAAAAAATAACATGCTTTTTGAATGATCCCTCTTAATTTGGTAAAATAATTAACATTTTGCAGATTCTGCAAGGTGTGTGTAAACTTTTGACTTCAACTGTCAATCCATTTAGTTCCTTTAGTTAATAGTTGTTATTGTGATTGTGATTGTGAGTACTATACAAACATTTTTTTTTTATCTGAGGTATAATAATAATAAAAATGATGATGATGATGAAATTAATCTCAGCATTTTCTTTCAAATTCCTCTGTTATGTTCCTATGACCTAATCAACCTCATTTAACAGAATTCTCTGCTGTATGACTGTAGGTTTCCAATATCACCAATATCAGTGGCTCGTGTCTGTGTTGGCTTACTCTCGTGGTGTAGGCGGCTTCCGGGTCATCCTCCAGCACTCTGGACAAGCCGAAGTCCGACACTTTACACACCAGGTTGCTGTTGACCAGGATGTTGCGAGCGGCTAAATCTCTGTGCACGTAACCCATATCTGACAGATACTTCATACCAGATGCGATGCCACGTAGCATGCCGACCAGCTGAATCACTGTGAACTGGGCGTCGTGTTTCTGACAGAGACGGGAAGAAAGGAAAAGTCAAAAACTGTGTTTTATATCTACTGTATAAACATAAGTCATGCTACGGGTTATAAAAAACACAATGGAAGACTGGTGACTCATATCTCAAAACATTGCCTGACATTTCCAAAGTCATCTGTCATGAGCTCACTCAAAACCACTCAATGGTTTTGCTGAGAGAAGCAGATCTTCGACTTAATAAATAGGAGCGTTTGACTGTCTTTTCTGGTTCGGACCACGGTGTGCGGCAACTTGTCGAAGAATATAAATAGGATGTACACAAGAACACATCGCCGACTGCATATCTGAACCGAAGCCCACTGGCAGGCTCGCAGTGTTTACACTGGTGCGTGTGAATAGGCCTTTTATACGGAGAATGATATGCTCAGGACTTGGAGATAAACACCAGGGGAGGAAGCGCTTCAGTAGGAGAGCGAGAGACTGGCCGGATGAGTGAGATAGCATTGATTTGTCAGGGAGCTCTGGAGAAATAGCTTTCTATACCAAAAACAGGCAAACTGTAGTCTTAAAGCAATAGTTCTCCCAGAAAAGCTTTTACTCATCTTTGTGTACACTACTTCCCAAACCGTTATGACTTTATTTCTTCTGTAAAACATACAAGGCAAAATTTTGAAGAATGTACTGGTTACTCTTTCCAAGCAGTTAAAATAAATGCAAACCAGTGTTTTTTTTTTTTTTTTTCATATTAATAATATACTATTACATCTTTTATGTTATTGTTTGATTAATGTTTTGATTTTGTGAATATTTTGATTTTATTTTTATAATTTTAGTAAAACTTGTAATTTTGTTTTGTGTTTTTGTTATTTTTACTACTCTTTTTTAAAAAATACACTACTAGTCAAAAGTTTTTGACCCGCACTTTCTTTCTATTTTTTTTTTCTATTCATCAAAGAATCCTGACCAAAAAAAAGCACTCAACTTTTTTTTTTTTTTTTTTTTAAAAACTTTAAAAAAAAATAAATAAATAAAAATAAATAATAATAAATGTTTCTTGAAGAGCAAATTAGCATATTAGAATGATTTATGAAGGATCATGTGATACTAAAGGCTGGAGTAATGATGCTACAAATTTAGCTTTGACCACAAGAATAAATTACATTTTGAAATATATTCAAATGAAAAGCAGTTATTTTAAATAGTAAAAATATTTCATTTTTTTCCTGTTTTTGCTGTATTTTAGATTCAAATAAATGCAGGCTTGGTGAGCAGAAAAGTCTTCGTTACAAAATTTTTTTAAAAAAATCTTACTCTTCAAAAACTTTCTTTTGACTGGTAGCGTATGTCTTTTTAGGTAGTTTTTAGTTTTGTTTTACATAAATAAGAAATGTCTTAAAATACCATAAAAGTAGTCCATAGGACTCATGAATTATTTCAACTCTTCTGAAGTCATACAGATGAGAAACATAGATAGACTGGAAAATTTAAGTTGTTTTTAACTGCTTATCTTGACATTCAAGTTTGTGAGAGAGTGAGAATAGCCAGTTTGAGGGCGAATAGTTGAAGTCTGATTTTTTTTTTTAAACAAATCGTTTGATCCTGATTCAGAAATCTGGTCTGAATGATTTATTCACAAATTCACTTCTCTCATAAACTTTCATGAACTCACCATGAAAAGCGAGGGCAGATGTCAAGATGCTTCAGTGAATCGCATCTTTCAGTCTGTTTCTCACAGAAAGCTACCTTCCCCATTCAAAAGACTTGAAATATACTGGACTGGTCATATGAACAATTTCATGATACTTGGTTATTCTGAACTTGACAGCTCCGGTTCCCATTCAATCCAATTGCATGGGAAAAACATCAGTACATCCTGCAAAACTGTCTGCTTTTGTGTTGCACAGAATAAAGAAAACCAAACAGGTCTGGAACGTCATGAGACGTAAACAATGTCAAAACCTCTAGCTGTCCAACACGAGTCTCCCTCTCATTCCGTGTCTCTGTCCAGCCTATTTTCACTTTCTTTCTACGTGAGTGTTTATGTACTGCATACAAACTAAGTTTGGATGAAAATAAACCCTGGACCACCTGGAAGAGAAAGGAGCTCAGAGAGGTTCAAAGGCTTGCTAATAATAGTGACATGAGCAGTGGCGAGGAAACGCGTTGGAGGGAGGATGACAGATCTCTTTGATAGAGTGCAGGCCAGGCTGCAGTGCGCAGGAAATTGCTGCAGAACACTGCAACTTTTCTCTCATTGCTGGGAGTGGGATCCTGTGCAGACACATGTACAGGTCCTGCTAACTCCACGCCCTGTTTGCTCAGGTTGTTTTAATAATCTGCCTTTGCGTACTCATTTCAATAGAGCCGTTGCTGTCCACTTTTTCGTCGGCCTTGATTCTGAAAGTTTATTTTTTGTACGGGAATTGCAACAATACAAACTTTGAATGGACATAGAAGCATTTGCGTTTCACTCACCCCCATGCTTTCCAAGATGTTCATGTTTTGTTTTTTGTTTGTTTTTTTCCCAGCCAAAAAGAAATTAAGGTTTTTGAGGAAAACATTCCAGGATTTTTCACTGTATAGTGGACTTCAATGGGAGCCAATGGGTTGAAGGTCCAAATTGTAATTTCAATGCCACATCAAAAGGCTCTAAAAGGATGCCAGCTGAGGAATAAGGGTCTTATCTAGGGAAACGATCTATTGTTTTCAAAAAAAAAAAAAAAAAAAAAAGTACTTTTCAACCACAAATGCTCGTCTTGCATTACATGCAATGACATGCATTATGTAGGAAAGGTCACGTGCGGATAATTCCTTTTCTGTGTAATCTGGGTCAAAAAGGTAGGGTAGGGCAAAAAATCTAATTTTCTCCTCTGACTTCAAAATTGTCTGATCTTTTTTTGTAAATGGCACCTGAATTTCTTTGCACGTTCCAACATGATTACGTAATGTGGGAAGTTGACCTAGTGCAAGATGAGCATTTGTGGTTAAAAAGCATTTAAATTTTGAAAATGCTTAGAAAATGATAGACTGAAGACTCCTATTCCTCAGATGGGATCACCTTCAACCCATTGATCCCCACTGAAATCCACTGTACGGAGAAAAATCCTGGAATGTTTTCCTCAAAAACCTGAATATCTGTTCGACTGGACAAAGAAAGACATGAACATCTCGGATGACATGGGAGTGAAGTTTATTACAAAATATTCTAATATACACTACCCATCAAAACTTTTGGGGGCAGTAAGATTTATTTGAAAGAAATTCATATTTTTATCCAGCAAGGATGCATTAAATTGACCAAAAAAGACATTAAATAAACTTATGAAGGATTTTATATTTTAAATAAATACTGTTATTTGAACTTTTTATTCATTAAAGAATCCTGAGAAACAAAAAATATATATAGTTTCCGGCAAAATATTTAGCAGAACAATTGTTTTTAACACTGATATATATTTTATATATATATATATATATATATACACACACATACACTCTTAACAATAAAGGTGCTTTAAAAGGTTCTTCACAGCGATACTACAGAAGAACCATTTTTGGTTCCACATTCAGTCAAAGGTACTTTAAAGAACCATCTCTTTCCTACCTTTTTATAATCTGAAGAACCATCTTTCGCTACAAAAAAACTTTTGTGAAACAGAAAGGTTCTACAGATGTTAAAGGTTCTTTATGGAACCATTTAAACAAAGAAGGTTCTTCTGTGGCATCGTGAAGCACCTTTATTTTAAAGAGTTTATATATATATATATGCATACAGTTTTATGTTTTATGTTGTTTTATCTTTTGATATTTAGTTGACTAAATCTACGATAGATTTAGTTGGCTAAAATCTAATAGGTTTAGTTACAGTGTGATACATTAAGCATTTCTTTAAATTTCCAAACTCATTGAATAGGTTTAATATTAATGTTTTATCATGATGGGCAAAGATTTAACTGCTGTGACACGCAACATGCCTTTACATTAAAATGAAATGAAACCACTTCTCATAAAGAAACAAGAACATGGTCTTTTTTTCAATGAAATACCAATGGTTATAAAGGCTAATTATGCATTCTTTATAACAACATGTTTATCACATTATTTATTCTTTCAAGCAGACATATAAATAATTTTAGATCCATCTTTATTAGGGCTACTAAAGGGATTTAGTCAAGAGCAGTGAGTGATTTTTTTGTCTTTCTTTTGTTGCTTGATTAACATCGATGTCATGGACAACAGTAACTAAATAAGGCTGCTGGCCCTTTAAAATAGAATACATGGACGCAATGTACTGATGCACGTCCGATATTCTCCCAACTGTTTACATTCACATTAGACATAACCGGGTGTATTTATGTGAATACTTGTCAAAACGGACAATTTGCCATCATTTTATGTGTTTCTCAGCTCATGAGACGCAAAAGAGCACTCGTGTGCTGTGTGAGAAACGCTGCTTCGGTGTGTGCATTCAAAAAAATGGACCGAATTGAGTCGTCAAATTTATCCATATGTCTGCTCTTCTCTTACTACCAGATATTGACATTTTTTAACTTTTTATGAGACGTGCAGCAAACATATGCCATGCCAGATAGATCAATAGCCTATGATATGGTTTAAATGTACGCATCTAACCTCCTAACCACACAGCAGATTCGTTCTCAATGAATCTCTTCTTTAACCCTCCCTAACATTTTCATCTCGTTTTTATTCGTCAACGAAAATGTAAATAGATTTTTGTCATAGTTTTTGTTAATTAAAACAAGTTTTTGTTTTGTTATCATCTTGTTTTCAAAAATTATGACGCAAAATTAATCGTCAGCGAAATTAACACTGGTAGTGTATACAAATACTCTGTATACCTTAAGCTTTACAGAAGTGGGCGGTCGGACTTCTCTGATTGGTGGATCTTTCTTCAGGATCGTGGGTAACTAGACATTTCACTATTTAACAATTTTTAGCAAGTTTAGTTGAAAACACACCAACTTGTGGTTACTATATCAGGCCAGAGCTTATTGTGTCTTAAAAAACTGGCACATTCTGGCTAGAAATGAATTTCTCAGTTGATGTTTATGCCTGTAACTCAAATGTACCACACTACAAGCACACTATGTATTTATTATTCATTGTAGTGCCCAATTCTAAACCACTTAACATTTACAAACCCTATGTCGGACCCGTTTGTGCGCCTCTCAACAAATTCACAACTGAACAACACTGAATTTGCTCCAGATATTCAGATATTTATGTGTGCGAGGTCCATCCAATGCATCAAAGTCTGGCGTGTTCATTTTGCTCTCCAAATAGCAGATTGTCTGGCAAGCGCTGCTGGTGGTAAACTGTTGAAAAATGACACAAGGCTGATAAATTCATATGTCAGGTGTATTAGAGCCAAGGCAGGACGGCCGCAGCCAAAGGTTAAGCTGACCCATTTAATGAGCTCATTAGCGCATTTATCAGCACTTTTCAGATGGGCCATCCCACAGCCTGTTGTTTGCTTGTTTATTTTCGCAGCGCGAGCGACGGGCAAAGAGGAAGTCATCTGAAGGACAGAGCATGCCCAGTCTGTTGAACTGGCACGGCCGGGCTGGCAGGCGGCGCGCCAGTCTCCCCAGTGCCGTTTGGGGAGCGAACGCGCTCGTTTCTTCTGAACACAAGCCTGGTCTGTTCTGCGTGAGAGAATGAGGCCATTGTGGATAATAAGCTCAAGTGAAATTCTGACACTACAAAGCGTTCGAAACACAGGTAGTGTCAGCGTCTATTTAAAGAGGCCTCGGCTGTGATGAATTTGGGCGACGCGGCGAACACAAAGGCACCATCAAAAAAATCTAATCTCTCCGCAGCAAATAGAGACATAGGTGAGCCAGCGGAGAGCAATTTGTGTCTATTTGAATAAATGAGAATGAAATGTTCGGAGAGCTTGGGAGAATTTAAGGCATGCTGTGATAAGCAGGTACTGTGAGGGAGAGCAGGAGAAGCTAAGACGCAGATGGCTTTTTAAATGATTTTAAGATGAGCCCTCTGTGCCTTTCCTCTGATCATACATAATGGAGTCTCATTAAATGTGCTCAGTGTGTCACACTCACTCGCAGGAAGCCGTCCAAAGAGCCGTTCTCCATGTACTCGGTCACTATCATCACGGGTTTACCTGAGGAGAGAGAAAATTCAGACATGTCTCAGTCTAATCGGGACAAGATGTGCCAATGCTTTGCTGTGATGGTGTCATTTCTGCTGGAAGCTTGAATTACCCAATTTGCAAGCTAATGAGCTTATGTTGGACAAAAGAAAACATCTTCAAAGACAGATTTTTTAAGAGAAAAATATAATGCATTCAGAGGCATGGATAAGGCTGACCCTTAAGTTTAGATATATATGCACAGCATGACGACTTCAAAAGCTATTTCAATGACGACACTGAATCCGTCAAGAAGAGATTCATGAATGAACGGGTCATGAAACCAAAAGAACAGTTTTTGCATTATTTTCGTGATAATTAAGCACATCTAAAAGTCTGAGGTTTTTTGAAAGACGTCTCTTATGCTCTCAAAGACTGCTCTTATTTGATAAAAAATACAGCAAAACGGTTCTATTAATATATTTTAAAATGTATATTTATTCTGATTCAGAATCACATGATCCTTCAAAAACATTTATGTAAAATATATTTTTTTTACATTGTAAATGTCTTCACTGTCAATTTTTTAATAATTTAATGACCGTTTTGCTGAAAAAAAAAAACAAAAAAAAAACTAAAAATATGACTGACGCCCAACCTTTTGAATAATAAAATAAAGTAAAATCAAATAATAATTGACAAAAGTTAATGTTACAATAATCATTTTAATACAGACATGAATCGTCGTTAAAGTGTACTAACTGACTAAAATCTGAATGACCCCAAACTTTTGAATAATAAAATAAAAAAAAAAAAAAAAATTAAATTGAATTAAATTAAAATAAAAATGAATAACTAAAATCTGACTGACCTCTAACTTTTGAATAATAAAATAAAATGAAATAAAATAAAAATACAATTAAAATTAAATAAAACATGATTAAATTTAATGTTAAAATAATAATATTAATACAGACATGAATACCGTTAAATTGTGCTGACTGAGTAACTAAAATCTGACTGACCCCAAAATTCTGAATAAAGAAATAAAATAAAATAAAATAAAAATACAATAACATTTTTTAAAAAAAATCTAATCTTAAAATAATAACTTTAATAACTTTAAAGTGTACTGAGTGATTGACTAACTAAAATCTGACTGACCCCCAACTATTGAATAACAAAACAACAAAATATAATAAAATGAAATAAAAATAAATAAATAATATATAAAATAAAATACTAAATTTAATGTTAAAATAATTATTTTAATACAGACATGAATACTGTTAAAGTGTGACAACTAGTAAAGTGAACTAAATATTTTTTTATGTGTATATTCTTTTATTACTAAAAGTGACATTGATGTAGCCATTTGAAACACTTTTTATCATATATATAAATATATATAAATATATATATATATATATATATATATATATATATATATACATATATAATAAAAAGTGTTTCAAATGGCTATATATATATATATACACACACACACACACACACACACATATATATATATATATATATATATTTTAATTATTAGGAAATGTCTTGCTTTACTCATATAATATGGATGGTACTATTTGATGTGCTGCCTTTAATTTGTGCTGATTAATAAAACATATTAAATTAAATTAAATTAAATCTGTAACACTTTACAATGTGTCATTAGTTAACATTAATGTATTAACTAACATGAGCAATAAACAATACATTTATCAAACTATATGATTCATCTTTGTTAATAAAAATACAGTAATTCATTGTTCATGTTTGTGCATTAACTAATGTTAAGAAACACAACTTGTGATTTTAATAATGCATTAGTAAATGCTGAAATTAACATGAACTAAGATCTATAAATGCTTTAGAAGTATTGTTAGTTAATGTAGTTAACTAATGTTAACTAATGAACTTTATTGTAAAGTGTTACAAACTTAATTTAATTGCAGTAATGAAAACTGAATTCAAATCATAGTGATTATGGAGGAATTTTTCAATATAATATCATTATTTCGAGCTGAATATAATTTAAAACACAATTTGTTTCCAGGCTGAAATGTGATCAGGACAAGTTTCTGACAAGTTTCATGAGATTCACTCTTATAGTGCTCTGCGCTGCCACATGTGGGTGTTATAAAAGCCTCTGGGTTAAGGAGCTGAATTTTTTTTTTAGAGAGTTTGAGAGGGTGAAAAGATCAGGTTGACGGCTACACACCGGGTTTTCAACACATCACAGACATTATCTGAAGCCTATAACAAGAGCGGGGCTGTCGGAGCAGAGGTGCAGCTTCTCACATGACACCTCTGACACAGCGGGTCAGCGATCATAACCATGACTTACTGGGACTTCACCTAAATGAGAGTTTCCTGAAGGATGAAAAGAGTCTCGGCTTCAACTTGGACGGACCGCAAGGTCAACTGTCACTACCTGACAGCTTTATATTCTCCGTCCTGCCGCTCGTAAATCACCGGTTTTATCATCTGCGCCTTATTTCAAAGCGTGCACTTAAAACGACTTCATATCAAAAATAGCCCGATGACCAGTCCGTGTTGTCACGATATGTATGTGCATATATGTCATAATTTAGTCTTTGTTTCTTCTCAGCATCCCAACAGCTGACAGCAACGTACTGTGATGAATGATATTCACGAAACGTGTGAAATTAAAATAAGTGGAGAAGAACAACAACTCTTCATAACTCACGAATATGCTGTAACAACAGTCTTGCTCACGTCAAGCAGTTTATTTTTAGCACTGGAAAAGAAAAACTTTTTTTTTTTCAGCGTTTGTATCTTAAAGGGAGTTTAATTTACTTAGGAAGCAAAATTGCATAAAATCACTAAACTATAAAAATATTTTAAATTATGTTTTAATAATATCCAACTATTTATTATTGGAAACCAAGACAAAAATACAGATTTTTTTTTTTTTTTTTTCGTAGTGCAGTACTTACAATGTTTCACTGCGCATAGTTAAATCATTACACAAACTGTAATGTACCGGTCTTTAGATTTCAGTTGAGTTGTTTTATGGTTTCTGATAGCACAAAAATCCCTTCTCCTTAAACCACACATCTCTCCTCTAAACTTTTGATCCTGAAATCCCGCTCGTAATCAGTATCCCGGCCCCTTCGTCTCTACGAAGCAGCAATCGCCGCTCCACAAATATTTTGCCTAACACAGGGCCAAAAGCAGCAGGTTAAATGGGGTGTGAAAGTCTCTGGATTATTAAGAATTAACAGGGCAGAGTTAATAAATCACGTCACGTCAGAGGCTACAGGAGACACATGCCAACCTCCCCTGGCCCCACGGCCCAAACTCTGCACCCCAAACTGACTTTCACTCACACGCAAAGTGCAGCACCTCTCAAAACACACACACACACGCACACACACACACACACACACACGCACACACACACATTACACAGGGCTGTTCTTTCCCAGCAACAGCCACAAATGACAGTCATTTACAGTGAAGTTTTCCCATTATTTACAGTCAGGAACTCTGAAGCGTGAGCACAGTGAGATTTACTCAGCCAAGATAATCCTCATTTTATGAGGAATTATGGACATGAAAGGAAACTGTTACATTCCTTTCCGAATTTTACTTAAAGCCGAATGAAGCTAAACTTGGCCAGGAACAGAATGTTTTTCGCTGCTGAGTAAAAATGTAAGGATTTATTAAAGCAGCAATGAATCACAAAATTCAAGTAAAAAAGACTAAATTAAAACATTTGATTTTGCTTGAAAATTATCCTTTTCTTTCTTTCTTTCTTTCTTTCTTTCTTTCTTTCTTTCTTTCTTTCTTTCTTTCTTTCATTATAAATGCTTTTACTGTCAATTTTTAATCAATTTAAAGACCATTTTGCTGAAATAAATACATAAATAAATCTGACCCCAAACTTTTGAACAGTAAGTAATCAAATTTTATTTAGAATGTTAGAAAGACACACTTTCACGCTTTCTTTCAGTCTTTCTTTCTTTCTCTCTTTCTTTCTTACATTATAAATGCTTTTACTGTCACTTTTTAAGCAGTTTAAACACCAATTTGGCTAAAAAATAAATAAATAAATAAACCTGACTAGTAAGTAATTAAATATTATTTATAATGTTACAAAGACATGCTTTCTCTTTCTTTCTTTCTTTCTTTCTTTCTTTCTTTCTTTCTTTCTTTCTTTCTCTTTCTTTCTTTCTTTCTTTCTTTCTTTCTTTCTTTCTTTCTAACATTATAAATGCTTTTACTGTAAATTTTTTAATTAATTTTGCTGAAATAAATAAATAAATAAATAAATCTGACCCCAAACTTTTGAATAGTAAGTAATCAAATTTTATTTATAATGTTAGAAAGACACGCTTTCATGCTTTCTTTCTTTCTTACATTATAAATGCTTTTACTGTCACTTTTTAATCAATTTAAACACCATTTTGCTAAAATAAATAAATAAATAAGTAAATAAATAAACCTGACTCCAAACTTTTGAATAGTAATTAAATATTATTTATAATGTTACAAAGACATGCTTTCTTTCTTTTTTTCTTTTTCTCTTTCTTTCTATCTTTTTTTTCTTTTTCTTCCTTTCTTTCTTTCTAACATTATAAATGCTTGTACTGTTCATTTTTAATACATTTTGCTGAAATAAATGAATAAATAAATCTGACCCCAAACTTTTGATTAGTAAGTAATCAAATATTATTTATAATGTTGGAAAGACACGTCTTCATTCTTTCTTTCTTTCTTACATTTTAAATGCTTTTACTGTCACTTTTTAATCAATTTAAACACCATTTTGCTAAAATAAATAAATAAATAAATAAACAAACCTGACTCCAAAAATTTTGAATAGTAAATAATAAAATATTATTTATAAAAAAGAAAGACATCCTCCTTTCTTTCTTTCTTTCTTTCTTTCTTTCTTTCTTTCTTTCTTCTTATATTGATTATACTGAAAAAGGAAAACCTTGCTGACTATCTCAACATTTATTTATTTATTTATTTATTTATGCAATTTGGGATATTGGCTATTTTTGGCTCATTCCTTCATTCATTCTTATTATTTTTTGATATTTTTGTCTATGTAATAATAATGCAACAGTTCATTTTTTTTTTTTTTAATATTAAAATGTTACATATGTTATTGTTTTACCTCAACATATGCTTTTGAACAATACACTACCAGTCAAATGTTCGCCGGTCTTATGCTCATCAAGGCTGCATTTATTTGATCAATATTCAGCTTATTAGAGTGATTTCTGAAGATTCATGACGGACAACAGGAGTAATGATGCTGAAATGCAGATTTGCATCACAGGAGTAAATTACATTTTAAAATAAAAGCAGTCCTTTAAAATTGTGATAATTTTACTTTTCTTTTTCTTTTCTTTTTGATCAAACAAATTCAAAAATATCTATCAGAAACATAAAAAAGAATAAAATAAATGAAAATAAAAGAATAAAAAATAATAAAATAAAATAAAATAATTATTCGGTATGTAATGCAAAGTGCATTTGAGTGCATTTTATATATAGCTGTTTAATTACATGAACATGCAAACAAAAATGCTGAAAAGCCAGATTTTTGTGCACGTGCAAGCGACTGAACATTCAAATGTCAAATACACTGGGTCCAATACACGTCCATCTGTGCTCGCCATCAATGGAGTATACCGTACTTTGAAGGCTGTGCACGAGACGGAGCAAAGCGTGCAAAATGAAATACAGCCCGTCCTTAATACTAGTCTGTTTGAAGTCAGATAAGGTAAAGTGTGAACTTTTTTTCTATTTTGGCCTATATCATTAAGAAAAAACAGCCCCATGGAGCCCTTGCGGAGGATTGTGGAATGGATTAGAGAAATTCGCTTTGATCGTGCTACATAATACAGATTGATCTAGGGAGATTTACAGTCATAGGTGATTTACAGCCCTGTGTGAATTGTCTCTCGTGCTGGACATTGGCCCGACGTTACAAGAAAGAGGTCAATAAAAACAGTGGCTTTCTGTGCAGAAGATTTGCCAATTTCATGACATCCACTAATATTCCATAACTGGAAACAGCTAATGTTTTATATCAGATACTCCCAAAAGGACGAGCTCCAAACTAACATATCTAAACATGATAAATGAATCTTCTGAATGGACTCAACTCGCCGTGTGCTTTTCATACAGCTGCAGCAAAAAAAACTAAATCATTCATCTTTCTCCTCTTAACGTGGGATAATAAAAATGGTACAAGAAGTAAATTTTAAACAGGTGTGTGTACTGAATGTGGAGTGTAACTCACTGCGTGTGACCACACCCTCCAGTCTGATGATGTTGGGGTGGTCGAACTGTCCCATGATGCTGGCTTCGCTGAGGAAGTCCCGCCTTTGTTTCTCGGTGTATCCGGCTTTGAGCGTCTTGATGGCCACACAGATCTCCTTCTTAGACGGCAGCTTCAATCGGCCGCTGCACACCTCTCCAAACTCCCCTGGTGAGAGATGCTTATTTTAGAGGAAATGAAGCACTGATTTCAGGTTTAATTAAACCGTGCTCATGTTAATTACCTCTCCTCACTAGAGTTGTCAGATTTAAGAATTACATCTAAGCTTTGTCTGTCTAAGAAACAAAATATAATCATCTGTGGGAAGATGGGACAAAACGTCCAACAGGAATGAACCGGAGATTTGTTATGACAGGACAGATCATACAGGACAGGAAGCGAAGTGGGAGAGAGAGAACAGGGTGGGAAAGGAAAGGCGCTGCATGTCGGTGCACTGTCCACAAGGCTATCGGCACCGACATAAATTCGTAATTCTGACTTTTTTTTTTCTCAGAATTGAGAGATATAAATTTACAATTGCGAGTTATAAAGACAGAATTGCAAGATATAAAGTCAGAATTGCGGTACAGAGAGTCAGATTTGCAAGATTAAAGTCAGAACTGCAAGATTACAGTCAGAATGGCAAGATATAAAGTCAGACTTGCAGGATATTAAGTCAGAATTGTGGGAAAGAAGTCAGAATTGCAAGATATAAAGTCAGAATTGTGGGAAAAAAGTCAGAATTGCAGTACAGAAAGTCAGAATTGCAAGATTAAAGTCAGAATTGCAAGATTAAAGTCAGAATTGCATATAAAGTCAGAATTGCAAGATTAAATTTTAGAATTGTGAGTTATAAAGTCAGAATTGCAAGATATAAAACCAGAATTGCATATAAAGTTAGAATTGCAAGATATAAAGACAGAATTGCATATAAAGTCAGAATTGCAAGATTAAATTTGAGAATTGTGAGTTATAAAGTCAGAATTGCAAGATATAAAACCAGAATTGCATATAAAGTTAGAATTGCAAGATATAAAGACAGAATTGCATATAAAGTCAGAATTGCAAGATTAAATTTGAGAATTGTGAGTTATAAAGTCAGAATTGCAAGATATAAAACCAGAATTGCATATAAAGTTAGAATTGCAAGACTAAAGTCAGAATTGTGAGTTAAAGATGAAATTGCAAGATTAAATTTGAGAATTGTGAGTTATAAAGAATGCATATTAAGTCAGAATTGCAAGATATAAAGTCAGAATTGTGTGACATAAACAATTCTGAAAAATGAAGTCAGAATTTCTGGATAGAAACTTACAATTGCGAGAAAAAAGTGAGAATTGTGAGATAAAAAGTCGCAATTTATATTTATTGATTTATTTTTACTCAGTGGGCTTCCATAAATTTGACTGTATTTTTGGTTAATTTCCTTAAAATGTGTTTTCAAACTATAAAAACACACAAATCCTTCATAAACCAACACTACCGTTCACAAATGTCTGTAATCAGTGCGTTTTTTAAAATATTTATATTTTATATAAATTTTTATTCATCAGCGATGCATTAAATTGATCAATGTCAAAAGACATTTATAATGTTACAAATTCTTATATTTTGAATAAATTATGTTCTTTTGAACTTTCTATTGATCAAAGAATCCTGAAAAAAACTATCACCGTTTCCACAAAAATATATTGAGATCCACAACTGTTTTCAACATTGATAATAATAATAAATGTTTTTGAGCACCAAATCAGCAAATTACACTGATTTCTGAAGGATCATGTGACACTGAAGACTGGAGTAGTGATGCTGAAAATTCAGCTTTGCATCTCAAAAATAAATCTCCAAACGTTTGAATAGTAGTGTACAATAGAAAAGAACAAAAGTGTGTCAGCAACATTTTAAGGCGGAGCTCAGTGATCCCATTTAAAGTGATATCTATGGGATGAATGCAGGTGTAAGAGCACACTTCAAAGTGCTCAGCATGACATCAGATCTCCGCAATGGATGATGCTGACAGAGACTTGGATGGACATTTGGGTAAAGATGATGTCACCACCTAGACATCCAAACCAGGGCCGTGTCCTGTTTGCGTAATTCGATGTGCAATTACTTTATTTCCCATGCAAGTTTAGAGAGATGGGTGAAATCCAGGCTTGATGTCTGGAAAAAGTTAGCCGGAATAATTGCAAGCTGTCTAAACAGCCGCCATGCTGGACTTGGCCAGCGTTCAGATGATGTTGACCATCTTAAATATCAACCTGGCCTAATCCTCAGCAGTGATCGCTCTGATAAGCTATGCAGACAAATGAAGGTCTACCAAACCCAAGCTAATAGATCATTTTCCAACCCATATAAAAAACAACCTCCTTCTTGCACGTTTGCATCGCTTGCCAAAGTGTACGAAAGCTGTAAAATGCAGATTTATAATAGAAGTGACATCCGAAGCAGGGAATGCGCTTATTTGTAGAGCGTGAGCCCTGACGTTTGTATGCCGACTTTACGGTGCTACATCAAAAGTGAACGCTTCCTTTATTTGCTGCATTGTCTACAGACCCATGAATCACAAGGCATTATCTTGATATGTGCTTGGCTGTTTAAGACATCAGGGATGTGGGGAGAGAGAGAGAGCTGTGGGGGGCGAAATATAATATCCCAGCCGGAGGTGTGCTCTGCTTACCCGTGCTCCTCTGCTCCGGCAGCAGGCAGTCTATTAAAGGCATTGAGGCAGTGAGGATGAGCACTGGGAGGGACCCTTTCCCCATCTCAAAGCCACACACCTCCAGCTGCGGTGCTAAATGATTCTCATTTACACCACCTGCCATGTTTGTTACAAGTGTATTTCGGTCCCGGGCAGGTAACTTTGTTTCATTGCGCCCAAGAGTGAGGGATGACGCCGCATACCTGCCCCAACCACTTTGTCGATGGCAATGCAGGATGCCTCCAGTTCCTTGGCAAATTCGTGCACGGCTTGACTCGGGTCTTCGTAAGTGTGCGGGTCCACGTAGGTCTTGATGCCAGGCAGTCGCACTGAAAATCAAACAAAATAAACTAGACTGAAGGAAATACCAGTGGTTTTGATGCAGGGAATTTTGTGGGTTTATTGCAAAATATGTATATATACACTCAAATATTTAAAGGGATAGTTCACCCCAAAATATCCAGGCCTTGAAACATGTTCAGAAAGGTCGGAAAGCTCCCGGGTTTCATCAAAAATATCTTAATTTGTGTTCAGAAGATGAACGAAGGTCTTTCGGCTTTAGAACGACATGAGGGTGAATAATTACTGACAGAATTTTTATTTTTGGGTGAACTATCACTTTAAGTGTTTTAAGAGCATGGGGAAAAGACTCGATTATGTAATTTGCGGTGTTTCATGGGAGTGGGCGGAGCTCAGTGCTCGTTTGGTGTAATTTACTCTCTGTGACTCTCTGATTGGTGGATTTTTTTATAGCATCATGGGTAATGTGGTTAACAGTGGAACAGAGATTGTCTTACCATAGGGAGATGAGAGGGTCTGTATTACTTACTACTGGATAAAGCGTAACAGCTAACCTGGATCACGTGTTCCTTAATAACCAATCACATTACAGCCTTGACGTCACTGAATTTCAGTAAGAGTTGTGCGACACTCAATCTCCGTTTACTGATACCATAGGAATGAATGAAAAGTGCCGTAAACTAAATCCCTCCTGTCGCAAAAAGTCAGTGAGTTCTCTTATAAAATGGATTTTTTTTTCCATGGTAAACTCTAAAAATAGTTCAATCCAAAAGTATTTCTTAGTGTTGAATATTAGCAGATAGGCTGTCGATTCATTAAATGATAAGCTGTTTCCTCTAAAAAGCTGTTTATTCAGCGTAGTGAAGCCTCTCTTCCTTTGACATTCATTCAAAGAAAACGGCCTCTGGTCTCCTTTCCCACGTACTGCCAGACCAGAAGCGTTAGCTATAGTCATTACACTTTTTCAGCTAATGGTTGCAGGCTTGCCTTCTAGTGGCTTTGAGTGATGAAAAAACTACAGTTGAAAAAATTCAAACTGATGGCTTCATTAAAAGCATAAACCATTGATTAACAACCTCTGTACTCACTTTAGGTCTGTCTTAAAAGGTTTATCATTAGGTTATCATTCAAAATCAACTTCCCTATGGAAAATATGAAATGCATTTTTATTTCTGGAACCCGCTCTATATGGTTGAATAGGTTCAAGAAAGAAAAGACCAATCAGAGTTTGGCATGCAGATAGATTTAGAAAAGAAGACCAATCAGAATTCACTGTTCTGAATGGTATACAATCTATCAATGTAATGGGAGATTTTCAGACCTATTAAAGGGATAGTTCACCCAAAAATGAAAATTACCCCATGATTTACTCACCCTCAAGCAATCCTATGTGTATATGACTTTCTTCTTTCACATGAATACATTCAGAGTTATATTAAAACGTATCCTGGCTCTTCCAAGCTTTATAATGGCAGTGAATAGCCCAAAAAAGTGCGTCCATCCATCATAAAAAGTGCTCCACACAGCTCCGGGGGTCGTCTGAAGTGAATTGATGCATTTGTATAAGAAAAATATCCATATTTAAAACTGTTGTACACGCGTTCACAAGAGAGTGGCGTTTCAACAGATGATGGGTGATGCAGTTAAAAACAAAACCCTGGTCATGAATTAAAAGTACAAAATGAGGATTTGTAAAGAAATATGTCTGAGAATTTCGATATAAGCCAAGAGGAGACTGAATTTTCTTTGCTGTAAACAAAACTTAGTTAGAGGAAGCTAGACATTATGGTTTATAAAGTTTTAAATAGGGGTATTTTTCTTATGCAAATACATCGATTCGCTTCGGAAGGACTTTATTAACCCCCCGGAGCTGTGTGGAGTACTTTTTATGATGGATGGATGCACTTTATAGGACTTCAAAATCTCAACAGCCATTCACTGCCATTACAAAGCTGGGAAGAGCTGGATTTTTACCATTTTATGATATTGAACTATAGTGTGCAGTTACAAATCTCAGCCCACACAACTGTGAATTTGTGTCAGAGTTCACCAAACTTAAACCCAATATGCATGTGTAAATTTCTTTGCCATTGCCTGTCCTTTAGGTGAAATTCAGGTCAATTCCCAGTTAAATGACTGAATTTTGCTAGCAAAATTTCACAGAACAATGCTACAATGTGAATTCACCTTAAAATCAACATGATACAGAAACTGTGTTCATCTTTTCTTATGTATTGTGACATATTTTAGTATAACTGCTTCTTGAATGTGAAAAAATAGGGCGGAATTTGATTTTGTCTGGAATTGATTGGATCGTTGGATGCCATTTGCTACAATCCCATGTGAATGACAGCTTGCTGGAACACTCAGAAAAATAATTCATTGGATGAACTCAATTTAATTGAGGGCAGGATTTCCATCCAATAAATATGTGTAACCCCAACTCATAAGAAACAAATTCATGCAATGAAATGTAATTAGATTAGGCCAACTCATTTTGATCAAATATAGTTTCAGTGAAACTGATACATTTATGAAGTGATATTTTATGCTTGTTGAACTCAAACTAAAACATGGTAAACTGGTAAACAAATAACTTGGCAACCAACTTGTCAGGCATTAGCCATAAGATGGCTTTGTTTTATCCATGGCATGCCCAAAGTAGTGGTTTATTTTATTATTGAAACAACTTTAACTCATGTTAGCAAGTCCTACACTTCACCACAATGGTAACCCCCAAAAACACTAACATACCAGAAACTGTTTTAAATACAAACATAGAAGAACATTAAACATTAACAAGTCTCCCAATTTTATCATCTTAATAAAAAAAAAATGCATAAAATAACATTTTATTTCAACATTTACTCTCCTTATCCAACCGTGTGCAAAGCATGATGAGAAGGGAAAATCCGCTTCCTAGTTACACAAGTACAATAATGAATGTACTCTCAACTTAAATGAATTAAGTAAAGTGGTTGGTAAAAAATTGTGTTGGATTAACTTAATTTACTTAAGTAAATTGAACAAGCATCAAATGTTATTTTTGGCCTCCTTAATTGAAACATGTTCTTTCAAAATCAGAATATTGAGTTGAACCAAAACGCAACTGTTTCAAGTCAGTTTGACACAATGCAGTTGTTTAAATGGGAAACCTAACACAATGGTGTTAAATGAAAATGATTATTTTAAATAAACTGAACAGTGTTGTAGAATCATTTTTTGAGTGAAGGGAGAGATTAAATCATCTGAAAAAAAAAAATGTTTTTTTTATTAAAGACTGTGACATGAATTTGAAAACATTTCAACCATTTATTTACATATTTATTAGAACATTTGAAAAAAAGGCAATTCTGATTTCATGTTGACTTTAAGAATGAAATTATCTATACAACTTGAAATGTGTTTGTGTGTTTATCTATTCAGTTGCAGAAGTCTAATATTTTGGGTTGCCAAGTTAAAAAAAAAAGGAATTAGAATGCGAGAGGAATATCAATGCTGTCTTACAAACAGCGTCTTGCACTGTAAAAATACGGATGCTTGTGAGCAGCGTTTGCTGTTCTTGGGAGGTCCCGTGGAAAAACTACCATATTCCTTCGCAGAGCTTGTTGATTTGAATCTTAACGATAGGAAGCTAAGGTTGTCAAGAAATGCAATTTGCTGGGTTTGAAGATGGATAGGTCTATTATGGATGACCTAATCAGTTAGCTAAGCTATAGTCCTACAGCGCACCTCATGCAGGTTAATCTAAGAGAAATTGTGTGGGGCTCCATTAAATTTCCTTCCTGATACCTCTGCCAGTGTGAAAAATGGTAGCATATGGACAATTGGCTTGCTGTAACTCGGGAGCAAAGGGATATTATGAAAAAACCTCCAGCGTTACTGGGTTCTTGTGAGCTGTCTGACATTTAAAAATAAATACTACCGCAAAACTTTGTTTTGATTTTTACTATTTGTAAGGAATGAGTATTAAACACCTGGAAAGAACGTGAATATTTGTTATTGAGGTACATATATATATATATACTCACAGTGGCCGTTGCCAAAGGGCAGCCTCTTCTCATCTGGATGTTTGGACTTGCTATATCTACAAAACCTGTCAATTAAAGTGATGAAAAGAGTTAATTATTCTTAACGGCTTTAATTGAAACATTTTTCTTCTCTAAACGATGTACAAAGCGACTAAAACCCGAACAGACGAAAGTCCGAGCCAGGAAAAACTTGACTGTTTTGCTTTTCTATGAGGCATGACATTATTCTGGGGTCTTTTAGTAAGCCATAGATTCATGCGCTCTTTCGATGGAGCCGTCTGCCAAAATCAGCCCCTCTGCATGACATGACACTCGACTCTCACGGTGCCCGTTACATTCGGCAGGAAAAATAACACGGCTTCTGCCAAGCGAATCGTCTACGACTATATATAGGCAGCAGACATGAAGGGGCACACATTTTCATACTTCATATCTGAAGAGTGGGAGATCAAGGGTCCTGGGGCGAGACTTGAGGCAGCAAAGTGACAGCTTCAAGATGGGCACACTTAAACCCTTGTGTGACTGTGCTTTGACTGGCAGACTGACCTGCTAATCACAATGTAGAGCAGCACAGTGAGGAGGATGATGGCCACGGCGGAGGAGACCGCGATCAGCACTACCTGACTGTTCTCGCTGGAGATGGAAAAGGCTGCGGAGAGAGAGAAGGAGACATTTTAGTTAGTTACACAATGGACAGATTATGTAGCTTTTCAGGGCTTTCCATGCTCTTCAAGGTTAATTAACACAAATGTACCATTTTGTTTGGCTTTTTGCCTTGTTTTGTCAAAATAATGACATTGAACTTAACCCCTGCATCCTCAGTTCATAACTCAATACTTCATTCAAATTCAAACCGAAATGAATAAATAGACACTCTATATCCTCTTGTGAAAAAGAAGTGTTCTTAATTGCATTGAATGTGCATTTGTAGTTTACGTCAATAAAAGTACTTGCAGATAATATGTGACTGGTCATAAGTAGCACGGGTATATTTCCAGCAATAGCCTACAATACATTATATGGGTCAAATTTATTGATTTTTCTTTTATGGCAAAAATCATTAGGATATTAAGTAAAGATCATGTTTCATGAACATTAGTAATATGCATTGCTAAGAACTTAATTTGGACAACTTTAACTAAATAATTTGATTTTTTTTTGCACCCTCAGATTTCAGATTTTCAAATAGTTGTACCTCGGCCAAATATTGTCCTGTCCTAACAAGGCTAATTTATTCAGCTTTCAGATGATGTATAAATCTCAATTTTATCAAAATTGACACTTACGACTGGTTTTGTGGTCCAGGGTCACATATAATATTAATAAAATATAAAAGTCTACTTACAGTAAGTGTACTTAAGAGTACACACTCATGTATATGTTTCTTAAAACACCTAAGTACACTTTTAAAAAGTGCAATTTGTAAACACGTAAAGTTAAACATTTTTTCTCTAAATTCCATTGTAAATCAATGTTTTAATATTTTTTGTCATGCATTAAAGTATTGCACCTGTTTTGATGTATTGACTAACATACTAAAGCGCGTCATTTTAACTGTAGTTTGTCATGCGGTATAGCATTAAAAGTTAATTTATATGTACTAAATTGTTCTAAATTGTTATTTCTGTTGAATATTTGAAATGTAACAAATAAAATATATTTGCAATTACACATTAGTAATGATGAAGTTTCAATTTAGTACATTAAAAAACATTTTTAAAAATTAGAAATTGAGATATTAAAAAAATATATATTCATTTTTGTTCAAAAATGCAGTAAAAACTGTAATATGGTGAAATATTTTATAATGTAAAATATTTTAATAGTTTCCTATTTTTACGCAAATCAATTTCTAATTTGTTTTCTATATTTCTATTTTTAATGTTTTAAAAAGTACTAAATATTTTTATTTTTTAAAAGCACCAAATTGCAACTTCATTATTACAAATGTCTAATTACAAATATTTTAAAACATGATATACAAGTTTCAATAGAAATGACAGTATAATTTAGTTGACCATAATTACATTTAGCAATACATTTGAACAATATTTAAGACAATAGATTAAAAATAGATTTAAAGATGTAGAAAAAAGCTAACTGTACAAAAGTTCAGCTAATTGTCCCTAGTAAAAAAGTAATAGATTTAAATCCATTTATTTTATACTAAGTATAATTCAATATTTACATATTTTCATTTTGATATAAACATCTTAATTAAACTTTATTTGGAGTACTACTTGTGCACAATGCACATTTCTTAATATTAAGCCTAAAATATATTTTAATTGATGAGGACTGTACGATCTTTAAATAATATCGGTCTTTAAATGCAAAATATTTCAAGTGTACCTAAAGTATACTTGCAATAGTTCCACTTTCACACAATCAAATATACTTAAGTATATCTTTAGTTAGACCACAGCACCACACAATTAAAGTGCATTAAGAACAAAATTAGTTGTTCCAGACTTTAAATATACTAGTATAGTATACTAAAAGTACAACTGCAGGGTATTTTATTAAGTACATAATGTGTAAATGATTTGTAGTATACTTTCTAGTATATTTATTTTCACTAGGGGCATTTAATATAAATTCAAACTATTAGACCTTGTCATTAAAAAAAAAAAATAATAATAACATTCAGTTCATTCAATATTTCTGTAATAAAAACTTTTTTTTTTATATGCCTTTTAGTCTTTTTATATGTCACCATATTTCAGTTTAACAGGGTCTCACAGACTCTGGTGATTTTTATAGTCAATTTACATTTTAAGTAATTGTGCGTGCATTTTCTGTCACAATAATGATCTGTCAAGTCATAAGCAGTGAAGTATTTGTAATTTTAGATAATTACCCACATTACAAGTATTTCCCATTCATAGCTAAAATCTCAGAAAAACTGAATTGTTTCTGTATTTAATTACATTAGTTTTTTTTTTAACCCAGTCAACACTGTCTGTTTTTCTTCAGTAGATGGAGCTGACAGTAAGTTTGAAACAAACCATTCTTAATCAAAGCTGAATGCTGGGTTTTAAATATTTATCATAAATATGTGACATGACAGCACAGGGGTCTTTCTATCAGATGGTGTTGACACATACTGAGTGATGCCAAAGAAAAAACACATTTTGTGAGAAAATGGAAGCAGCGGGAAATTGTATGCCACTTTAAATGAAAACCTCTGAATATATCGAACAGATTAAAACATTTATATTTTACATCTCAATTTAGACTCAATAATCAAGTTACCAGTTTAATTAACTACATAACTATACACTATCCTGCAAATTTATCTGTATTTATAAAACATTCTCTTTCAATTCTGGTGACCGAGAAACATAATTCCATATTCAGATCTTTTCTGCATAAATTATGCGCCTCTGTGTAGATTTCACACCAGCTATACATTCAGAGGCGCCTATAGATCGCAGATCGTGCTGTGGAGAGCCACTCACAGTATCATTTCATTACATGAGTGTGCATTGATTTCCTATAAATGTTTCATTAGATAAAAAGGCCTTCAGCAATGCTGCGCCACAATATAGGGTTTACAAAATGCTCAGTCTAAGTGCTTAATAGTGCTGCAGACAACAGCTGCCATCATGGGACAAAAGATGCAGCGTGTGTCGTTTTAACCAAGCGCTTTATACCATGTGAATGTCTTGTATGACGGTGAATTGGATCAGAAACCAGGGGGATTGCGAGCCTTTGTCTGTATTGTTCATTGTGCTGCACAGCTGTGAATGGATTGAACTGTGACTATAAATAGAGAACAGAATGAGAGGAAGTATATAAATGCTTACAGTCTGGACTCGTCTCAAACTCAAACTTGCGACTGCTACCGCCGTATCCGGCCGCGGTGCGCGCTCTGATCTGCAGCAGGTAGGTGGTGTCGGGTTTTAGTCCGTTCAGGGTAACGTTTGTGCCCTTTGACCTCAGGATGGTGTAGCTGGTCTCTTGCTCCTGCTGTGGGACAGAAAGCAAGAGGAAAATATGTTAGTTTTAGCATAACATAAACATCCAAAATCAATGAAAGATTAATAAATTAAATAAATGGTGAGTCAAACACATCTTTATTTTTTTGGTATGCGTGACCAAAAGTAAAAAAAATGCAGGGGGGGATCCCCGGTAAAATTAGCATTCCTGGAGCTAAATATTATGTTATTGGGATCGCTTCAACCCACGGACATGAAAAACAACCCACGGCAACAGTGTTAATGTAGCCCAAAACCTCAGACTTGACAACACTGACATTCACTGATGTGCTTTACTCGGCAGCGCTAAAACCGGCAACGCATTTGCCGGCAACCCGCCAAAATAAAAGCTTGCTGATTTTAGGTTTGAAAATGTTGAAAATTCATATAAACATTTAAAAAAACGTATATAAATAAATGAAATGTAAATATTAGTATTGTAATTTTTAAGTATACCATAAAAAAAAACAAAAAAAAAACTATATTTTTATTTAATACTCATTTTTTATTTTAAAACATATAAACCTAAAATTGCTGATTTTAGGTTTAAAAATGCTGGAAATTTATCTAAAAGTTTTTTTTTTTTTTTTAAAGTTAACAAATAAATAAAGTAAATATTAGTATTCATAGTAGTCATTTTTTAAGTATACTATAACATAACTATTTTTATTTAATACTCATTTTTATTTTAAAATATATAACACCTAAAATTGCTGATTTTAGGTTTGAAAATGTTGGAAATTCATATAAAAAATGTAAAAAGTAAATAAATAAATAAAAAGTAAATATTAGTATTGTAATTTTTAAGTATACTATAAAATAACTATTTTTATTTAATATTTTTTTTTAATTTAAAATATAATAGCATTATCACACTTTATTCATTATTTTGTTATTTCATTTTAAAAAATAACTAAATAAAGACACTTTAATTCATAATCTTAAGTACATTAATGTTCAAATATTTGGGGTCGTAAGATGTGAGAAATAAGTGTTTTATGCTCATATAAGCTCCATTTATTTGCTCAAAAATGCAGTAAAACAGTAATATGGTGAAATATTTTACAATGTGAAATATTTTTATATTTTCCTATTTATGCAAATAATTAATTAATATCTTAATTTCTAATTTGTTTTAAATGTAATTTATTCCTGTGATGGTAAAGCTGTCAAACTGTGATTTTTTTTTTTTTTGGATAGATGATTCAGCAGAACAGCATTCATTGGAAATATAAATATTTTGTGACATTATAAATCTCTTTATCACTTTCAATTCTTTCTTTGTGAATAAAAAATATATTTCTGAGCAGCAGAAGAACAGCATATTCAACAAGAAAATGTGGCAAAAGTGTGGGACTTAATGATTTAATGATATTTTCATTGCTTAAAAAAAAGCATGTCTAGCACCTACATAGAAAATATCTTCTCTGGACTGTTACTAATATGGACTGAATTGCCTTAAAGGGACATCTGAGCAACCGAAAGCCACTTACGCAGAGCCTTGTCTTAAACAGGAATAGTGAGCATTTAAAGCAAATCATTCCTTATTAGAGACATACAGAGACATCCGCCCGTCTGACGTGTGACCGTTGGAGCGGACAGGCGAGGGACGTCCCACCGGACGGGAAAATGCATGCTCATCAGGAGCATCTAAGGCTGCTTGGGACAGTGCCAACTCATCTTAATACACTGCCACCTTCTTTTCACATTTTTATGGCTTTCCTAAAGATTTCTGTGGTACGTTGATCCTCTCTACAAGCGAAAAAAGCTAACTGATTTATGGGGCGTCTTTGCTTTCAAACCATTGTTTCCAGATGTTTCTCTGACTGGAAAAAGAGGCAGGAGTAGAACGAGAGAGAGCGGAGGTTTCTGTTGTTTATTGTAGGAGTCCAGAAAAGGGGGAAAACATCCCGCAAACAGAGGGATCACTCATTTGCCGGTATTATCCGGCACATTCATCCATGTAACGCATCAGTCTTCGGCCACGGCGAGTGTTATGGCAAACCTTCAAAAAAGTTCATTTGCATTTCGCTCCATCGTTGACCTCTAAGAATAGCTCACTTGTCCACACTGTAGATATTGAATTTCCCCACGCTGAAGTAATTAATGGCAAATGGGATTTGAGAGCATCTTTTCGAGGGTCGGCAAACACGTACCAGATTAAGCTCGATTGGGTTTCATGTCTAGACTACACATGCTAATAGGATTTTTGATGCGCGCCGGTATGGAGCGTAATTGTCAGACGCCACTAGATGAGAAAGGCAGTGTACAGTTACATACGCTGGATTTCTTCAAATATCCTTTGCTTATCCGCTAATCAGAAACAAATAAAACAGCAATGATACCACAACCACATTTAGAACAATGCTGCACTGACGCCACTGCACAAGAAACAAGAAACAAGGCTTTCAAAATGCTAAAACACTGATTTTGTTTGTCAGATTTCCAGAAAAAGTTTGAAAAATAAAACTCTGTAAAAGCAGATGACACTTTAAAATTGTAAAAGTTTGGAGAAAGAAAGAAAGAAAAATAATACTTTCATTCAACAAGAAGACATTAAATCGATAAAAAAAATGACAGTAAAGTCTTTTACATTACTAGATTTCTATTTAAAATAAATGCTGTTCTTTTGAACTTTCATCAAAGAATGTTTTCACAAAAAATATTAAGCAGCACTGTTTTCAACAAAACTCAGAAATTTTGTTCACAAAACCAGGATATTGATTTCTGTGACACTTAAGACTGGAGTAATGAAGCTGAAATTACATTTGAAAATATGCTGAAATAGAAAACAGCTACTTTAAAATGTAGTCATATTTCACAATATTACAGTTTTTACTGTTGTGAATTAATTGTGATTAATGTTGTTTTAATGATATATTAACAATAGAATTCTAATTATGTAATATAGAAACAAATCTAAAAAAAAACATACCATATATATGGAATTTTTACAAAGCAATAACTATATGATACATAGTGAAGGGTTTATTTTTAACATCAGAAAAGCTTAGAAATTTTGTTCACAAAAACAGCATATTAGAATGATTTCTGTGACACTGAAGACTAGAGTGATGAAGTTCAGCTTTGCAATCACAAAAATAAATTACATTTGAAAATATACTAAGATAGAAAACAGCTAATTAAAATTGCAGTAATATTTTACAATATTATAGTTTTTACTGTAATTTTGATGAAATAAATTTCCTTCAAAAATATTTTAAAAAATCTTAGTAATCCCAATATAAACATATTTGTGATTAATTTTAATAGAATGTTGGTATAATAGGAATTACAGAATTCTATTTATATCATAGAAAAAAATTATAAACATTTTAATTAATGTTAATAGAATGTTTGTATATTAGGAATTATAGAATTGTAATTATATAATAGAAAAAAACTATATGATACAAAGTGAAGGTTTTTTCTAAGAAATCAGGAAAACATTTTTTTTTTTTTTAATTTCTGTGATGTTGAAGACTGGAGTAATGAAGCTGAAATTCAGTTTTGTGTGTGTGTGTGTTTTTTTTTTTTTTTTTTTTGGTTTAAAGAAATTGTGATTAATATTAAGAGATTGTTGTTATATTAGGAATTATAGAATTCTAATTATATAATACAGAAACAAATCTAAAAAAACTCTATACTCTATATTTATACACACATAAATACACACACACACACACACACACACACACACAATTTTGTTCACAAAAACAGTATATTAGAATAATTATTGTGACACTACAATAACAAAAATAAATTACATTTGAAAATTTACTAAGATAGTAATATTTTATAACATTATAGTTTTTACTCTAGTTTTGGCCAAATAAACGCAGCTTTGAGGAGCAGAAGAGAGTTCCTTCAAAATTATTTAAAAAATCTTACTGATCCCAAACTTTTGAAATCCAGAGTAAATGTTCTGTGTTTCTTGTTTAAAGAAATTATGATTAATGTTAATAGAATATTGGTATATTAGGAATTACAGAATTCCAACTATATAATATAAAAGAAAATCTAATAAACATACAAGACAGAATTTATATATAGAATTTTTAAAAAGCAATATCTATGATGCATAGTAAAGTGTTTTTTTTTGTTTGTTTTTTTTTAACAATAGTCCAAATCAGTTGGAAGTGTACCCCAATGTTGCATATATGACCTCACATGGATATAATATTTGCTAAATCCTGTGTAAAATGTGAAATATACAAGCAAAAAAGTAAAGGCAACAAACACGCACAAGCAATATGCGTCTTTACGGCTTAAATACACATTTCACCACATAAGTAATAATATTTGACATTGACCAGACTTATACAATCAAAACCAGACCACTGGTTTAGACTGAACATGTTACTTACAGCATTCAAAATAAATGAAAAGCCATATTTTATCAGCATTGTATGGTTTCTATTCACATGTCCTTTCACAAAGAGCCAGTACATGCTGTGATGATGGCAAAACAAGAGTTCCCGTTAGATTGTTAGATCACAGTCTGTTAATGCGACTGAGCTGTGTGAGAAGTTTTAAGATAAAGTTCAGGCTGTATTACAGCCTGGTCATTTCACTGAGTAAACAGAACTAGAAGTGCAATACGGCCCTAAAAGCCTAAATTGGAAAACGGGTGTTTCGGATCTCCTCACAGCACATTTAGACTGAAAAACGAATCCAAGACAGCTTTTTCCAGGGTGCGCAAAGAGCCCGTAAGTGTCACCAGCGAGCATCTGTTTGTAAAAAGTGATTTCATCTGTAGATCTGTATATGTAGCAGTATTATAAATGCGGTAGGACGTCGACTGACAAAACCCATCATGGAAAGAAACATACATATGACTCCAGTGGAAACCCAATGACTAATGCAAACATCACATTTGATCTGGATCCGACGACAATCATTTCTACTGCTTTCCCGAACGCGGCCCAGAAACCATTTCAAACCCCCGGACTTTGAATGCAAAGCCACAAATGGAGCGCATCAGGTTTTATGGTTCGAGGAGGCCTCGAATATAAATTCGCCCCGCCGCGGAAGACGAAACCAATACCTCGCGTCATATTGTACGCGTCTCTCTGTTCGAGTCATAAATCTTTTCGCAGGTTGTCACCGTTCACTGCTCACGACATCATGTGATCAGCTGGAAATCACATACAGGTGTGTCGAAATTCTCGCCGCAAAAAAATTATATTCTTACCATATGTCCTAGGGTCCGCATCAGCCACCTCCCAGCTCTGGGGTTTGACAAGGCGTGCAATTGTTACTTTTCGACAAGTGCGCTATTGGTGGAATTTAATATGCTTGTCATGTTGTACTTTGACAGTCTAAATATTGCAATCTGGGCTTACAGCCTTCCTCTCCGCTAAAGAAGAAACTCTGTAAATACGAAATGGCTTTTCCAAAGCATTCCTTCCCTCCGAGCTGGAGGAGAAATAAACACTCTCAAATGCGCTCCGAGATCAATACGATAAAGCGTTTCCATTCGCACGGAGCACATTTAAAAGCTCCGTCCGCCAATAACGCCGATCGGGACGCTGTAACGTCAGGGAAACGTGAACCAGAGCGCTCAAGTATTTAGAGATGCTTGAATTGCAAGGCTCTTTCCTCTTTCGTAGCATTGTTAATTTGATATATACACACAAAGAGCGGAGTATTCCCCCCCTGGCGCATAATCAAAAAGAGATTTACTCTAAGTGAAGCAACATGGACCTCTCGGACCTCCGGATTGGATGACGCTTTCTCACAGGAGCCGCATCACTCGGGTTACCGTGCATCTCGATGCCTTTTTGGGAAGCCATTAAGCGCAGTTTGTTTGATTTTGCGCTACACAACATTATGCAGTGTAAACACCATGGTGTTTTTGAACTGGGCCTGTTGATGCCACATTTTCTTTGAAAAGTCACTTAGCGGCTCCGGCTGCCTTTTATGAGGTTTATATGTTCAAGTCTGCGGCCTGTGTGTCAGTGAATCCGGTAAGAAGATTTGGGGCCCCCTTTCCTTCTCAGTGTGTGTGTGTGTGTGTGTGTGTGTTTTGTGAGGGTGAAGGTGGCTTGTTATCCTCTGCCAACCTAGATCAAGGGGCACCGAGGGTCTTACCGAGGGTGTCCCTGGCTTTTCCACATGGCGGCACCAGTTGTGTAGGATTTGGGCGACTCCAGCTATGCCTGATGAAGCGGTGCCTCGCAAGGTTGTGTAATTAACAGGAATCAATGGAGAGACGGACTAGATTTTATTGTGGACCGGGAACGCTGTGCCACCCAGGGTCAAACGAGACATGGGGGATTTCAGGAGCCCCCCGAGTGTACCTGTGCCAGACGGTGAAAATAGCCCCGCGACGAGCTGCCTTTTGCTTGCAAATAAGGGGATTACGGGCCGAGCGAAAGCATTTCCACTGGCGGAGATTTGGGCCTCACTGATCTCACAGAAAGACGCATCACAAAGGTCCTCTGTAGGAAGCGCGGGGTCCAACGAATCTCTTTTTTCTCGCCAGCAGATGGAAAAGCGCTATCAGCATATTTGGACTGAATGTAAATGTTGAACACATTCTGAGCGTAACTCGGCTCAAGAGACTTGAGCCGCTATCCTCAAAAGGTCAACTCATAAAGTTTGCCCATTCAAGAACAATTCAGATGAAACATGAAGGCTTAACTTTTTACAGTGCTTCTATGGCTAACTTGTTAGCTCATTTTGCAGAAGCTTAGGTTATGTAACGGTTGCTTTTTTGTTCACTGCTAATCTTCATACGGTGAATCTGAGGCACAATCAATGGCGGTTTGGAAATACATCCTCAGTTAACTACAAAAGCCCTGTCAAAGTTATTTAACAGATAATGCTTACTGTAAAATAACTTATTAAAGCTGGCTGATATGTTAATATTCACAATACGGAAGCGCACAAATGTCTGTGGCCAGTAAGATTTTTTTAAAAACTTATTTGCATGAATGCATTTGGCATGGACTTTCTATTTATTAGATAAACCTGGAAAAATGATAACAGTGAAAACACAGTTTTTAACATTAATGATAATAAGATATGTTTCTTAAGCAACAAATGAGCATTGATTTCTGAAGGATTATGTGATGCTGAAGACTGCAGTAATGATGCTGAAAATTCAGCTTTGCATCACAGGAATAAATGACATTTTAAAATATATTTCAATTCAGTGTTTATTTTGCTGCAATATAAAATAAAAATACTTTATTTGGCTATTAAGTTTCATAAACAGCATGTTGATAGTTTGTGTAGGACCCTATGAAATCCATTTTTTTCTATTTTAATTTTTCTGGATTTTTCCCCATTTCCCCATTTCATTTTTTTCCCCTATACTCTGTTTTAATGGTCAAATTAAATTGTATGAATTAATTTTATTTAAAAAAAATCAAATTAACTGAAATCACAAAACATACACAATTTACCAGCAATTTATTAAATATGTAACAAAAATTACATGTAAGGCCTTATGAAATACATTTACAAGTACAAGTAATTTTCTGCATTCCATTTTAGTGATTTCATTAAATTTTAATATTCAAAAACATACATATGACACATCTTTAATGAATTGTTTATATAAATATATAAATTATACAAATTTATTTATTTAATTTTATTTTATTTTTCCCTGAAATACTATGTCGTGTATTTACATTTTTCTGGTAAATAATTTTTCTGGTAAATATTCCTTAAAAAAAAAAAAAAAAAAATTAATGGTAATTTTAGTAGTAGTAGTAGTAGTACTGTCATTACATTTAATTAATATATTTCTGTCACAGCTTCTTCAAGTTACACCAAACTTTTATTTTGATGGGTTGTTGTGAAGATCTTTAGCTTTCTATTTGTGTATGATGATTTGTTGTTCTCAAAAGAAATGGCAAAATGCTCATGAAGTGACTCTCAGAGTAGTTCTAGAGATTATGTTTATGTGTTCATGTATTCATATATTGAGAAGGCAGAGGCTGAAAATGCTGCGAACGTCAGGTGCGCTTCAGTATGTGTGTAGTAAACAAAACCACACGTCTGCGTCATTCACACAGTAGAACATGCAGGATTCACTTTGAAATAGTATTTTGCGTTCATAATATTCAGACACTAGTCCATATTGCGTTTTGATTTAAGTGTACTGACCTACTATTGATTTATTTTTTTCAAAATTTGGCAAATTCTGTGACATTCCGCGTTATACAGTGAATTCTATTTTTATGACTGGATTGCGCGATTTTGTCCACATTTTCTGATATCTATCTATCTATCTATCTATCTAGTTTTGTTAAGCTGCATCACTCAACACTAGTATTTCAGAGAGTGAAAAGTACAGGATAAAATGAGCTGCCGGTCTGGCATGAGCTTTCAATTTTGAACTTAAGACCTTTTTGTCATGATGAAGATGAACCGTGTCTCAGAGACCACCGAATCCCGTCTACAATTTCAGTATGTGTGTCTCTGTGTGGTCATACAGTCAAGCCGTTTAGCCGCTAAAGCTACGGAATGTTTTTGCTGCGGGAAGAATTCTGGACGGTTGCCACTGGAGACGTTTCTAGGGCTTTCTTTCACACCCTCAGATCCCCTGCCAGTTCGAGAGAGGAGACTCCCACAATGTCAGGGCCCAGTTCAGTTCCAAACCCAGAGTCGCGACGTTACCCACTTCACCTAGAGCAGGAGACGTCTCAGGATCTGACAGCGTGAAAGAGCCCGCTGAAAACTGACCCTAAAAGAGCAGCGGCGATGTGGTACAACAATACTGACCCTCAATCAAGACCCGATCCCTATACGGCTCATTAATCATACGGCATCTGCAGGAACGCAGCCGAGGGGCCGAGACGACTGGGTCGTGACTGGAGAGGAGAGGGCTTTTTTAGATGGGCAAGCATGGGCTTGCAGCCCACGAGGGCTTTAATGGGCAGGTGGTGTTTAGATCAGTGCCTCCAGTGTTACAAGACCAAAGCCGAGATCATCTGGCACTTTCACAGATTGTTAAGAAGGCTTAAAATGAACTGACCTGGTCAGTGAGTACTAAGCAATGTTTCCTCTAAACTGCCTATGCACTTCCTGAACACACAGGCAGAAATTTGTGCAGAAGGCAGATTTAGAAATGAACACAATCGAACACAACTGAAGTCAATCTGTCCATTCATTTTGAATATTATAAGAAAAGTTGTGTGTATTATTTCATTGTTATTATTATTATTATTATTGCTATTATTATTATTTCTATGTGTATATTAATGTAGTTTATTTTGTCTGCTGCCTAAACAATCAAGCTTGAGGGCTGCACAATTCAGGTACACAATAAAAAAGAAAGAAAGAAAAAAAATTCTAAAGAGTAAATAAAGCAAGGATTATTGGAGTATGTTTTCCAAGAAAGTAATGTTTCAGCTTTTCTTATGTTTAATTCAATGTGTCACTTCCTGTTTTTTTGTAATTGTGAAATTCAATAGCAAATTCTGAGCAAAAAATGTTACTGCACCATTTTTTCCCCAGCGTAGTGAACTGCCTGTTTTATTTTATTTTATTTTATTTTATTTTATTTTATTTTAAAAATAATCTACTTGGCTGCAATGACTGTATGGTTGGGTGAAAAAGTAATTTGAAATTTAACTGTTATTTTATTTTATTTTATTTTATTTACATTTTTTCTATATTTACATTTATATTTATTGTTAAACAACATTTAATAATTACTAAGCAATGCCATTGCTGTTATATAATAATAATAATAATAATAATAATAATAATAATAATAATAATAATAATAATAATAATAATAATAATAATAATAATAACAAAGGCATTTATTTTATTTTATTTTATTTTATTTTATTTTATATTATTTTATTGTAAAAAATAGTCTACTTGGCTGCAATGACTGTATGGTTGGATGAAAAAGTAATCTGAAATAAGCCAAAATAAATAGGGTTATTTTTTTTTATTTTATTTTATTTTAATTAATTAGTTAATGTTGCATGTGGAAATGAGCTTCTTGTATAACACACATGGCAAATTTTAATTTATTTATATTTTTTTCTATATTATACATTTATATTTATTGCTGAAAATATAATTTCAAAAATGATATTTATCAAATAATGTCATTGGTATAATAATAATAATAGTAATAATAATAATAATAATAATAATAATAATAATAATAATAATAATAATAATAATAAAGGCATTTATTTTAATTATTTAGTTTCATTTTGGCTGCAATGACTTTATGGTTGGGGAAAAATGTAATTTGAAATAAGCCACTTCAAAGTAAAGGAAAAAAAAAATCCAGGCTGCAATGAACTTTTTGTATAAAACACAGGAAGATTTCAATTTATTTAGATTTTTTTTCTAGATTTACTGTTAAACAACATTTAATAATTATCAAATAACAACATTTCTGTTATTAATACATAACATTAATAAAATGCATTATTGATATTATTATAAATTAAGATCTAAAAAATAGCCTAATAAATAAATTAACTATACTATATTATAATCATATATTTATATGATTTACAGTGTATAATATATGTTTATAGAGGTTGTATAATATAGTTGATTTTTATTACGTACATATATTATGTTTTTACGTTCTAATAGTGTTTAATTGTATTAAAAAAAAAAATCACAGTGAGCACTGGGTGGTTCATTTCAGGTGGCTGAAGGGTCTGTCCAACAGAAATAGGTTTTGCTCAATGAAAATAAAAAATGAAGGGAACATTGTTACCGGCTTCTAAATTTTCGTTCCGGGCACACATCTCTGAGCAGAGCAGACAGACTCTATTTCACCTCCAACAATCAAATTAAGCACCATCAACTAATGACTTGAAATGCTCCCAGGTATATGGATGTGCACTCCAAACCACGATTCCTAATGACGCCAAATAAAAGGACAACGTGATGACTTCAAATGAAAATGTTCATGCAGCGAGTGCCCACAGCGAGTCAAAATTAAACTGCCCCCACCTTCTCATAGTATTTGACCTCGTAGTCCAAAATGATCCCATTGGGTCTCTCTGGCTCCATCCATGACAGTGAGATGCTGTTTCTGGATGTTCGGTCCTTCCTGATGACAGTGACTGCGGATGGAGCTGCGCAGACAGACAGAGAGAGAGAAACACAGAAAATGGAAAAAAGCGGATTAGCCGTTTCCACTCTGGCTGTGACGGCATTACAAGCACATAAAGCCGAAGGTCACAGGAAGTTCAGCTGACATTTTCATTCAGCTATTTGCATCCTGTGAACTGGTTCCTGTTGACCTAATCGAGTTTGCTCTCCACTGGGGGCCGGGTTTCAAAGTTGGGAAAGTTGGGACTGAAAGACAAATTGATGCAATCAGGCAACGGCTGGTTCCTGCAAACACTGGCCACTTTCATGTCAACTCAATACCTCTAAGTTTACAGCACGGCTCATTAATTCAGGCTTTTTGATGCCAAGGACCCCCAATCATGAAGCAATCCATTCACAACTAACCCAGTTTCTAAATAATGAAAGCAGGTACAACACTGTTACTGGAGTATGTTTTAGAAGAAAACACTATTTCAGCTTTTCTACTTCAAACTTTCACATTTAAATCAATGTGTCAGCTGGTGTTTCTTTTTAATTTAATAGCAAATTCTGAGCAAAAATGCTTGCTGCACCATTTTACCCCAGCATAATGAATAGTTTTCTTTTCTTTTCTTTTCTTTTCTTTTCTTTTCTTTTCTTTTCTTTTCTTTTCTTTTCTTTTCTTTTCTTTTCTTTTCTTTTCTTTTCTTGTTTGGATTGGGGGAAAATAAATTTAAAATAATTTTGTTTAGTTTTCAATTCATTTAGATTTTATTTTTCTATACTGACATTTATATTTATTTTTACATTCCATAATTATTAAATAACACTGCTGTTATAATTATATAATATTAATAAAATAATGTATAATGAAAGCAGGCACAACAGTGTTTTAAAAGTAATAGGTCAGTAAGATTGTTTAAATGTTTTTGAAAGAAGTCTCTTAGCAAGTCTGAATTATTTGATCAAAATAGAGTAACCAAAATACTGTGAAATACATTAAAATTTAAAATGACTGTTTTCTACTTAAACATATTGGTAACCCAAATATTGTGAAGAATTATTACAATTTACAAAATAATAATAATAATAATAATAATAATAATAATAATATTTTTATTTTATTTTTATATATTTTATTTTACACAGTTTTTATACAACTGGGTTTTTATATTTGGGATATAAAGACAATGAAAAAAAATATATTTTATTTTATTTTATACTATTTCACACATTTCTTATACAACTTTTCCTTTGGGGGGCCCAGATCCAGTTTGAAAAACCTCTGGATCTTCTTTTTCTTTTTGTTTTGTTTTCATTGATCCCCACTGTGCTATTCATGCTTTACACTGTTTTTGAAGGTCCTTATTACTGTAAACACCATCATCTGATCAAGGTCAGGTGAACCAGCATAATTATTCAGGGCATCCTTGAGACAGATTATCCATCTAGTCATTTACATAACCCTCCAACAATTATTTTGAAAAATGCGTAGTTTTGCACATCTCTAATTGTGCTTGAGGCATCCAGCTCAAAGTCTCCCTCTGCTCTGGCACTTCACGTGGTCACAATCTGCGATGGTAATTCAAGTCAGAGCCGTCCCGCTCTCCTCCTGCCTGCCGCTCGTGTTCTTTTTCAAGTTTACAGCTCTGTAATTGCGAGGCAGCAATGAGGCCATGAAGGCATCTGACTTGCCTGTGTTTTAATTTTATTAGACCACAGGAAAAAACATGTTGTTCTTTCAAATGTTCAAGCTTTCCTTGATTGTGATTATACAGTCTTGCAATGCTTCTTTTCCCCTGGAACTCTTCCGTTTTTTTCTTTTCGTCTATTTCTCTTCGTTAATGAATCCAGATGGGCTCAGTCTGTTTCGGTTTGCAGCCCCGCTACATGAGCCCCTTCCCTACGGCACTCTGATAGGGGAGGAATTATTGAAGTTTTATAGTGGCCGCAGTTTATGGAAGCTATGATTTATAACGTCTGGACAGCAGGCTCATTTGACGCTGCGTATCTTTCTCAGCGTTCTCAGCGTGAACAGATCAACTTGGTCTTAAAATCACAAGAAAAGCAGTGGTTCCTATAAACCTTATGAAAGAAAGTGACACCAAAGAGCAAAGTGAGAGAATGATCATGCTTCTGAAACCAAGTGAGCAGCCTAATTAGGGAGTATTTTATGGCATCACGAGTAAACTCTTGGGATGTGTCTAAATAGTTTTTATTTTTTTTTAATACTTTTAAATTTGATTTTATTTTGTTTCACCTTAATTTTATTTAAAAATTCTGTTGTGTTTTTTTTTTTTTTTTGTTTTTTAATCTTGCCTTGGCAGCTATCTGAAATAAAATAATTTTAAGTAGTAATTTATGGTTTTAATTTTAGTTCATGATGTCCATCAAGATTTTTTTCCAATGCCATATAATAAACTTAAAAAATATATATAATACCTTATGTATGTATGTATGTATTATTTATTTATTTATTTATTTATTTATTTATTTATTTATTTATTTATTTATTTATTTATTCATTCATTCATTTATTCATTTATTCTACAACATAGTTCAAAAATTTGGGTCGGCAAGATATATATATTTTTTTTATGTTTTAGAAAGTCTCTTTTGCTCACCATGTCTGCTTTTGTGTGATCAGACATATAATAATAGTATCAAAAGAAAATAGCAATATTGTGAAATATTATTACACTTTAAAATAATGTTTTTCTATTTAAATATATTTTGAAATGTAATTTATTTCTGTGATGCAATGCTGAATTTTCAGCATCTTCAGTGTCATGTGATCCTTAAGAAATCATTCTAATATGATTATATGCAGCTCAATAAATAAATAAATAAATAAATAAATAAGATTATTTTAAAAAGGCTATTATTATCACTGTTGAAAACATATTATTATTAAGTTAAGATTATAAATGTCTTAACGTTAATGTTTTAAAGAATTTAAAAGTATTATTTTATTTCTAAATAAAAGTATTATTTTTATTTTTATAATTTTGTTTATAAACTTACTGACTCCAAACTTTGGCAGAGTCTTTTTTTTTTTTTTTCTTGGCAGCTATCTGAAATAAAATAATTAAAACTAAAAAGGTAATCACAATAAATAAATAAATAAATAAATAATAATAATAATAATAATAATAATAATAATAATAATAATAATAATAATAATCACAATACATAAAGTCATTGCAGCCAAATAGATAAAATAAAATGAATGGCTTTTATTTTTATTATTATTGTTGTTGTTGTTGTTATTACTGTTAATTATTGTTATTATTATTATTGTTATTATGTAACAGCAATGACATTATTTAATAATTATTAAATGTTGTTTAATGATGGATAGATAAACAAACAAACAGACAAACAAACACACAAACAAACAAATAAATAAATAAATAAATGAATGAATGAATGAATGAATGAATGAATGAATGAATGAATAACAAAAATGCTCTTTATGGTTTTTATTTTTAGTTAATGATAACAACCCCGGTCCAAAATCACCCCCCATACCCTTATATACTGCACTATTTGAGGGGACAAATCTGTAATGGTGTCCAAAACCGTAGTGGTTATTATTGAGTGCACTCATTCAATCCCATAATGCACCTCACTTAGTAGGGTACAACCGATGTACACTTAACAGCTAGCCAGAGTCATGCTTAAAAAACGGCATCAGCTGATCTATGGCATCAGCACAAAAACACCCCTTTGTAGGGGTGTAAAACCAAAAAACAATTAAACCATAGTAACCACAAATCAACCATGGTTTTGCTACACTAACCATAGTTTAACCATGGTATTTGTAGTAAAGCTGTGGTTATACAAATGGTAGGCTAATCAATGCACCAAAAAAAACATGGTTACTACACTTTTACTACCATAAAACCATGGTTAATTTTCATGGTTAAGGGTTCTAGCACAGCATTTTTCACAGAGGAGCTAATCATAGAATTAGTGACAATTTGCGACAAGCTGAGGTAAAAAATCTAAAATGGTGAAGAAAGTGGAAGAAATGTTGATTATATTGTATTCAATATGGCTAAGTATTAATAAAATATTTCCAAGAATTGGACTGTTTTATTCAATACTGTGTATTTTTATAGATTTGAGTTTGGAGTTGTCAGCTTAGCAACATGCTAATGCCAAACTCCGCTGAAAACAATTGTGAGTCAAGTCTCCTATGCATTTCCTGTGAGAACTGCTAAGTGTGTGGCAACAGATCTTTCAACAGGATGTTCACTTGGTTTTGGATCTGTGTACATTTCTCAGCTTTCTCCTTGTGAACAGATCACCTCTGTCCTAAAGCCAAAAGAAATCATCAGTTCCCACAAACCTTCGAGAAGAAAGCAACAGCAGAAAGAACCGCACGATTATATGTGGGATACTGCAGGAATATTCAGTTACGAAAATTGCAGAAGGGAGAGAACTCGCTGCTACATTCTATTTGAACCCACAACCTCAGAAATCAGAGCGCTGCGTTTACAGGTGTGGCTGACAATTATTGTCCAGCACTTGCGAGAATGCTGCAGTGCAGACGTAAGCTTTTTGTAAATCATCTCAGTGAAGTGCTGTCGAGTAATGACGTTCTGCAGAACACGGCCTCGAAATGTCCTCCACATGGCTCTGCGGATGTGGGACAGAGGCATGGCATTAATGTGGGCGCAGACCCTCCTTTTCGTTCTCCTTGCCCTTTTCCAAAAGAAAACTCCACACGCCAAACAGAAGAGGCAAACCGCGACAACGTATTTCAGGAATGCATGAATGAGTCATGGAAAACCTTCTGTAATGCCATGATCCAGCTAAACACTTCCACGCAGATCAGGGGCCAAAATTAACACTTGCCAAGTGCCAAACGCAAGTCAAAATTGGCTTCGGCTGTTGACTGGTAACATTATGAGGAACTGCAACTCTTTGTGGTTTAAGTCGAATTGTAAGAATGATAATCAGACCCTCGCTGATGTAATGTGAGCGATTCTAAAGATGCATATATACAAATCGTTTGCTAAAGAGAACCTCCATCTAGACTTGCATGGCCGCAAATCCCATATAATAATGTAATACATAAAAATATAATGTAATAACTTGATACTGTATCATACACTACTGTTCAAGAGTTTGGGGGAGTTAAATATTTTTTTTTAATGTTTTAGAAAGTCTCTTTTGCTTTTTTTTTTTGGTTTCTTTATTTAAACATATTTTAAAATGTAATTTATTCCTGTGATGGAAAGCTGAAGTTTCAGCATCATTACTCCAATCTTCAGCGTCACATGATCCTTCAAGAAACATTCTAATGCTGATTTGCTGCTCAAAAATAAAAAAAAAAGAAAAGAAAAGAAAAGAAAAGAAAAGAAAAGAAAAGAAAAGAAAAGAAAAGAAAAATCAATACTGAAAAAAACCCAAACATTTATTTTAATGTAGTTTCTGAATAACAGTATTATTTATATAAATAGAAATATATAAAAACTTACTGACCCCAATTTTTTTTAACAGTAGTGAATAGGGGATATTCATCACATTAACTGACTAAAAACAAACAAAACAAAACAAAACAGATTCACAGGCAATTTTGTATAATATATGAATTTACAATTCACAGCTAAATAATTAATAATAAAATCATTAGAAAATAAATCACTAGTGAAATTCAATTCACTAGTCATTGTCAAAAATGTATTTATTTATTTATTTTTATTTTATTTTTATTTTTTTTGGGTTTAAAAAAACAATTTATTTCTAATTGAAATCTTTGTAAGATCATAATGTCTTAGTTGTCACTTTTGAAGAATTTAGTGTAATTTCTAAATAAAAGTATTATTATATATATAAATACATAAAAACTTACTGACCCCAAACTTTTCACAGTAGTGAATAGGGAATATTCATCACATTTAAAATTCACAAAATCACATTTAATTTTGTGACTGTGAGATAGAGATTGGCCCCTACAATATTTGCTCTTGCAATTTAGAGCTAAATAATTTCTAATAAAATGGTTAGCAAAAAAATATAGTGCAAAATACAGTTTCCCAGCTATTTAGAAATATTTAAGACTTTTTTTTTCAATTCACTTGTCATTGTCAAAAATGTATTTATTTATTTATTTATTTATCTGGTTTAAATAAACAGCATTTATTTATCTTTGTAAGATTATAAATGTCTTAACTGTCACTTTAAAAAATTTTATGTCATTTCTAAATAAAAACAGTATTTATAAATAGTATAAATATATATATATATATATATATATATATATATATATACAAAATCATATTCAATTTTGTGAGCTAAATAATTTATAATAAAATACATTTTCCCAGCTGTTAAGACATATTTAAGACTTGGTATTTTTCCTTTTTTAAATTCACCTGTCATTGCCAAAAAGTTAATTTTGCATATCCCGGCACAGCAGCATGAGACTTGGAATTACCGAAAGTTAGGCCACATGCTTTTCCGGCTTGGTTGGCTTTGCTGAAAAACTCTGCTCTGCCCCGGCACGACTGCGAGGTCGGGCGAATCACCCTGTTAAAATGGCAGAAGCGTCAGGTCTCAACACAAACGTTTTACAGCTCTGATGAGGTTGAGAGCCAAGCAGAGACCACTGTTCTTACATGGAGGGCAGCTTGCGTGAGCTGTCTCCCTTGGGCTGCGGAGCACATGCTGGCTCTGTTTAGATGGATTGGGCTGCGCTGACAACCCTCTGAGCCCCTCGTAAATGTGCTCTCCGCAGGCCCGACTCACTAGACTGGCCGTTCACACATCCATCTCCTTGTTCTGCCTGTGTTTTATAGGACAGTAAAGGAAGCTGGATTATTTGTCTAAGAGCAAGAGTAGAGAGAGGGGTCACGATCTTCCTGGTTTTGGTTTCTGAAACAGCCTGAACTGAAAAACTCAATCGAAAAGACAGAAAATGAGGGCGTAGTGCTGTCTCTGCGCTCGGAAATGAATACCATCGCAGTGCAATAAACCGGAGCGCTTAAGCCAAACTATGCTTCTTTGTACTGGTATGCTTTGAAAGCAAGTAAGAATTGTGAGTGGGAGTGTGTGTGTCTCAAGAGATTAATACGTTGTGAGAGGGTAATGAGGCCATAGAAATCAATAGACAATAATGAAAAACAAACGGACTTAATATTCTAAAATAAAAAAGTAAAAATAAACGTTTTCTCTGAGACATCAGTGAAGGACTGGAGGAGTGAAGTGTTAAATCCATATTTACTGCCCATCATTCTGAGGGGCTACAAATCTGTCACCTCAAGGTATCCTTGTCTGACAAAAACACCTTTAATAGACACTGAAAAACCTTAAACCCACAACAAACTCTGGTGCTGATGGCCAGGGTCATTCTAACAATGCGATACATTTTTATAACCCCATCTGAGCTCTGAAATTTGAGTGGGCATTACTATTTTATTTATGCACTAAATTCCGTAGGGCTGTTGTGATTCGTCAATTCAAGTATTCGAATTTTAAAAAATCCTTGATTTAATATTGCAAAATACCGGAAGTGGCGGTTTTATTTCATTATTAGACTGTATTCCAAGGCTGCATGATATATTAAACCCATTGAAAAATCATAATTAAGCATAATTGTGAATTCACAAATCCTATGATTCAGTTAAATAACTATATGGAATGCAGGTTTAATTTATGTGCTTTAATTATTTACATGCATGTAGGTTTTCCATTACTTTTCTGGATTCCATTATTAATGGTTCCATTCAATTTTAATAATCGAAAGCATCTCCACTGTCAGAAAAAAAGGTACAGTTCTGTCACTGGGGCGGTACCCTAATGTACAAAGTAAAAAGGTACAAAAAAGTACTAATATGTGCCTTTAAGGTACCAATATGTTTCTCTAAGGTACCAATATGTATTTTAAAAGTACTAAAATGTACCTTTAAGGTACTAATATGTACTGTTTAGGGGTAGGTAAGGCACAAAGATGTACCTTTTTACTTTTGCACCTTGGATTGATTTTATTTAAAGAAAAAAATTATGTATTAATATTTTTTATTTCTTTTTTACAGAAATACTGTGTATTTACATTTTTCTCCTAAATAATTCGCTTATTTATTTATTTTTATTTTTTGGAAATTAATCATTTAGATTAATCGATTAATCAATAAATTAGTCGATAGATTAATCGATACAAAAATAGTCATTAGTGGCAGCCCTAAAATAATTGAATAATATTATTTGAGTAATCACTACTTCATTTTTTCCTTCTCTAATTAAAAAGTTTTAAACAAAAATTTGTTTTATTTTCTTTTCCTTTCCTTTCCTTTTCTTTCCTTTCCTTTCTAGAAATACTGTTTTTCATTTCATATTTTTTATTGTCCTCAATGTCACTTTTTAACCTGTTAATCTTATGCAACTCAAAAGCCAGTTTCTTAATTTTATTTTTAGTAAAAACAACATATATATTTTGTAAAAATTCATATATTTAATTTTTAAAAATAACTTTGCAAAATTTTGCAAAAATTTGAAATAAGTCTCTTATGTTCACCAAGGATGCATTTATTTGATTATTATATTTAAAATAACTGATTTGTATGTGAATATATTTTAAATTAAATTAAATTAAATTAAACTAAATTAAATTATTAATTATTATTAATCATTCTGATATGCAGATTTACTGGTAAAGAAACATTTCAATGTTGAAAACAGTTGTATTGCTTAATATTTTTGTGGAAACTACTTTTATTCAGCATTATTTAATGAATAGGAAGTGCAACAGAACAGAATTTACTCGAAATACAGATCATTCGCAACATTTTAAGTTTTAAGAGTCTTTATGGTCTCTTTTAATCAATTTAAGCGTCATTGCCGAATAAAATTTTATTCATTTACTTAGTCATTGCTCATTTTCTTTAATTATTAACATTTAGTAGAATTTAATGAATTTCTGAATGTCTAGAACAATCTGTTATAAAAATGCTTTAAATTACAACACGGGCATCCATTATTAATTTTTAAAAGTTACACTTTTAAAGGTAGTGCATTGCAGAAATGACCCACAAATATAGAAAATATTCTTGAAAACATGAATGTTCAATGACTCAGTCAGGGAAGACAACGTAGAGTTGTATCACTCTGAAAGAAGATGCCTTTCTTCACAGATAAATCAGCATCTGTTCTACGACAGAAGATGAAAGATCTGCTGAGTGAAAATGCAGTCCTCTCTCAATGACAGTAAGGATTTTATGAGGTCTCAGGCAAAGTCAACTGCTCCCTGTGGTAAAAGGGTGCAAAACTATCAATCCCTAGCCTTTGAACCTCTAGTAGTCCAAGTAGTCTTTGCCTACTATTTCATGACACCAGACCCCAAAGCCTGTAATCTGTGGACCAAAGCCTGCTCTAAATCATCCGGCAGGACCTGTACCTATCACTCTGCAGCCGGCACTGAACTGACAGAGGCCTGAGCCCCACAGGGCTGGAGAACAGAAACACGAGTCTTCACAAAGGAAGCCCACATGGAATGAGAGGCAGATGGCCTGCCGTTCAGCATCCCTCTGCTTTAGTAACCTGAGGAGTCGTGACCTTCAGACAGCCATACTAGAGGCCAGCACCTGCACAATGATATGTTCACAGACAGCTGCGATAGCGCGGGATGAGCAATAGGCTCGCGCAGGCATTAAACGCTTCTTTTCTTCTTTCCAAATGGAATGTTGAGCTTTGTTGCACATCGCTGAGAGGAAATTGAATTGTCTATGTGAATACGTCTCAACCGATCCCAGGGGACCATTCAAATATTTCGCTCAATCAATGGAAATCTTTGAAGACATTTTTCTGTTAAGACGGCTTTGAATGAAGTGTAATTTTTGCGAATATCGCGTTAATGTCCCATTACGAGACCCGGGAGAATTAAACGGATAGTTCTCACATTGTTTGGAACCTCTGCGATGTTCTTTTTTCCATGGAACACAAAAGGTGAATATCTGAAGGAAATCCTGGCTGATCTGTTTCATAACGAATGGGGAATGGGCCTGTCTAATCACAAAATTGCAAAACGAGCACAATAAAATGATTAGAAATGTTAAGATGTGTCCTATATTCCATGCTATATACAACCCAGGCTCGTTGGAAAAATGTGCCTGTGGCGACATTTATGCAAAATTATATTAGGTTGCTTCTTATTCGTTTTGCAACACTTTCAAAGTGAAATGTCCAGCGAGTGACACTAAAAGTGTGTTTAGTTTTATCCTAAACAGTTGAATGTGAATCTGGAAACATTTTATTGCGTTAGTTACGTATGTATTATGGCAGTTCGTAAATAAAATGCACGGATATATTTGTAGCAATAGCCAACTACAGTAGTCAACATTTGAAGTGGATCAAAAAAGTTAATCAAAGTTGTCCTAAGACAAGAATGGGTATTGTTTTTGGTTTTAGGACAACTTTGATTAAATGTTTTGATCCACTTCAAATGTTGACTACTATATACATTGTATGGGTCAAAATTATAGATTTTTCTTTATGCCAGAAATAATTAGCATATTAAGTAAAGATAATGTTCCATTAAGATATTTAATTAAGATAAATTTCCTACTGTAAATATATCAAAACTCAATTTTTGATCATTAAAATGCATTGCTAAGAACTTTACAACTTTAAAAGCGATTTTCTCAATAATTCGATTTTTTTTGCACCCTCAGATTCCAGCTTTTCAAATAGTTGAATCTCTGGCAAATATTGTCCTATCTTAACGCACTATACATCAATGGAAAGCTTATTTAGTCAATTATTCAAAAATATTCAATAATATCAAAAATATAATACCGTTATGACTGGTTTTGTTGTACAGGGTCACAAATGTCTGGTGAGTGGGCGTTAAAAGGCTAAAACGTTTGAAAACAATGTACCACCAACTCTAAACCCACGCAAACATGACATAAAAACACATTTTCTGATGCACCCGCAGCATTTTAGCATGCTTCTTTTTGGTCATACAGATAAAAGTAATAAATCTTTTGAATTTGTAAAGACGCTATGTTTATTTGTGTGCACTCACAATAACAACAAAATGTTGTGCTTTTGTAAAATAATGAAAGCAAACAGGATGCGCTTTCTGCCACCTCGGCCTCCGTGAGTGTGAACTTGAGCACGAAACTTTGAAATTCTGTGTAAATTAGACTTACAGATGTGAAAAATATATCTATAGAGAATGAAATGTCTACTTTCAAATGAACCAATGCAAATGGAAAACAAATATTCTCAGATTATGTAATCTGTATCAAACATGCATACAGGCACATCCACTACTGCAGAGATGATGAGTCAGTGTTGCCGACTTCATCTCTTAAGCAAAGAGAGAAACAAAGAAAGCGCTAAGAAAGCCTTGCTTTTTTTTCCAGACTCATTCATAATTATCATATCTGCCGGTCTTCTGTGGCAAGCTTTTTTTGCATGCGTTTAAGCGCTTATTATGCTATGTAGACAATTAAAGGCTCATTATTATGATTTAAATGGTTTATTAACAAATGCTCAACTAATAGTCGACTAATATTTAAAATGAATGACTACTAGTCGACCAGAAAAATCTTTAGTCCAGGGCAGCCCTACTAACTACCTTTCTAGTCAGAAAGCTCTCAGATTTAATCAAAATATCTTAATTTGCGTTCTGAAGATGAACAAAAGTCTTACGAGTTTAGAACAACATGAGGGTGAGTAATTAATGACAGAATTTTCAATTTTGGGTGAACTATCCCTTTAACAATAGAATATTCTGGGATGAGAGACTCACCTGCTTGGTTAGTAGTGATGGTGACCGCAGCGTACTGACGAACTGTAGGGGCCTGAGCGGACACTCCATTTTTGGCCTCGATCTCAAAGGTGTAGTTGGTGTGCGCCAGGAGGTCCACCACGGTTACTGTCGTGTTAGTGAGGCCGGTGGCACGGGGCAGGAAACGCACGGCTCCTCGACAGGGTTCACACTGCCTGGGACCCGGCCAACATCGCTTACAGACCACGTTAAATATCACGTCCTTCCTGCCTCCGCTGTCAGCCGGCCAGGTCCAGTCTAGAATCACTGACGTCTCATTAATGGCTGAGATCACATTGCGTGGGGCAGATGGAGGTCCTGGGGAAAGAAGATATGTGATATAATAGTTTCTCAAAAAGTTTAAATCAAGCTTTAAAAATATGGCACAACATGATGAAAATCCATTTGAACTGTATTGAAATGCATATTCAACACTGGGAACCAATATTGATTCAGGAAACCCATTTCAACTGTTTCTTCAACACTCAGCTTTTAAAATAAAAGTTCTTTATTGGAATTGATAGTTCTTCAAAATCACATAAGGTTCTTTATAGTGGAAAATCACATAATCACATAAATCACATAATGAAAATAGTTGAGAATTGTTCACTGAAAGGTTCTTTGGGGAACCCAAAATGGTTCTTCTGCGAAAAACTAATTTTTAGCCATTTTTCTTAGAGTGTAGAAAGCAATGAGATTAAATGGAGAGGAAATGGAGACTTATAGATGCTTCTCAAATCAAAATGTAATGGTCTCAATATAAACTCAAACATTTATCATTAAAATCTTCCAAGATCAATTCATTTTTATTTACTTTTTAATTCATTTATATTTATTTATTCATCTAACTATGCGAGCAACTGTCTCACTTGTATCTTTTTTTTTATTTTTTATTTTTTCCTAAGGGATGACAGGAGAAACATCTGGGACAAAGTTTATACTTAAATGAAACACAACCGAGAACTCCATTAAATCTCTTGAGCTATGAAAAGGCAATAAAATGTCCCTCTGGGGAAGTACGTTTACTTTAAAAAGTGTGGGTTTAATCGTTAAAGTCATCAGTTATGGATGAATATGGAATTTAGGCAGACATGTCCTTCCCCTTGTTAAAATGTTGGCAAAGCCTCTAGAATTACTCCAGAGTTCAGAAGTGTCCTCACGGATTGTTATATTAACTTTTAAAGATTGTCCCGATAAAAAAATGGGGTATGAAGTGCGGCCAGAGGGCTCTATTGATTGGAATAGCAGGCCTGCACAGCAAGCTGTTATATGAATAACTGACAGACTTCTGCGTATATATATGAACAAGAGTGAGGAGATGGACACCAGCTCAAAGCCAGATTGTAAATAATTTTGGAATATTTTGCGTATTTAATATCTGACCTCTGGGTAAAATTACACAAAAACTAAATTCCTGCCTTCAGTGGTGGTGAGTGAAGAAATTAGGTGTGCGACGTCGGGTTAGTTTGAATTGACAGGAATTCGCACACTGAAGGCCCGGAGTCGAGAAGGTTTCCTGAGAAGTTGAGAACCATTTTGACAGACATTTTGTCTGAGAGGGAAAGTGGGGGAGAGATAGGATTTGATACTACATTAAGAAATAGAACATTACACAAAGGAGTCTCCTCCACAAATTCGCTCCGGAACATTCCAGAACACTCCCTGTTGCTTTCCCTTGATTCTGACATGACGATAAATCAGACGTTTAGCTTCAAGGTCAAATACAGGATTCACCACACTGGCCTTTTCAAAAGCACTTAGAGAAAGAAGAGCAACAATCCTTAAGGAATAATTCACTCAAAATGTAATTTTATAATCACATTTACCAGCTCTTGCTGAGGGGTAGACTGAAAGACTTTCACTGAAGTCTTAAACATCAGTCTGCTCCTCACAAGTAACAAAAGTATGACTAAAAGGCATAGAATAGAGCATATAACTGTTTTTTTTATTCAAAGCTAAGATGTTTCTTTGAGTATTTATGCTGTTTATGACAAAGCTGCTTGTTTTCAAACATTCATTAACAATATATCAAATTAATATATTAATATTACATTAGTTCATTCATTATGGTTATTTTGTTGTTATTGTTGTTTTATATATATACACATGAAACAACAACAACAACAAATCATGCAGCTGTAGCAAAATTAAACTGAAAATGTGAAAATGTAAAAAATAAAAGCTAATTCTATGACTGTCACTATATTAAAATGAATTCATTAATCATGATTATTTTGTTGTTATTGTTAACTTCAGCTAAAACTATTACAAATAATTTTTGGTAATAGCAATAAGCTAAAATAAAACACAATATAAATATTAGTAAACAAAACAAACAAAATGTTAAAGTTTGAACAGCAACAACAAATCATGTAGCTGTAGAAATATTACCAAAACCTAAACTAAAATGAAATAAAATTTTATTCAATTTTGTTCATTTGCAAAAACAGATAGCTTAATTTTTATTCTGTATTTTTTTGAGTTATTATTATTTAATCAAAACAACCCAACTGCAGTTTGACTGATAATACTTGGAATGCAGAATTAAAATAATAAAGAATTTAAAAATAATAATAATAAATAAAAAATGATTTTTGAAATTTTTTAGAAATGGAGTTACCTATTTCTGTAAATGAACTCTTCAAATATTACCAAAACTTAAACTAAAATGAAAACTATATTAAAGTATCACTATATTCACTATATTAAACTCACTATTAAAATGAATTCATTAATCATGATTATTTTGTTGTTATTGTTAACTAAAACTAAAAAAATTAAAAATAATTTTCGGTAATAACAATTAAGCTGAAATAAAATAAAATATAAATATTAGCTAAAAAACCTAACACTAAAAATGTCGAACTCCTATGTACTTGAATGGAGAAACTGCTCATAAACACCATTTTTCAAACATAATGCAATTCAGAAATAAAATCTTACTACTACTACTACTACTACTACTAAATCATGTACCTGTAGCAATATTACAAAAACTTTATTAAAATTAAAATTAAAAAGAAAACTGAAAACTTACATTAACATCTCATTTTATTTCATGGAAAAAGAAAACACAAGTTCAAAATGGCATGAAGGTGAGAATTTCCATATTTGGCTGAACAATCTTTCTTACTACTTTAAAGTACAGAGGATTTTCTATTTTACAACACATCCTTGATCTTTCCTTTATATAAAAAATGAGTATCATAAAAAGGAGGTTGTCTGTGTCAGCACAGATAAAAAATGCATTAATGTGCCTCAGTCTGCAGTGGCAACAGCATAAAACAAAGTCTCTTTTTATAGGATAGAGGAAAAAGTAGTTATATGTCACTAGGTAACATCTTTGCCAGAGCAAGGCGTCCTTTGATCCTGACATATAATAGAAATCACAGTGAGCAGGTAATGTTAACAGACTGGCCGGCCTGTTAGCGGGAGGATGTGAGGTGTGCCAGGGTAAGCCATCCATTACACGGACACTTCAGTCTGACAGGCAGTCCACAAAAGTGTGACTACAACCTTCGTTATTACCGCTGACATGAACAATCACCACCACAACATGACGAGCCCATGAAACTCTCTCGGTGACATATGGAAGATGTTTGGATCGGTACTGAAGTGGTGCAATCAGAGATGGGTGCATACTAGATGACTTACTAATTGTAGTCCATTTCAGACTACAGATAATATGTTAAAAAATTGTAGTAAGTAATGTAATCTAGGTTACCCATCAAGTAATGTAATCTGACTACTTTTAAGATTACTTTTAGATTTTTTTTTTTTTTAATCAAGCTTATTTTAAACTTAACATTAAATGTACTGAATATTCATTACTGATTACAGATAATATGTTGAAAACTGTAGTAAGTAATGTAATCTAGTTACCCACTTTAGGTAATGTAATCTGATTACTTTTTTAGATTACTTTTATCTTTTTTTTTTTGTTTCAAACTTAACATTAAATGTACTGGACATGATGAAGACATAATGCTTCACAGCTATACATCTCCAGTGTTCAGTAACTTGCATAATTTGTTTCATACTTGTTCTATTTGCTTTAGAGGTGTTTTCCCCCCTCAAATTCACAGCAAATTGGAAAAGGAAAAATTAAAAGAGAAAAAAAAGAAGAATTAGGGAGAATCAGTAAATTATGAATAATTTACTGCCATTGTGTAAACAATATGTAATCATGTAATCCATAAAAAGTAACTGTAATCTCGTTATGAGATCCTTTGTCAAAAAATCTGCAAGGACTGATTCTAATTAGACTTTCTATCATATTTTGGAGCCATTCCTGTAAGATTCCTTTCTAGATCTTTCTGGGAATGGCAATGAGACAATGTATGTAAAAAATAATGCTTTAAACTTTTTTTTACGATTACTGGGGTTCAAGCGCTTTATGGCATATATGAGAAAAGACATTATTTAGCAAGACTGTAACCACCTAAATCAATGATTTAAAAAAAAAAAAACATTTTTGGCAAATCCAGATAATTTACCATATAATTTTTATTTTATTTTTTATTTTTTTGTACATTTATGACTGGCATAGCGCCAGCTGTGGTCCGATCCCTTTAAAACTTTGCATGCTTGTTTAGAATCACCGCTCACATGTGCCCACCAGGTTTTGTGAAGTTTTGAGTTTTCCTTTAGACATTATAGGATTCTAGCTAAATTTGGACAGGCCCCTTTTCTAAACGACCCCGTTAAAGCTTTTTTTTTTTTTTTTTTGATAATTATTGGCCTAGAGAGTCCAGAAAATTGTATTGCAGTGTTTTTTCCCGGATTGAACAAAAAACCTAGGACAACTTCGCAAAAGTAGTTTTTTTACATCTTCACAATCATGTAAAAATGATTTGATTGACAGCAGTGGTTCTAGGGGCAAAGCTGTCCAGAATGAGAAATTCCATCGTATGAGCGAAACTCAGCAAACTCATAATCGCTTGCGACCTTAAAAAAAGCAATATTGCCCACCAATGGCCGATTTCTTTTAAATTTCTCTCAGAGCTTTGGGACCGTGAGTCAAACAGGCCCACCGAGTTTCATTCCAATCAGCCTCCATTAACCTTGTCTAACAGGTGCTCAAACTTTGTCGGCCAACAGTGGCCATGTTTTTTGAGATACGCAAATGTCCTTGTAGACACTGTGGCACTTTGGACCAAGATCGTGCACACCGATTTTCATGTTAATAGAGCAAATGATTGACAGTTATAGCCATTTTTCAGTTTTTTGTTCTTATAGCACCACCAAGTAGCCAAACTTCATGATTTTTTTTCCCCTGTGACTTCAGATTGAGCTCTTACATAAGTGTTTTGAGTTTGGCAGAGATATCTCATTCCGTTTAGGAGTTATATGCATTTTACTAAAAGTGGCCCTGTCCTTTCAAACGTTTTGGCATCTCTTTGTGACGGTGATTCGAAAGTTCAACCTTTTTTTTAAATTATTGATATTCCCTCTCCAGAGAATCTTTCTGCACTGGTTCAGTTCCGATCAGGTGAAAAACCTAGGACTAGTTCACAGAAGTAGGTTTTTCAAAAAATGCAAAATACTCAACAATTTCACCAGGCTCACGATTGAATCTGAGGCATACGTTTTGTCCAGCGAGAGCCAAGGATTCCAACGGCATAAGACTCTTGAGCCTGCGACTGTGACAGGCCAATTGGGGCAAGCTTTGGTCACGTTGTAGGCGGTGTGTGTACTACCATGCCTCCAAGTTTCAAGTCTCTACGACTTACGGTTTGGTCTGCACGATCAGTTTTACGTGGCGATCACTGATCTGTGACCATTCTAACAATTACATTGGGGTTTCAGTGCTAAAAAAATAAAAAAAAGTCTCACAGGAATCTCAAATCCCATAAGAATCTCATTGAAATGGTTCTGAATTATAAATAGAACAATTTTCTTATTGAAATCCTTTAGGATTTTTGACAAGAGCATGCATTTTTGAAGGTTATGAAAGCCTGTTTCCGCCACTAAATAAAATACAGAAATAGGTAATTACAACTTTTTATCTCACAATTCTGACTTTTTTTCCTTGCAATTACAAGTTTACATCTCACAATTCTGACTTTTTTCTCAGATAAGTGAGACGTAAACTCACAATTGTGAGTTATAAAGTCAGAATTGCAAGACATGAAGTTGCAATTCTAAGAAACAAATTTTTTCTCAAAATTGTGAGTCTGAATAATGCAATTCTGAATTTATAACACACAATTGTGAGTTATTAAGTCAGAATTGTGAGATACAGACTTACAATTCTGAGAACATATCTGTCTAAATTGGAATTTCAAGTTTATATCTCACAATTTCTGAGAAAAAAGTCAGAATTGCAAGTTTTTATCTCACAATTCTGACTCTTTTCCTTGCAATTACGAGCTGAAATCTCGCAATTCTGACTTTTTTCCTCAGAATTGTGAGATATAAACTCGCAACTGAGAGTTATAAAGTCAGAATCGCAAGATATAAACTCACAAATCTGAATTTTTCTTAGAATTGCATGATATAAACTCGCAGTTGTTATAAAGTCAGAATAGCGAGACATAAAGTCGCAATTCTAAGAAACAAATTTTTTCTCAAAATTGAGTTTAAATGATGCACTTCTGAATTTATAACACACGATTGTGAGTTATTAAGTCAGAATTGTGAGATACAGACTTACAATTCTGAGAACATATCTGTCTAAATTGGAATTGCAAGTTTATATCTCACAATTTCTGAGAAAAAAAGTCAGAATTACAAGTTTTTATCTCACAATTCTGACTCTTTTCCTTGCAATTACGAGCTGAAATCTCGCAATTCTGACTTTTTTCCTCAGAATTGTGAGATATAAACTCGCAATTGAGAGTTATAAAGTCAGAATCGCAAGATATAAACTCACAAATCTGAATTTTTTCTTAGAATTGCATGATATAAACTCGCAGTTGTCATAAAGTCAGAATTGCTAGACAAAGTCGCAATTCTAAGAAACAAATTTTTTCTCACAATTGAGTTTAAATGATGCACTTCTGAATCTATAACACAATTGTGAGTTAAGTCAGAACTGTGAGATGCAGACTTACAATTCTGAGAACATATCTGTCTAAATTAGAATTGCAAGTTTTTATCTCACAATTCTGACTTTATTTTTCACAGTTGTGTTACATCATGCAATTCTGAGAAAAAAAGTCAGAATTGTGAGATAAAAAGTAGCAATAACATTTTAAAATTTTGTATTCCGTGTTGGAAACGGCTTCCATAAAAGGTAATATATTCCAATTGCAGGTACTTATGGAATCTGAATACGTAATCCAGATGTACATGTAATCAGTTACTACCCAGCACTAGGTACAATTATATAACGTCCGCCGTTGGCATTTTCCTCACGTCATAGATTTACGCCACAGAATATCGCCTTTATGAGGTCGTAAAAAGGAGGCAGGCAGAAATAAACAAGTCCATTTATAAGTACTAAAAACAGGCATAAATATGTATGCCTTTGAAAGATTCAACGGTGATTAAATGCCGACCTTCGCTGACACGACATAGAATGCAACATAAACTGTAAATTTTACAAAGCCATAATTCACGGAACAACTGCCCGTATAATGCAGTCATGACCTGAATTATATTCACATGCAAGAAAAAAAAAAACATCTCTGAAGAACTCAGAATGACCTTCCACAATTATTGCAGATAATATTGTGCGTCGTCTTCCTTTAATTGCAGTTCCGCTCTCAGAGCTGCACTTAAAGCGTATCTGTTCCACTGCCTGCATCCGAGCAGATTCTATCAAGATAAATGTATAAACTCGAGGGCTATGACAGTATGAAGTGGAGAAATTAAAGTCGCACACTCCGTTTGAGCGTTTTTCCTCTCACTGTACCCATCAAAGTCTTAAACTAACATTGGCAATGAGTGCTTAAGTGGAAACGAAGACTCGGTATTGCTTCCGACAGCCGAAATAAAAAGCGACTCGCATGAGCGTGGCGTGATCCGGCGTGCTGACTACTTCGGATGTCACGTAAGATACACCCTATTAAACTTGGCCGCAGAATTCAATAAGGCTCTTGGTGGTTTTATGTGATATGAATCAGCACTGATAGCAACGCGGTGATTTATGGATAATGTGTTTTGGAATGCTTGGCAGTCGCTGTATGCATCTGTCTACCATCTGCGTGCGTCTCCATAAAAGAGAATGGGTTAGCTTGCTCCGCTGCGCAAACCCGAGGAGGCTCGTCGGTGGAAACGGTTAAAAATAAGCAAACACGGCCTGTTCTCGGTGGGATGGCTTGAAGGCCGCTGAGGGGGTATCGGAAGCTTTGTCAGAACGAGCCAACACAAATTCATCAATCCTTGAACAAACACCATCCTTCAAAAAGCTCCGGCGCTTCTGAGAGGGCTGCGCGGCGAACGGGAACGCTGTGTTTCAAACAACATAAATAATTATCCGTACAACAAAATCACTTCTAAACGCTTGTGGAGGTTTTGCTGTCCTGCACTGTTGTGTCGAACATCTGGGTACGCCTCTGTGTTGTGGGTCAAACTGACGTATGTTGGTTTCCATGCAGTTTGCCAAAAATCAACACTAAAAAAAAACTAAAGATTTATGGGAAAAAAAAAAAAGAGAAAAGTTTCTGCAGCTTGCACTGGTATTTTAGTATAGGTGAGATACTGTTATTGTTTTGTTTAATAATTGATTAATAATTTTTTTTATATTTGTATTTTCCATTTTCATTTTTATTTTATGTAAAGTTTTGTTGATTTTTTGTATTGTTATTATTATTATTATTTACATTTCTATATAGTTTTTTACTAATTTTTATTTTTAAAATTTTTGTTCTTTAGTACACCAAGTTAAACTAAATGAAACTGAGAAATGATGTGTTGGCAACTAGCTAAAAAAAATAAAATAGGAATATATATATATTACATTTCTATATAGTTTTTTTGTTTGTTTAATTTTTATTTAATTTTATTTTTAGTTATTTTGTACACCAAGTTAAACTAAAATAAAATAATACAAAACTAAAACTATACAAGTTAAACTAATATAAAATAAAAATAAAATAGGATTATTTTTTTTTTTTTTTACAATTCTAAAGTTTTTTTGTTCTAATTTTTGTTTTAATTTTACTTTATTTTATTTTTAGTAGTATTATTATTTTGACATTTCTATATAGTTTTTTTTTTTTTTTTGTTTTGTCTGTTCTTTAGTACACCAAGTTAAACTAAATGAAACTGAGAAATGATGTGTTGGCAACTAGCTAAAATAAAATAGGATTTTTTTTTTTTTTTTTTAATTTCTATAGTTTTTTTTTGTTTGTTTGTTTTAATTTTATTTTATCTTTAGTTCTTTAATACACCAAGTTAAACTAAACTAAAATAATATAAAACTAAAACTATATAAGTTAAACTAATATAAAATAAAACAGGAATAATTTTTTGTTTACATTTCTATATTTTTTTCTAATTTTTGTTTTAATTTTACTTAATTTTATTTTATTTAAATTTTTCAGTACACCGAGTTAAACTAAATGAAACTAAGAAATGACGTTGGCAACTAGCTGAAATAAAATAGAGATTAATATATTTTTAAATTTCTATATATATACACTATATATATTATTTTATTATTATTATTATTATTATTATTTATCTTTATTACACCAAATGAAACTAAATAAAACTGAGAAATGAAGTGTTGGGAACTAGCTAAAATAAAATATATATATATATATATATATATATAATTATGTATATATATATATAATATTTTTTTTTATTATTTTAATTTAATTTAATTTAATTAATTTTTTTTTTTTTTTAGTTCTTTAGTACGCCAAGTTAAACTAAATGAAACTGAGAAATTATGTTTTGCCAACTAGCTGAAATAAAATAAAAATACATATTTTTTTACATTTCTGTATAGTTTTTATAATTTCTTTTGTGTGTGTGTTTTTTTTAGTTCTTTAGTATACCAGGTTAAACTAATTGAAACTGAGAAATTATGTTTTGCTGACTAGCTAAAAATCAATCAATCAATCAATAAATAAAAATAAGAGAAAATTAATACATATCTATGTTTTCAAACTTTGCTTGCACATTCATGACCTGAAATGAGGAAAAGTCACAAAAACTTTCTAGAAGAAATCAAGAGTGTTCATGTAGTTTAAAAATCAAGTGTGGGTCGAACTGACTTGAACACACCAGGAGGCTTAAAAATAAAGTTAAACTCATAGAATCTGCAGAAAATGTATTCATGTAGGAAGCAGCACGTACGAGAGCAGGCCATCGAGACGGGGTCCTCCTCCGCACGGAAGTAGTTTTTCTCGCAGGCGCAGTGCACGGCTCCCTCCTGGTGCGTGTAGCTGTGCGGTGGACACTTGGAGCACTTGACGTTCCCAGAAGAGGCCTTATAGAAGCCGGGCCGGCAGGCTGCGGAGACAACAACAGGAGGGAAGACAAATTAGGATGCTGGGAGTCTCTAGCCAACAGGGCCATTCATTACCCCATTACTATGCTGCCACTTTTAATGGAGCGAATCATTTCACATGACCATATGCATTGGCCGACACAATGGAAAGATGTTTAATCATCTGCACGGACTTAAACAAACTAATAGCGGTACCAACAGCGCTGAGATGTGCGTACGGCCGGCCACACGCACATGTGAGTGGATGTTATGACCTCATAGGAAAAGAAATATTGTTTCTACTTGGCAACGAGATCAAATGAAACTGCTTCTCAGTAATCTTACAAGTGTCTCCTATAGAGTTTCAGAAGATACTTCAACAACTGTCAAGTGTGAATATTTCTCATCAAATTCCAAGACTAGATTTATAATTGATGTTTTTATTTTATATCAAGCGTTCAAAATGAGAAATTATCACAATGGGCGTGCCGTTTTAGACATGCTGTATGCAGTAGACCAATCACAAAAGACTGGGCCATCTGAGCATTTAGAGCGGAGTAAGCTTACAGAAAGGCGGGGTTTAAAGAGACTGAATCTTTGAACTGCTCCAAATGAATTGTTTGAGAATCACCGGAAAACGAGGTGATTTATAAATGCATATTCTGAGAAAACTAAAATGTTTTGTGACCTCGCATACATGTAAACCTATTGTAGGACACTCCCAAAACAATATTAGGGACCTTAAAAATGGCAATTTAAAGAAGTGGGTGAATAATAATTTAAAGAATTATTGGTTTAATATCACAATGAAGAAAACAATTAAATATCCTAGAATAAATAAATAAATAAATAAATAAAATAAATAAAAGGAACCTTACAGACCATCATTACTGTACCCCACCTTCCAAAAGTTTTTTTTTTTTAATATATATATTTAATGTAGTGTCTTTTGCTCACCAAGGCTGCATTCATTTATTTAGAATTTCAATAAAAACAGTAATATTGTGAAATATTATTACAATTTTAAATAACTGTATTCTATTTGAATATATTTAAAAATGTAATTTATTCCTGTGATGCTAAGCTGAATTTTCTTCAGTCTTCAGTGTCACGTGATCCTTCAGAAAACATTCTAATATTCTGATTTGCTGCTAAATATTTTTTCTTAATCTTATGTAACTCAAAAGCCAGTTTCCTAATTTTATTTTATGATGAGAAAAACAGATATATGTTGTAAAATAAATAATGTGTTATATAATTAAGTAATGTATATATATATATATATATATATATATATATGCACATTATAATTTTAAAGCTGAATTTTCAGCATCATTACTTCAGTCCTCAGTGTCACATGATCCTTCAGAAATCATTATAATATTCTGATTTGCTGCTAAATAAACATTTTTTTGTCATTATTATCATCAATTTTGAAAATTAGCTGTATAGCTCAGCTTATATTTTTTATGGAAACTATATTTTTTATGGATACTTTTTTGATGAAGTAATAAAAGTAATTATTTCTTTTAAAACAATTTGCTAAACACTATTTTTAAGTCAATTTTTTTCTAAGTCAATAAGTCTCATAAAATATACTTTTTTTGTGACGGTAAAGGGAGTTAAGGCAAAGACTATAGAATACCCAAGACTTGTCACTCGTATAGTTTTGAATGGGGAAAGATGCAATGCTCGTTATGGCCTTAAAGGAACACTCCACTTTTTTTTGAAAATAGGTTCATTTTCCAGCTCCCCTAGAGTTATACAGATGTGTTTTACCGTTTTTTAATCCATTCAGCCGATCGCCGGGTCTGGCGGTAGCACTTTTAGCATAGCTTAGCATAAATCATTGAATCCGATTAGACCGTTAGCATCTCACTATAAAATGACTAAAGAGTTTCGATATTTTTCCTTTTTAAAACTTGACTCTTCTGTAGTTACATCGTGTACAAAGATGGACGAAAAAAGAAAAGTTGCGATTTTATAGGTCGATATGGCTAGGAACTATACTCTCATTCCAGCGTAATAACCAAGGAACCTTGCTGCGGTACCATGGGTGCAGCAGGCGCAATGATATTATGCAGCCGTCAACTCTGCCGGCTACAACTCTGCATCTACACAAAGTTAGTGCCGGTCACTTTCAGGCGCTGCGTAATATCATTGCGCCTGCTGCACCCATGGTACGGCAGCAAAATTCCTTGATTGTTACGCCGGAATAAGAGTATAGTTCCTAGCCATATCGACCTATAAAATCACAACTTTAATTTTCCGCCAGTCTTAGTACACTATGCAACTACGGAAGAGTCGAGTTTTAAATAGGAAAAATATCAAAACTCTTTAGTCATTTTATAGTGAGATGCTAATGGTCTAATTGGATTCAATGATTTATGCTAAGCTATGCTGAAAGTGCTACCGCCAGTCCCGGCGATCGGCTCAATGGATTCAAAAACGGTAAAACACATCCGTATAACTCTAGGGGAGTTGGAAAATGAGCCTATTTCAAAAAAAGTGGAGAGTTCCTTTAAAGGGACTTTGGTTAATGTTTTAAAATTGTATGTGGTGTCACTGCATGTAAGGAAAGTTGCTACTGTTTTTTTTCCTCATGGTTACACTGCATTACATTTTTGGCACTACTAGATTAAAATCTTGGCATTTTTTTCTTTCTCCAAACCATATGAAAACAAAACGACTAAGAGTATTTCGTACCTGAGGAATTTTAGGAGAAACATCTGAAAAAACATTTATGTTTACCTGTAACATTCAGTCTTTTGAGCTATGAAAGTGAAGCCTACAATATGAGCAATAATTTTTCCTCCGGGAAATGAAAATTCAGGAAGCTAAAGTCTGAGCTACGTGATAAAGTGTGTTTAAAAATACTCCTAAAGTCTTCTTTAATGTCATATTCAGTGGCGGTTGCATGAATTATGCAAATACACCTCTCAAAAAACGGAAAAAAATATCTCTGCTATTAAAGTGTACTCATCAGCTCATCCTATTCATGAGAATCCCATTCCATTACCCATAATGAAGAGGGAAAGTCATGATGAGCTGGCTAATTACTGTGCCTCACGCATCTGTATTCCACTCCCCTCGTGTTGCAGGTTCAATACCTGATACAGTTGGTGAACCAAAGCTTCAAGTCAGCACCATCCTCCTAGAATCAATTCAATTCTGCTTCACGGCAAGAAAACCGAAGGGACTATTATTATAGAAGCGGCGAGGTCAGGTTCTTCTTCCCTGGGAATAGAGCAGAAGACCTTCCCTCGGTTTATTAAAGGTATTTTGGGGTCGGATGTGACTGCTTCCAACATATCAGTGATGTTTATTACCTATGTCACGGTCTACATGACATTCCCACCACTACAGCACACCTACACGCCTGTTGTTTTTCTCCGGAGAGGTTTTCTTATGCGTAGTGTGAGCAGAAGACGTCTTCTAGAGTAGCTGTGATGCATGAGAATGCAGGTTTACATTAACCTGTTTCTCCTCCGAGGCTCTCCATTAGGGACTGCACAAAATGAGGCTGATGAAAAAATTCAGGTGCTCTTAATAGCGTTTGTTACAGGAAATCTAATCTGACACACTGTTACCTCCGCGAATCAGAAAACACAGAGTCCCAAATGTGATAAACACACACCTATGTGGCCAGAATATGTCTGAGGAACCCAGAGGAACATTTTAAAGCTCAGAGGTGGCTTTTTCACAGCTTAGGAGACACACTGAATGTCTTTGTTATATGTGACCCTGGACCACAAAACCAGTCTTAAGTAGCATGGGTTCCATACCATAAAAGTTAATGGCTACCGGCAACAATTTGTTTACACACATTCATTAAAATATCTTCTTTTGTGTTCAACTGAAGAAAGATACTCAAACTACATGGTGTGGATTTGGAAAGACATAAGGATGAGTAAACGATGACAGAAAAGCTACACTTATCAAATTTAGATGAAAATTAAAAATGTTGCCTTGGAAACTAACTGAAATAAATATAAGCTGATGTACTAAAATGACTGAAAAAATTAAGCTAAATAGAAATAGGTGTACATCCATATCGCACGGTTACAAGTGTGATATTGTGTTTATACAACAGTTCGTTGGCCTGGAGCTCACCTCCCCAAAAAACATAAACGCAAAGAGACGTTATCTTTATTAACAAACCGCATATTTGAAGTCTAAACAAGTACATTCTTGTCTAAAAACTCTTAAAACTACATTCTGTGACACAAAAACAGTATTATTTTTAAAATTAGAGTGGATTTGGGCATCCACCATGACACTAGCTATGAGAAATACCACAAGCAGAGTAAATGAATGGTAATGGATAGTTGGAGTTCCAATATCAATAGAATATTGCACTCCTCTCAGCCAATCAGATTTAAGGACCAGAAAGAACTGTTGTATAAATAAGTATAAATAAATAAATAGATGAAAAAAGCACAATATAACTGCTAAAAAAAACCTTAAAATTTATATATAAAGAAACTACACTACCAGTCAAAAGTTTTTGAACAGTAAGAAATAATAGTAATAATAGAAATGAATACTTTTATTTAGCAAGGATGCTTTAAATTGATCAAAAGTGATGATAAAGACATTTATAATGTTACAATAGATTTTTTATTTGTATTTCACAGAAATGCTGTTCTTCTGAACTTTCTATTCATCAAAGAAACCTGAAAAAAATTCTACTCAACAGTTTTCGATAAAATTTAGATAACAATAAATGTTTTTTTAAGCAGCAAATCAGAACATTAGAATGATTTCTGAAGGATCATGTAACTGATGTTAAAAATTCAGCTTTGAAATCAGTTTTTGAAATTACATTTTAAAATATATTCACATAGAAAACATTTTGCTTGAAAAAAATTTGCTGGTGAGCAGAAGAGACTTCTTTAAACAACATTAAAAATCTTACAGTTCAAAAACTTTTGACTGGTAGTGTAATTCAAAATAATAATCAATATTATAATATGTGAATAATAATAAAATTCCACTGGTTAAAATTAAAATTAAAATTGTTGTTGTGGACATTAATGAGAAATGTCCATGTTGAGACTTTGACTGCATGACTTCAGCCTTGACACTAAGTACAATGTGAGAGCTCATCTGTTAGACTCCATTTTTTTTATTCAGGAAAATATGCAAGAAACAAAAATTCTCAATTTGCTTTCTAGGAGAAACAATTGCGATCTTATTTGTATGTAAAGAACAAAAAAGACAGATTTCCTTCCAATCATCCTTGATTTCACAATGCCCTTGACATGCGCTGACCATTACTTATAAATAGAAATAAATTACCCAGGCCAAAAATAAACAAAGGAGATGCAAGACAAAGAGCGGCTCGGGTCAGTGAAGCAGGTGATGATGGAGAGAAAGGTGCCCCAGTTTCCGTCACGCGAGCGCTCGTACTTGACAGCTCTTTAATAGAAGCCTGGGAAGCCAATGGCTCTCGACGGCATCAGCCTCTCATCTCTCCAAACCCTCATACTGCAGTGAAAGCCTATGAATGACATTACCCAAAGCTCTGCCTGCTCTTCCTCCACGTAATCTGAACGCCTCAGATGTTCAGGCGAGCGCTGAGTGTGGGGTGATGTATAAGTTTGTGTGTCTAACACGACGTGCTGAGGTTGGAAGCGCTTTGTGTGTGCGAGCGGGACAGAGCTGGGGGGCTGTTATTGATTACACGTGTGCCGCGAGGAGACGTTGGGGCTCACTCCCGGGCTAACAGGCACGGGAAGGGAGTGAGAGCGTACAGTGGGGCGCTGAGGTGATTTCTCATCCAGGCCTCCCAGCACACGCTCCGTACGCACTCGCTCTTAACGAGAACACACACACGGGCTCTCCCAGGAGCCAGCCTTAATAAGGATATGAGAGATGATCTTATTACTTTGTCGATCTTTTCTTGATGTTCGATGGTGGAGAGGTCGAGTAAAAACAAAGAGCCGTGAAAGAAATCTTCCCGCAGGAATGAAAAATCAATCGTTTCGAGACAGCAATGAGATGAAGAGTAAATGGAGCAAAAGTTTCAGAAGAAACCTCGACACTGTGCTCACATTTGTCATAAAAGAGGTGCGTTCAATGTCACATCACTGATGTTTTTAGGGACAGGCCAAAACAAAACTTCCTATAAGAAAGAAAGAGATGAAGTTAAGGAGAAAAAGTTTCAGAAGAGATCTCAATGATGTCTCAAACTGTTCTCAGATCTGCCAAGGATGTGCCAGAATCCGAATACTGTGTTTGGAAAGGAAATGATGTGTACTACGGGAAAAAAAAAATAAAATAAAAAAAAAAAAATAATAATAATATATATATATATTAGTGCTTTCTCTCGCAATTATATCGTTGGGTATTTTTACTGTTTATAAATTGCCGCGTCAGGGAGCCGCTATTAATATATGCGGCACTGAAATCGCTTCTGAGGTAAAAGGCGAGCTTGCGTTTTACTTTCACTTTTGAGATTCGCGATTACACGTACTCTGTTTACACTGAGGAGCGGCAGTACTTACCACACATTTACAAGATTAGATGTATGTCAGTGGTGCTCAGGATCTGCAAATCATTCGCCATAATCCTATCAGTCATCTGTCTTTACTCTGTTTATGCGGTAAGCGCAATTTTATGTATTGTAATGTAGCAGACTACTGCTAGCAAGCTGCTAACCATGTACCTTTAGTGGCTCCGTAGAACTCGTTATTCGTGCGTTTCCAAATACAGATTCATTATTCAGGCACATCCCTAGACACCAATAGGTGCACTTAAAATCATTTCTATATAAATTTTAATTTAGAAATTGAAAATGTTAATCACAGAGGTGTATTTAGCGTCACTAGTCCAAACAGTTTTAGGGAAACCCAAAACAAAACAAAACTGTGAATGAATCAATAAATAAATAAATAAATAAATGAATGAATGAATGAATGAATGAATGAATGAATAAATACCCTATAAAGTGGGTCTAGACAGCAATAAACTGAAGACTCAAAATTTCTCATCAAATCCTGATTAAATTTAATTAAGTTTATAGCGCTAAATTTACTGCACAAAATATTTCCTTACTTTTTTGTTTGTTTGTTTTCTAGTACAAATATCTAATCGTGCTTAATTAATTCTAGTTAATAAGTTAATTGTTTATGGTTGAATAAATAAATAAATCGTTTTTTTTCTTCTTTTTCTTTTTTAGCAAAAACTGACCTATGGTTAAATAAATAAATAAATAAATAAATAATCTGGAAAAAAAAAAATACTTATCTTGTCATTTTGCTTTGCAAATAATTGTCTTGATTTTAGAATGTTTAGATATTTGACAAAAATATTGAGGAAGAACATCACGTTTCTTCAGTATGCCAACAGTTGGTCTTGATTGTGTGATTTTTTAATTCTATTTCCAGTTAATAAGTTAATTGTTTATGCTTGAATAAATAAATAAATAGTGTTGTTGTTGTTGTTATTTTAAATAACAACTGATCCATGGTTAAATAATCAATAAACAAACAAGCTAACAAATAAATACATACTAAATAAATAAATAAATAAATAAATAAATAAATATTCTAGTTAATAAGTAAATAATAAATAAATAATAAATATATAAATCGTTTTTTGCCTCTAACTGCCAGAAAAAAAAGAAAAAAAAAAAAAAAAAAAACATATTGTGCCTTTAAGTAAAAAAAAAAATAATAATTTTTGGTCTCTCTATTAAATCTCCTGAACAGTGAAAGAACCTCAGAGAAATAAAATGTTCCTGTGGGAAGGGGTAGCTATGTGATAAAATATGATTTAAAAAAAAATCTGGGCTACAGAACAGAAAGCAGAAAAAAATCTTGTGCCATTGGTAACTGCTGATATGATATGAGAGCAGACCTCCCTGTGACTAAACAGGATCCTATCAATCAATAGAGGCATAATGTGACGACATGACGGTAAGTGCTGGCTAGATTCACTTACGGTACGCTCTTTATACAGTAGCTGGCAGATAGGGAGAGGATACAAGGAACAAATGCATTCATTCAGCACCTCCTGTTCAAACTAATTGCCTGTGAAACTGTATCTGACTCGCTGGCTCTCCAAAGAAAAGCCCACAGTGGATGTCCTTCCTCTGGGGAGATGAGAGCAAAGTCCACAAAGGTCAGACACTCATTTGCATTATCAGTCGCAAAATGTCTGATGTGAAGGTCTAAAATCAAGGCTGTCTGAGATCATTAAAAAGGGAAATCTTTTGAAGTACAGTTTATTTAAGATGTGCCTAGTTAAAACACCTTCCTTACATCTTTAATAATAATAATAATAATAATAATAGATAATAGATAATAGATAATATTTTATATATACTTTGTACATATTTTCAAGGCAAAAAATGTTATTCCATAAAAAAGAAAATCATAAAGTTATTACATTAAAAAATCTGACAACTTGAACTACTTGCCATGTCTTAAAAAAGATTAAAATATCTCGTATTAAATATGTGGTTATATTATTATTAATAATAATAATAATAATAATAATAATAATAATAATAATAATAATAATAATAATAATAATAATAATTATTATTATTATTATTATTATTATTATTATTATTATTATTATTTTAGTTTAGTTTAGTATTAAACTTGCAAAGTTTTTCCCCAACTAATTTTAGTTGTTGTTTTTTTGTTTTTAAGATTTAAAATTTAAATTAAAATATATTTAAATTGAGAAATTGTTTTTCGAAACAGAGTTGTATTGAATTCCATAGTTTATTGAAAACCTGAGGTAAAATAAAAAATACAAAATAAAATAAAATAAAATAAAATAAAATAATCCACCAAAGCGAAGTAATACATTCTTGCACCTTATTATATTTGAATGGAATGGAAAATGGAATGGAATTGAATGGAAATGGATTTACTATACATTAGATTTAAATATTAAAAGTAGATTAAATAGATTTATTTATTACATGGAATCAATTATGAATCACTTATCAAGTAGTGCATTCTTAGCATTATTTATGCAACAGCATTCATAACAATCATGTTTTATTAAAATGCAAGCCAGTTGTCTTCGTCACACATCCAAAGATGTTTTGTCCCGTTCTACTTGAAAAGCTGAGACTGCTGCTTTTCCACAAGAGTTTATGCATAAAGTTTAAAATGAAGGTCATCACTAGATGTTGAGAACCACTAAGCGAGCATCATGGGAAAACCCCCAAACCCAATTAAACTGCATGCAAGGGTTTCATTTCCACTGCTAATTCAATGACTGCCAACACTGACACCTCTAGAGCTCTCCGCTCAAACGACCTCTGACCTTGATCAATGGCCGCCTGGCACTCCTTCACAGCCGGAGATCTGACAGAGCCTCTCGAAGCATATTCGCATCGCATGACAAATCTAGTTTGTGGTCCAAGAGTCTCAAGCCACATTGGACTAAATAAAGTTTCAAAGTTTACACATCTTCTAAACATGCTAACAAGCTACATGTGATCATGTGTTGAGGATAAACAAACAGAGGAACACACAAACAAATGCCTCAGCACAAATGTACAATTAAACACACATTCATAAATCACAGATTCACATATGTGTCCGAATTGTGTTTGCATAAGCGGCCGCTGCTCACTCAGTGGTCAATCTGTAAGCGCGGGCACTTAGGAGAGCTCAGCTGCGGCACTCAGAGGGGCCTGAAACGTGATCAGCGCTCCTCTGTTTGTCCTGGAACCTCTACAATGGCGCTCTCAGAGGAGAATGAGGCCACCTCTCCTTGAATCAATACACGCTGCCTTGTAAACAACACCAATGACACCACCAAACACCCCATTTATGGGGCCTTTTTATATGGAAGGGCTCAAGAACACAAATGTGGCCAAGGACATTAATGTCACATCATCGTCCGCAAGTTTGTTGTTCACGTTTTGCATTCAACAATAATGGATCTAAACTGATTTTGTTTTATGACCCAGTTAAGTAAGTAAGTAAATAAATAAATAAATAAATACATGCATTCATCATTCATTAAATTTCATTTTAAAGGCTTTTTAATTCCCCTTTTTTTTGTGATTATCATTATTGCAATAGAATAAATATTAGAGTATTTAAAAAAAAGCATAAATTAAAGGCAGTTTACACTTACAAAATAAAATACTAAATTAGGTTAAATAATCTTTAAATGGACCCAGCACTGTTACTGTTAAATAATGCTAATTATATATTATATATAATATTATACAATATTATTATATAATATTATATATTATAATTAAATTAAAGCAAATATTAAATATTAGATGCAAACATTATTAATAAATAAACAAACAAACAAATAAATAAAGTTAAAAACAAAAAGTAAAAAAAAGTAAATAAAAAAGAGAACTAGAAATGTTGGCAAATAACTGAAAGTTAAAATTAATGTACTATAATTACAAAAACTGAAACTAAAATAAAATAAAATTAAAGTTTTAAAGAAATATTTTAAAAATAGCAATGCATAAAAAAACACAAACTTAAATGGAAAATATAAAAATAAAAGCTAAAAGGAAAGAAAAGAAAAGAAAAGAAAAAAGAAAAGAAAACAACAACAACATAAATTAGGTTAAATAATCTTTAAATTCCTAAAGATTGCCTTAGCAACGAACAGAAATAAATATAAGTTTAAACTAAAGTACTATAATTACAAAAACTAAAACTAAAATAGAAATAAATTAAAGCTTTATAGAAATATATGTTTTTTTAAATAATAATAATTAAATAAAATGACAAAATGATTAAAACTTAAACTGAAAAAATAAAAGCTGACATAAAATTAAATAAAATTAGCATTAAATAATATTTAAATGATTTAAAACTATAATAATAATAATAATACCAAAAAATAAATTTGAAATGTTGCCTTGGCAAGTAACTGAAAGTTTAAGGTACTATAATTACAAAAGCTAAAACAAAAAAAACTTAAAGTTTCATAGGAATATAAAAATAAATATATAAATAAAAAATGACAAGTGCATAACAAAATTACTAAAACCTAAACAGAAAATATAAACATAAAAGGATAAAAATATGAATAATACTATAATAATCATCTTTATTCATATAGCGCTTTATACTGTACAGATTGCGTCAAAGCAGCCTTGCAGTGTTAAACAGGAAAATAATGTTTCAATAATGCTAACAAAAGACAACAGTAAACAGTCAATCAGTTAATATGTCAGTTAGGTTAATAGTACAGTAACACTGACCTAGACTCTTGACAGTCTTAAGCTGACTGTTCAAATCTGAACACAGTTTAAAATACTTTCTGAACCATCAAAGAACCTTAAGAGCAAATTCTACTTCCAAACACTTTCCACACTTTTCCTGTTTACTCAAAACAACTTCAAAAGCTCTGTTCTGGGACTGTCCTGACAACCAAACCCTAACATTCCCAGAACGTTCCCAGAACTCCTCGCTGGAAAGACCGCACGGTTCACAAAGAGGATAAATGTGTTATGGAGAGCGAGCCAGGCTCTCCATCAGCTCTCTGCGACTGAAAGGAAAGGTCGGTGAAGGTTTCGCTCCACTCCGATGGTGCCAGCGGTAAACAGAGCAAGTAGTGGAGAGTGTTGACTAAACAAATGATTTCCTGGTTCCACAGACCCTTCCATTCCACAAGGTCAGAGGGACTCACGCCCTCCCATCCCAGCTCCGGGTAAAATTAGATTCGATCAGGCATCCTGCGGGACAGCCGTGCGAGGCCCAAGCTGGATCGCGCCGCGCTGGAGATGGATATTAGCATCGTAATGCGTGCCGCGCTTCTGGGACTGTTTACAGTTCCAAACATGTGTTTCCGCCCGCTTCTGCAGCGCGGCTATAACGCCTCCAGTGTGCTCGCACCTTCCCGATCCGCTCATCAGCGGGCTTTCTCATTCAAATCAGCTCGAGATCAGACCGCTTAATTAGGCCGCACACAACGCGCACCGCTAATTTCCCAAAGTGAAGCTCCAATGTGAGGAGCCTCTTTAAGAGCCTTTTGAAATGAATGAGCCTCCACTCCAGAAACATTACCTTGTCGTTACCAGCGCAAACACCAGCAGAGGCATGAGAAAGCTGATGTGAATTAGCGTCATCGAAAGTCGTCTATCCGCTGGCAAGCAAACAGAGCGAATTTGTAATTTGTTTTCGGGGGTTTGTTTTGATTAGTTCTGCACTGCATCAAGGGTAACAATAAACATTTTGCTCCGACATTACTACGTCTTACTGACGCTCGCTAGTTTCTTGGTGTTGCGCTCCAAACGTCATTGACGCGCCTTGATATGTTACAAATGCGTGGCGAGGCTAATGAATAGCTTTTGCTAGGAATGAGAAACAGTGACGCCGTTTTAATACAATTATCACACAGCGAATGACCACACTGGGTAATGCTTTTGCCTTTAAAGATGCTTATAAATTAATTACAGACCTCTGCGGTTGATTCCTCTTTGTAAATCTGTCAGAGAGAATCATAATATTGTGGCCGCGCTAAAAGCGCACTAATTATGATTCAGTAATGACTCCAAGGAGAGCAGGTCGGTCATTGTGAGGGCCATCTAACTGGCATATTTCATAATTAGAGACCCGGCGAATGAAGGATTGTGAAGCGTCTGGATAGAGATGCAGCTCCTCCTCATTAAAAGCAGCATTTCTTTCCCGTTCACTGGCATAATCCTGTCGCTACGGATGGCAGTGTTGTGGCTCACCGCTCTATTAGTGCAGAGAAAGCTGCATATTTTCCTGGAGTGTCTCGCTTGCTTTGTCTTTTGACATCTTTGTTAGGCAACAGTGTCACGGCGGCCGGTAGCCCTGCCGCAGGATGGACGCACAAACGTGGGCTGACACTCATGCTCATCTGCATTAATGTGCCGTTTCATGCCAGCCCTTAAGGCCTGCATTGTGAGGTCGAGAGCACCTCCCTAAATGAATCTGAGTCTAGTCATCAAAGGCTAATTAGAGTATATGCCGAATGAGAAATGTAAAACTCCCCCCGAGTGGGAGAAAACTCTGGCTCTGTTTCTTGTGAAAAGTGTGTTACATATACAGACTGATTTGGTCATTTTTACAGTAAGGTCTAGTTTGTTAATATTAGTTAATTCATTCATTAAAAATAACTGACCATGAGCAATATGATTTAACTGCTAATTTTGATGGGAAAAAGAAGTTGGAGAATGTCCAGAGTGTAAGTCTTGGGTTAATCACTTTGAGGATGACAAGTAAAAAAAATAAAATAAAATAAATAATAATAATAATAATAATAATAATAATATAAAATAAAATAACAAATAAATAAAATTAAAAAGCTTTGATTTGTTTATCCTTTATTATAATAATATTTTTATTAATACTATTGCTATTATTATTAATATTTTTTACATAATTATCATACTTTCATTTGTGATATTCCATAGATATGATGTTACTATTATTTTTACATTTTAATAAGTAAAAAATTAAAATAATAATAATAATTATTATTATTATTATAATTATTATTATTTAAAAAATAATTTTTAGTCTTAAAATTGCCTATATTGTTTTAATATTGATATTAATATTTATTATTATTATAATATATAAATAATATATATAAAAAATATAAAATGTATCTTTTTATGTTCTACTTGAAATTATAGTAATGTCTTTCAATTTATGAAATAACACAAATGAAACTATGAGAATTATATAATAATTATAAAAACCTATTCCTCAAAGCAACCCCAAGACTTGCAGGACATTCTCTCAACAAATTTCTCTTTCCCCTCAAAAAAAAAAAAAAGCCCACAGATTCGGTCTGGCTTTCTCTGTGTGGGACTGTTTCGGTGCACTGCTTGTGCAGTATGTTATAGAGATGCTATAGGACCACAGATTTATTGAATTCTTGGTGACGGACAATCTTCGAACGAATTGTTGTTTCCAAGGCTCTTAACTCTACATCAGTGTTCTTGTCAGCGGTTAAGGTCAGTGTGTGCTGTGTGTGTGTGTGTGTGTGTGTGTGTGTGTGTGTGTGTGTGTGTGTGTGTGTGTGTGTGTGTGTGTGTGAAGGAAAGCTTAGCTCTGTGTTCACAGCTGGACGCATGTGTACAGACTATAAACTAACGCGGGGAACAGCTGGCGCCCCCATGACAACTGCACACGGCAACATGCATGAGTATGCCAGGACCGCTAAACAGTTCCCAAACTGAAACAAGAGCTATTCACAAACATAAACAAATACACAGGCATACCGAAACACAGTGTTAAAATTAGGACCGTGTTGGTGATGTAAACCTATCTCCCCACAGAATCCTAGCCCTCTTCCTCAATGCCTGATCAAAAATGCCTGCTTATTTGATATCTTTTTTTAGCTAATTTCTAATCTTATGCTAAGCTAGCAGGCTAAAATTGTGGCTTGCTGCTAGATACCCTGCTGAAAAAAAACGGCTAAAACCAGCCTAAGCTGGTTGACTGGTTTTAACTGGTTGTCCAGCCTGGTCATAGCTGGTCAGCACGCTGGTTTTAGAGGGGTTTTGGCCACTTCTTTAGCTGGTCAGGCTGGGAGATTAGTTAAAACCACCTACTTCCAGCTTAAACCAATTAAGACCAGCCAACCAACTTAAGCTGGTTTTAGCTCCCTTTAGCTTTAGGGACTCATGTGCAACTATTACAGAAGGTTCAAACACTCACTGATGCCCCAGAAGGAAAAACAATGCATTAAAAGCCAGGGGGTGAAAACTTTTTTTAATTTGAAGGTCAGGGTAAATTTAACTTATTTTGTCTTCTGAGTGACATGTAAGTATCTTCTGTAGCTTCTGAAGGACAGTACTAAATGAAAAAAAAAAAAAAAGATATTTAGGCCAAATAAGAAAAAAGTTAAATCTGTTCAAAAGTTTTCACCCCCACTGTATAATGTGACATGTTTTATAATAAATTATTTACTATTTTCATGATCAAGACTAATTACATGTTGAAAGTGTTTTTGTAGATCGGTTTGTTTATCATTTCTAATCAAGCACCATACAGAACACCTATAAAAAAAGTTCCCCAATATGTCAGATATTCCTATAATAAACTTATAAAATCTATATAATGGCAGATAAATGTTAATTCCAGTGATTATGTTACTATTATTGTGATTAGTAATAAATTGAATTATTTAAATGGGTCTTTTATAGCTGATGCCTACGGTGGTACATTACTGCCACAGATATATTATTTTTTCCACTCAATTATGTTTTAATAACAAGATGTTATGTTGTTTAAACAATATATTTTCTCATAATAATAAAGCAGGAAAACATATTACTGTAATGACATTATTACGAGAAAATATAGTTTTAACGACACATTACCTACATTATTACAAGAAAACATATAGTTTTAACAACATAACATCTTATTACAAAAAATATGTTGTTTTAATGAGGAAAAAATGTATCAACATTACAAAAAAAATCAATTTACAAACAAAACAAATTTATAACAAAAAAAATTAAAGACATAACAACTCTTTATTATAAGAAAATGTCTAACAAGAAAAGCATTGTTTTAACATCTCAAAAGGTTTCTTGACATATCAGAATCAGAATCAGAATCAGAATTAGCTTTATTCACCAAGGGTGCCCGAACACACGAGGAATTTGTTGTGGTTTTTTAAGGTGCTCCTGGTACATACATACATACATACAGGGGTTGGACAATGAAACTGAAACACTCGCCAATATAGTATTGGAGGTTTCATGGCTATATTTGCGCTGTCTGGTGCCCAATCTTCACTTATTGTACATTACACCAGTTAGAGCAGAGTGTAAAGTTTCATTATGTGCACCCAATGGTTCAAACATTGTACCTTGAAGGTAGTGCTCTGTATCAGGATAATAATGCACCAATACACACAGCAAGACTGGTGACAGACTGGTTTAATGAACATGAAAATTAAGTTGAACATCTCCCATGGCCTGCATAGTCACCAGATCTGAATATTATTGAGCCACTTTGGGGTGTTTTGGAGGAGCGAGTCAGGAAACGTTTTCCCACATCAGCATCACATAGTGACCTGGCCACTGTTCTGCAAGAGGAAAATGGCTCAAAATCCCTCTGGCTGCTTTGCAGGACTTGTATTTGTCACTCCCACGATGAAATGATGTTGTATTGGCTGCAAAAGGAGGCCCAATATCATACTAATTGTGATCTAAAACCAGGTGTTTCAGTTTCATTGTCCAACCCCTGTACATATCTGACATGAGAACAGAAAAAACATTTAAATAAAATAAAAAAAACTTAGAATAAATAATAATGTATGAATCTGGAACAGAAGATTTATGTACAGATTTGTGCATTATTCCTCTATATACAGCTATAAACAGCTATAAATATCTTGTTATCTTGTAATATATACATATCTTGTTATTATGAAAAAAATGTGTCATTTTAACATAAGATCTCATTATTACATAATTGAGTGGAAACAAAAAAAAAACAAAAAAACAAAAAAAACATTCACCAGTGCAGCTGCTGCATCTGCATTATGTTTCTTACTTATGGTAACTATTTTTTGCACGTTAGTATCTTTTATCATATTGCTGTTTCTGCTGTTTTATAAAAAAGTAAGCCACAAGACATTACTGCTTTAATATACTACAAGAATATTGCTATAATACAGTACATGAACATAATGTTTCTGCATGGTTTTCACTAAGACTCTAGATGTGACTGGGTCAGTCAGTAATTTTAGGACATAATTTGGGCGAAATCCCCTGACACGTCTCAATAAGCCACCATGATGCCTGTAGCAAATTGAGTGCAGGAGCAGAAGAAAGAGGGGAGAAAAAGAGAGAAAGTAGCTTTGAAACAACTAAGCCTATTAGCATAATTTTCAAAGCCTCTCAGAATGCGAGTCCTCCTGTCGGAGCCATCCCTCTTCCTCGGTGCCATTGTGCTGAATGTACTGCTCCGGCACAATGGGAGCCCAGCATCGGCCACCACCTAATCCCCTATTGTGGCAGGTTTATGACCGCCTCTTTTTCGGGGGCCCCTCAGGACCCTCCATTCCTCCGGAGCTGCCGGACCACACGGAATCGGCTGCCGCTGATAAATCTCCAGCGCAGACAAAGAGATCGCAGGTCAGCCAAGGGTTCAGGGATTGTGCTGGCCACTTTTAATGTACGCTGACTGTCAGCCGCAGGCATGACTGATAACAGAGGTATTATTTTCACAGAGGAGCAGTGCCCAACACCAGCCATAAAACCTCCTATTCTAATCCAAATGACCTCCCTCTGGCTATTGTGGAGAGGACGCGCTTCCGTGCAGAGCTCAAGTGCGATAACCGTGGCCGACACAGCCGCCGAGAGAGGAGGGATCCGTGCGCCGAAGAATTACTGTCTATCTCTCCATTGTGTCCCTGTGTGGGAGGACTAGCTGCCAACAGCCGACAACAAGGAGGTGTTCCGTATGCCCACCTCCGAGACCCTGACAGAACATAAAAATTCAGGTGGCAGATTTGCTATCTGCTCAGCGTAGGTTCTTTGCTTCCCCATCGCGTTTCCCCATCTGGTGATAAAAACGTCTAGAAATCTAATGGCCCGAAGAAATTATTCAAATGCTTATGCTGCTACTCCACCCACTTCATCAATGAATACATGCATACGGGATGCGTGTGAGAGTGCGAATGCTTTTTGGCTATGTTCCAAAACTACTTCATCTTAACCTCCCAAGTCAATGATTTAGACTGCTCTACATAGGCACTGGTGCTCCGTATGAAAGATGCAACTTACAACTTGTTCCAATAGTTTTGGAGATTGATGTTAGCATGGAGCTAAGCTAATGATGCAAGACAACAACTTACAACTCATTCCAATAGAGTTTGATGTTAGCATGTTGCTAAGCTAACAATGCAAGACTACAAATTACAACTCATTTTAATAGAGTCCAATGTTAGCATTTTGCTAAGCTATCAATTCTATCAATAATTAAAAACTACAACTTAAAACTTATTCCAGTAGAGTTTGATGTTAGCATATTGCTAAGCTAATAATGCAAGACTACAACTTACAACTTATTGCAACACAATCTGATGTTAGCATGTTGCTATGCTAACAATGCAAGACTATAGCCGACAACTCATATGAATAGAGCTTGCTCTTAGCATGTTGCTAAGCTAACAATGCAATAATAATGTGCAACAGTCAGGCTCCAGAAGCAAAAATGCCATGCATTTTCTCCATAGGTAAAAATGGATTTTTAGCAATAATTTAAAAACCTTTAAAATGGACCTACAGTGAGCTACAATGTTGTTAACTGATGGTATATGTTTTTGTTGAAGCCATCGGTTCATATTATTTGAACTTATGTTTTAAATAATTATTTCTGAATCCCTGGTGAAAAACTGGAAAACTATATGACTATAATGCCGTAAAGAAAATTCCATCAATCAGAGAGTTGCAGCAGGCAAATTGTGCCAGATCAATGCTAAGCGATGCATATTTTTGCAAACAATTAAAATATATTGTTTCTATATATACAGTCAATAACTTCATACTTCTCTGTCATTTTTTTATTCATTAATACCATTCTCAATGATTCATGGGATTGTAGTTCTTTCCCCTCATTAAAGCTGTCAAGTACAGTCTTGTATCTTTGTCTTTTCATCTGATTTTCAAATACTAGATTCAATAAGAATGCTTTCAAATAAAAGATTGTAATGTTGTGAGTCAGGCCGTAGCTGGTTGGTTCCATTCATGGCTTATAACGCTTTAACAACGACTTATTGAATAGGAAAATAAATAGGAAAAATGCTTCCAGAACAAGCATTGCTGAAAAAATGTGCAGGCACTAATCCACATAGAGTTTGATTTTAGCAGGTTGCTCAGATAACAATGTAAGTCTACAATAAGCCTAAAAATACACAGCATGAATAAATGTGAATGAAATATTGGTATTTAAGTTAAAAATTTCTCCCACTTCCTCCACCATATTAGGTATACTTTTTCACAGAACACGTCACAGTGCTGACTTCTTCACAAAGGATCCCAGTGATGATACCTTAGAATTGGGCTTAAATTAGGTATCTTCAGAGGCAGTGTAATTAATATAATTATCATAATTACCTTTTGGAACAATCTTCACAAGGGGAACTGTTTCTACAACGCCCTAAAATGGTGCCTATGCACGCAGTTCACTAGGTTTTGGAGCATTACGTTTTTTTTTTGTTTTTTTTTTGTGTGTGCTAAGTAATGGAGGAGAGAGCACTCTAAACAAAAGCCTGCGCGAATGACCAGCATGTGTGAGGAATAAGTGTCCTCCTTTCAAGAGTGCTGAAATAGGTCATCTCCAACACTTCATAAAAACAACACTGTGCTCCAAGTGAGGACAGCCCACTTCCTCTTTCACCAGCTCCTGACCAAGAATATATTTGCATTCCATGCACAAGAAACAAAATAGCAGGATTCTTAGCCATACTATTAAAGGTACATAGCACTCAAAAATGACAAATGTTTCATCATTTACTAACCTTCGTGTTTCCAAGCGATTGGTTGAGGAATATCCTAGCTGTTCTTTTACACACTGAGAGTCAACAGGACGATTGGAACGACATACGGTTTGGAACGAGTAAACGATGACAGAGGTATTCCTTTGAAACCCAAAAATGTGTAAATGTGATTTCACAAATCCCAGTTTTATACATCATAGTCTTGATTAATAGCCATTTTTACAAAGAGTGACATGCAATTTTATTTTTGCAGTTTATTTACACAGCTGAAGTCTTGCTTGGCCAGTGTGTGTTCAGTAACTTTATCAAGGGAACTAAAGTAATGCTTAGCAAGAGGATTTAAACCACTGCGCTAGAATCTGTTGAATTTCTAGAAAGCCATTGCCAAACCACAGCTTTTCATTGTAACCATATGGCTGGTCCCCGTAGTCACCTTCCCTCTTACTTCACACCTGCTGCTTCAGCGCAAACACGAAGCTATTCAAACAGCAGATGAGTGATCACTCATTTACTGGAGATCATTATCAAGATCCCATTTAGTTTTCAAATGACATGGGAACTCTGGTAACCCACACTCAATGTTCTGACCAAATCATTAATAAAACTAGATTTGCATTTCCTGAAGGAAATACCAGTGCTTGCAAGGCAGAAATGGGAAGGTTTTAAGTAACTTTAGGTTTAAGGCGTTGGTGGTTAAAGAGTTGCTTGTTACAGTACGACAATCAGTCCGCAATTTGTAATTTTTAAGTTCAATGCTTAAAGAGATAGTTCACCCAAAAATGAAAATTCTGTCAAACCTGTAAGACCTTTGTTCATCTTCAGAATGCAAATTAAGATATTTTTAATGTAATCCGAGCGCTTTCTGACCCTGCATAGACAGCAATGCAACTAGGACTGTCAAACGATTAATCGCGATTAATCGCATTCGAAATTAATGGTCAGGGGTCAAGGGCTGTCAAACGATTAATCATGATGAATCACATCCAAAATAAAAGGTTTGGGTTCAAGGGCTGTCACGCGATTAATTGCATCCGAAATAAAAGGTTGGGGGTCAAGGGCTGTCAGACAGTTAATCATGATTAATTGCATCCAAAATAAAAGGTTAGGGGGCAAGTGCTGTCAGACAATTAATCGTGATTAATCGCATCGTAAATAAAAGGTTAGGGGTCAAGAGCTGTCAAACGATTAATCGCGATTAATCTCATCCTAAATAAAAGGTTAGGGATCAAGGGGTGTCAAACAATTAATCGCGATTAATCGCATCCGAAATAAAAGGTTAGGGATCAAGGGGTGTCAAACAATTAATCGCGATTAATCGCATCCGAAATAAAAGGTTAGGGGTCAAGGGCTGTCGAACGATTAATCACGATTAATTGCATCCAGAATAAAAGGTTAGGGGTCAAAGCTGTCAAATGATTAATCGCGATTAATCACATCTGAAATAAACGGTTAGGGGGTCAAGGGCTGTCAAATGATTAATCATGATTAATCGCATCTGAATTAAAAGGTTTGGGGTCAAGGGCTGTCACACGATTAATCACATCTGAAATAAAAGGTTAGCGGTCAAGGGCTTTCAAACGATTCATTGCGATTAATCGTTTGACAGCCCTAAACGCAGCTGACACGTTCAAGGCCCAGAAAGGTAGTAAGTACATCGTTAAAATCCCCAATTTCTTCTCTTCCGCGTCAGTCTCTGGTGCATGTTCACAAGAGCCGGTGTTCTGATGTAGAACACGGATGCAAGCAGAGGAATGAACACACATGAGTCGTGGTACTCTTGTGAACGTGTGTTGAAGGCTGACATGGAAGAGAAGAAATTGTTGAATAAAGTTGTTTTTTTGTTTTCTTTGCACACAAAAAGTATTTGCATAGCTTCATAATATTACGTTGAACCACTAATGTCACGTGGACTATTTTAATTGTGTCCTCACTACCTTTTTGGGCCTTAAATGTGTTGTGCTGCTGTCTACTGAGGGTCAGAAAGCGCTCGTATTTTAGCAAAAATATCTTCATTTGTGTTCTGAAAATTAACGAAAGTCTTACGGGTTTGGAATGACATGAGGGTGGGTAATTAATGACACAATTTGAAAATTTGAAATTTTTCAGAGTGTATGATCCTCACGTCTTTCTGAATTTCATAGTTCTACAGAGATACACTAAAGCTTTGTCACTTGCTCATAATGAAGCTGTAAGCATGAAGGCCCCTTAGGAGGCCTTGGCTGCCTGAATATAAAATATCCCGAGAAAAGATCAGGTTCTTCAGCGATCAGCAGCTCCTGCGAGGGTCAGGAAGGGGTCTGACGCCCATGCCGTTACGGGCAGCTAACAGAGCGAGGATGCTATTTAGATTCCTCCGGCAGGTGCCCCGTTCCAGCCTGGGCAGAGGGGCCCACAAATCAATCTTGCGTGTCGAGCCACTCCACAGGGTGTCCGCACATTTGTTAAGGCTTGCCTGCCAGCCAGTCCCCATTCGTCTCTCTGAGGGGGCCACTCTAGGGGAAAGGCTGTCTCACCAGGGGCCGCGCCGTGCAGGCTGGGTACGGGGAGCTGCGTCGCCATAAATCAGAGGGCCTCTGCACGGAGCTGCGTGGCGAGGCTGTCAGGGTCGTTGGAGACGCGCCACCGCAGGTGATCCACAGACACCGTGGCAGGACGGCACTGACACATCAAGAGTCTCTTCTTACGTGCCCTCAGACAGCTGTTCATAAATACCCACGCTCACACTGACACACTGCTTTTCTGTTTGTTAACAGTGTGTTACATAAAATGCCCTCCTGCGGCTCGGTTCCCGAGCCACGGATATTTTCTGATGACACAGCAGAGCGGCAGAATTTATGAGACTAGAATAAACCTTTTCTGAAAAGCACAAATGCTTGCAAACAACCTCAGGCTTTGTCAGAGATTAAAAGTGAATGCGACGGGTTGCTTGATGCCTGCGCTTTGACAGTGAGAGAAGAGTGGTGGGGGGACGCAGGGGTTTGAAATGAGCCCAACGCCAAGGGACCGTCTCTGAGACGAGCGAGCTCCTCTGGGTCCTCCTTAGATATCTCAAGCGCACCAACAAAGGGAATGCTTGAGGAGGGCTGACATTTTACACAAAACCCCCTCTTTATACAAGGAGAGGGGCAATTATCGGACTGTTTGCACCAGTCAGGGGGGCAATTACCTGAGAGAAAGGTCAGAAGCCGTGTTCTGCTCCAGGTCCTCCTCCACAGGATTGATTGCTCACCTGGGCTGATCACTGGTGCTGATACGCTTGGTCTCACGCGTTTTTGTCTCCTTGGACTCATTGAGATTTTCTGACACGGTTCTCTGACAGACCTTTGTTTCCACCAACTGAGGTCTTTACATGAAGGGTGGTCAACTAGATGAGTTGAGCTTTGCTATGTTGTTATGTCATAGTACATTTTAATAAGAAAAGAAAAGTTATTCTAAAATGATCAAATGAATTTATATTTATATATTAGGAAAGCCTAGCATATGTTTTTTTTTACAGAAATACTTAACCTTCATGTTGTGATCCTAACATTTTGACTCAGAGAGTCAACAATACATTGTATGGGGCAAAATTATCTATTTTTCTTTTATGCCAAAAATCATTAGGATATTAAGTGAAGATCATAGTTTGTAAATTTACCGGCATAATTATATCATTTACCATATATCAATACATCATATTTTTGATTGCATCCTCGGATTCCAGATTTTTAAATAATTGTATTTCAACCAAATATTGTCTTATCCTAATAAACCATACAAGAGCTTTTGAGATGTATAGATCTCAAAAAAAAAAAAAAAAAAAAAAAAATAGACTTATGACTTATGGTTTTATGGTCCAGGGTTACATTTGTTAACTTTAGTTAACATGATAAACAACGAACAATTTATTACACATTTTTTATTAATCTTTGTTAACGTTAGTTAATAAAAATACAGTCATTCATTGTTTGTTCATGTTAGTTCACAGTGCATTAACTAACATTAAACACAACTTGTGATTTTAATAATGCATTAATAAACCCTGAAAGCAACATTAACTAAGATTAATAATTTCTGTATAAATATTATTTAATCTTAGTTCATGTTAACTAATGCAGTTAACTAATGAACCTTATTGTAAAGTGTTACCTTTTTTCTCACCTAGTTACACGTTCCCAAAAACGAACAAAAACTACTTATAAATGTTGTTGTGCTATATTAATACCAAATATTGGATTCAATCATATTATTCAGTTAGCACAGGTTTTTTTTTTTTTTTTTTTTTTTTTTTGGTTTTTGCTTGTATTTATCATAGATTTTTGAGTGAACATGCCAAAATGATCTACAAATAGTGAGGCCTACAACCAACCAGTCACAAAAAGAAATAAAAAAAACTAAAAAAACAAGTTCACAAAAAGATTGAATTCAATATTTTATAATAATAAAGCATAACAAGATATTTCTAAGCTAATTTGTGACCCTGGACCACAAAACCAGTCATAAGGTTCAATTCAAATCTCATAAATTGAGATTTATACATCATACATCTGAAAGCTGATTAAATAAGCTTTCCATTGGTGTATGGTTTGTTAAGACATGACAGTATTTGGCAAATCTGGAATCTTGAGAAAATCGCCTTTACAGTTGTCCAAATAAAGTTCTTAGCAATGCATATTACTAATCAAAAAAATTAAGTTTTGATATATTTACGGTAAGAAATTTGCAAAATATCTTCATGGAACATGATCTATTCTTAATATCCTAATGATTTTTGGCATAAAATAAAAATTGATAATTTTGACCCATACAATGTATTTTTGGCTAAAGTTACAGATATTCTTGTGCTACTTAAGACTGGTTTTGTGGCCCAGGGTCACATTTTTGTTTATATAACACACAAAAAATCCCAAATAGTGCAAAAAATACGGTTTGTTGATAATACTGCATAATGAGAGATTTACAAGCAATTTTTAAATGGCCCGTTATCACACCAAATTGGGTAAAGGATTTTCAGGCAGCACAAGGCAGTTAAAATTATAACAGGAATGACCAACTAGTAATTTATGTCACCATATATCACATACTGTATATGCTTTTTAATTTATAATAAGTCTTGAAACTGAAGCAAGGAAGCCCACAGCAGACAAAACTTGAGGCTGCAGTGCCAAATCTGGTCTGGGTTTTTAATAAAAAGGGGGCCATGCCTCCTATCACAAAACCCAGTGTTCAGCTTGTTTCTGCTCACCCTTCAATCTAAGCACCTTACAGTGCTGAGAGAATACCTCACACCTCAAGACACAAGTTACATTCCACGCTAAATTACTGTTATAGACTCACACATCTCCCAGATTCAATCTCACAACCTGCCTAGACTCAAACTTTCTCTCTCTCTCTCTCACACACACACACACACACACACACACACACACACACACTTTCCGTATTCTCAGAGTTCCTGCTACTCGAAGAAATGCTCATACAGCAGAACACAACTTAAGATAAAGAATCATTTTGTGGGAAGTTTTGAGGCGTCGGCACAAATTTGGATCGAGTGGGAAACAATGGCTTAATCTTCACTGTTACAATACATCATGGCTCTTTTTGTAACATCTTATAAGTTCACTCAAAGCAGAACAAACGCATTGACACTTTTCAGCTCTTCTCAGTACACTAACAACTGCTTCTGTGTTTAACTGGCATCAAACAGTCTGCGAGGAAACAATATTGAGGCTACAAGTTAACAGATTTGTACCGCTCTACCTCTGTATGCAGCCTAAAAATAAATGTAAAAATCTGTAGAAATCGGCATCATGCCATAAATGCTGTCGATAGAGACCGAACGAACCCGAAACATTCCTTTAACTCATCTGACAAGCAGCCATCTGGTGGGAGAGAGCGTGGGGTTTGTAAAGTCGAAAAGCGAGGGAGATTTTATAGATGGAAGCCTATCAAGGGAGCAGCCTTGGTCTCTGGCCTTTAGCAACTCACTATTAGTTACACTGATAGATCTCTTAAGACATCAGAGGGGAGATTAGAACACACTTTACTGTGAAAAACAATCCCTTCAGCGGGCCCCTCTACCACAGCCTGATCGATGCACACTCAAACAGGCCTTGTCAGGGCTGGGCCACTTTGATTGGCTGGCGCTGAGGAACAGACAGCAGACAAGCTGACAGCGACCCTCCCCATAAGCCTCCCATCGATCTTGTGAAGGCCCTGCTGCCACACACACAGAGATGCTGTCTGTCCCCCGCTGCCGAGCGGACACTGCCGAGAGCACACAGCGTGTCACCGTGCCGTGACACGTACATGCCAACACATGCTCGCTTACACACATGCACACACGCTGTCTTTCCCACATGTGTGTCGAGGGAGGAAGAAAATGAAATGGCGCACAAATGAGCGTTTTGTGAAGGTTCTTTTGTTGAGAAAATGCCTTCTATTTTCACACAGCTGATGATCACAGACTAAGCTGTTTTTCGACAAAAGCAGATCTTGGGTTATCATGGAAGCCTGTTTTCACCACGAAATAAAAAATAAAGATAATTTTATCTCACAATTCTGACTTTTTTAGAATTGCAACTTCATATCTCTCAATTCTGAGTTTTTCCACAATTCTGAATTGCGAGACATAAACTCAGAATTGAGAGATACAAAGTTGCAAAAAAGATTTAAACTCACACTTGTAAGAAAAAAGGCAGAATCGCAAGGTTTTAAACTCACAGTTGTGTGAAAAAAAATTTGAATTGCAAGGTTCAAACTCACATTTGTGAGAAATAAGTCAGAATTGTACGATTTAAATGTACAATCGTAAGGAAAAAGTCAAAACAGCAAGGTTTAAAGTCAAAAAGAATGTAAACTCATAATTGTGAGGAAAAAAATCCAGAATTGCAAGATTTAAACTCGTAATTTTAAGAAAAAAATCAGAGCTGCATATTTAAACTCATATTTGTGAGAAAAAAAAGGCTTTTTTTTTTCTCAGAATTGCAAGAAACAGTCTGAATTCTGAGATATAAACTCACATTTGTGAGAATAAGTCAGAATTCCAAGATTTTAAGCTCACATTTGTGAGTAAAAGTCCTAATTGCAAGATTTAAGCTCACAATTGTGAGAAAAAGTCATAATTGCAAGATTTAAGCTCACAATTGTGAGAAAAAGTAATTGTGATAATTGCAAGATATTACAATTTTGGGTAAAAAAAGATATGAATTAAGAATTATGAAACTTTGTGTCAAAATTCTGCCTTTTTCTCTCAGAACTGCAAGAAACAGTCTGAATTCTGAGATATAAACTCTGAATTGCAAAAAAAAAAAAAAAAAGTGAGAATTTGAGATAAACAGTAATGACCTTTTTTTCCACAGTGGGAAACAGCTTCTATAGGTTCTAAATTAATACTAGAAAATAAAATTTAAATTAAACATGGATATTGTGTATTTAAAGATATATTATGTATTATACCATATTTATACAGTGTCTTGGAAAACTAGTTGCAAAATTACTACTACTTTAACCCATTTTACTAAATTACAAACAGTTATCTAAGCACTGAAATGCAGAGTGAAATAATCCATTTGCAAAAGTACTCATTTGAAAAAGCTACAGATGAGAACCTAACAAGAAGACAATTGCTTTATAATTGGTCCCTATACCAGTGAATCATTAAAATAACTACTACATTTTGAATCACTATGAAGGACAGCTGAGAAAATGAACACTGAAGCACAGTCCAAAAACGATTTTTGCATTATATTAGCTTATTACAACAAGTCTTGGGGTGTCCCAACAGAATCTGCTTAATTATCAGAAAGTGGACTGAAGTCTAGGGCTGGGCTGTATAACTGTGTATATCGTATGATGGTAAAAATGGGTCAGCTTGTAGAGATTTTGCTGTACCTTTTATACCACAGTAAATGTACACAAAAGTGAAAGTGAATTTGAACCCGTCAAAGTTTAAATCCATTTAAAAAGTTAAAAAACACATATTCAACAAAATCAAATTCATGACTGTTTTAAACAACCCAGCCTCATAAAAATGTACCTTTGGGTACTTTTTTGCAGCACCGTTTTTTACTGCACGTTTCGCGGCAGTTTCAAAAAGAAATGTCCACTGAGTGGCGCTAAAACACTGGTTTAATACGTGAACCCTGGCACGTTTTATTAAGTTGCTACAAGTACGTATTGCTGTGTTTTTATTGCGTTGGTTTATTACGTATTGCGGCGATACAGAGTTCAAATATCCAGGGACTGTCGCTAAAAGTTAATGCTCTGTGGTGTTGGAAACATGCCCTGCACCAAACCCAACCCGAAACCTACCCCATAGTGTTAACAAATGCAAAACTGATATAAAAAACGCATTTTTCGACACAAGCGTGCCATTTGAATCTTCCTTTTGTGCAGATTTGATCTGTTTTGTTAAACTGTAATTACACAGGAATCCGAACCGGAGCTTTTCACCTCTCAAATGCATCTCCGTACTGAGTAAGCTACGAACAAACCTACCGTTTATGAAAACCCATAGATACGAAGCTGGATATGTCATGCTAACATTCAAAGGCATCAGTTTTAAAATCTCTCAGGATATTAAAATTGTCATAATACAGTACTCTTTAAGTAAAATTAAGCGTTTTACTGCGGGAGTTTTACTGCCTCTAGTGTTCTTTTGGAAAGTGCAGTGATGTGTACTTATTGGTACGTTATTTTGTGTCTCACGAAAAAGTGCCCCCATTTACGTTTTTGTCATGACACCAGGTAGGTTTTAAAAGTCACGTTTTCCAGTGAGATCGGGTTGACATATCTCAAGTCCCTTGTTTGTTCACTAAAATTGGCATGAAAAAGAAATCACAATCGTATTTTCCTCCCTATGACATATAGTTTATATCTGAGTTAAACAAACTTATATCCGAATAAAACATACTGAGAGAAAAAATCTTCTGTAGTGTACCTTCAATAAGTTTGGCTAATTTAATGCTTCCATCTACCAATAAAAGCATAATGTTTTCCACATTTTAACAATCCATTCTGCAGACTTTCCCCCCTGTAGTTTCCATCTGGACCTGCGTATCAGTCATTCCAGAGGTGTTATGCAGAGAGGAATTGTTGATACAGCGATGAACCCACAACATTTCTGTTCTTTCCCAATGTAGCACGGGGGCTGGAGTTGACAAGCTGCTGATGAGGAGGTTTGTTAGGGGGGATAAAGCCCTGAACAATGCGATTACAGTGGGGCTTCCAGAGGACGAATGTGATGAGGAAATCATAGGATTGGAGGAATGTCCCCCTACTGGGCGCACACATGGTATTTCGCTCTGTTCCACCTCTTCTAGCTCACCGCCGCGACTCGGACAATGAGCCCTGCAAAGCCCATGACCACTCTCGCTGGTGCCGGATTGCAAAAACTGTGTCAGAGAGCCAGTGGGCCCCATAACTCCGCCTGGAGAGCTTTTATGCCATGCAGCTATTTGGCGTCCACACGTTCCCTTCAACAGGACAAAGCGATGTTAGCTCGGCCAACCCAAGCTTGTATGTAATATGAATAATGAACATGCATGTAAATGCCTTTTACGGTTTCATAAACAGAGCCTGACGCAGATTCACTGACCCGGCGGCTGGACCGGCGTAAAAGTGGGCGATGATGATAAATGGCATCTATTTACTGGCATGGATCTCGCTTGGCAAAAATATTGGCTTTGGATGAACTTCCCTCCGCTCCGTTAATGCATTTCGAGACCTCCTCTGGCATTGATTTATCCTAAATACAGCAGCAATCATAATTAGCCCAATTAAAGTGATGAGTAATAACCATGCCGATTCTTCATACACCTGGAGACAATTTTCTGATGCTGTACACTATGGTGCATTAATTACCATTGATCCACAGCATGCAATTTCCATTTGCACATTGTTCTATAAATCTCAGCTGTAATTTACACTGAGCAAACAATTATGCAAGATTAGTATTCCTTTAGAGACGGTAGCACAGAGAAAAACCTACTTGCGCCGCCACTGTGGGAATCGATGGAAAACGCATCATATGTGTCATATTAAACAAAGTTTGCGAAAGATATTAAAACATCTGAGGCTGCATGTTTTATGTATGATCCTGTGATTAACACCTAACGTTTAACAATCATATGCGGCGTGATCGGATATCGCTACTAGACCCTCGTTTGCATAATAACTACATGCAAATGACACTTAACAAGCAGTCATATCTATTTAAATGTAAATCAATGTATTCATAGGTCTGTTCTCATTAAACATGGCAGGCTGTTAACTCTGACTTCAATACCCAGACGAAGGAAAAATCGCAACTCTGATCTCATTAATATCTCAATTGTTTCTCCAAGATAGCAGTCAAATGAAAAGGACAGCAAACGGACAACGATCTTTCAAAAACCATCCTGCTCAAGAGATTTACTGCTCGAGAAATATGACTTATTATCAATGATGAAAACGTTTGAAACCGTGAAGCTTTTTTGTAATATTATATATGTCTTGCACTTGAATGAAAGTATTCATTTCTTACTGACCCCAAACATTTATGAAACATAACTGAAAACTCCATTAAGTCTCCTGAAAAGGAAACTTGGAGCAATATAATTGTCTTCTGGGTAGGTCTGCAATCACAAAATGCTATTACTTTCAAAACTGTGACTGCGCAGGGGTGAAAAAACCACTTAGTGTCTGAAAATTGTTAATAGTGCTCTGTTTCAGACATACACGACCTCATAATCTGTTTTCCATTTCTTATTAGAGTCGTCGCGCTCCGCCATTGTGGTTTCCAGTCATCCATCTGACAGTACTGTTAAGTCTTAATGCATAGCGAGTGTCAAAACACCGATATAATGTGCAATTAAACATGACTATTACTCGTTTCATAGACATGACTCTCCATAACACGAGTCGGCTTCAGCTGTGTAAACGCTGCAAGTCTTTTTTAATGGGAAATGAAGAGGTTCTGATGTCATGGTTTTACTGCTCTGCTCTGGGAGTGAGTCTTTTCTTTGGCATCATAATCTCTGAGGAGCACAATAAATGAGCACAGGCTTTATACTTTAATTGTGTAACACTGTCTTAGTAAGTGGCCTTTGGCAACGAGGCTGACATTCCACTGGCAAGCAGAGAGAATCCAGAGAGGTTAAAGATGGATAACAAATGCATCTCATCAATTCAACAGATTTCAGCTGTGATTAAAGATCCACACTGTCAGTCAAGAGAACTTTTTGAAGTACCAGGGAGCCAGAATGATTGCTTTTATATAACAGCAGAGCAATTTACATTTTAGAAACAATTTTTCTAGATACTTTGTTTTCTCTGTCAACAAAAATAGCTTCAAACAAACCCACAGCAACATCAAGCAACACACAGCAGAGGCGTTTCCAATAAATCAGCTTTTTTAGTTGTTGTTGTTGTTGTTGTTGCATGATTTAACTGAACTAATGATTCAGTGACATTCACTTGTTCCTAAAAGAATCTTTGTCTTGAACAAATCAGTAAAAACAAAGAAACAATAATTAACTTTTAAAGACGTTCCTAAATAAACCAGTTGGTTAAGTCTCTGTATTTTGAACTAATAATTACTAAAACTAATTCATTGACTCACTCATAAAGACAGTAAGTTTAATTCCTGAATAAATCAGTGTTTCTGGATAAATGTTTTGAATTAATGATACAATGAGTCATTCAGAAAAAAACAGTCACTTGTTTTGTTTCTAAATGAGTCACCATTTTTTAACAAATTGGTTGAGTGAATAATTCAAATGATTCGCTCATAAAGAATCTACATTTTGAACAAATCAGTAAAAACAAAGAATCAGTGACGCACTTTTAAAGATGTTCCTGAATGAACCAGCATGTTGAATACATCAGTTACGTCTCTGCATTAATTACAATAACTGTGACTCACTCATAAAGACAGTCTTTTTAATTTCTGGATAAATCAGTGTTTCTTGATAAATGTTTTGGATAAATATAATTCTTTTTGATTAATATAATGTTTTTGATTCAGCTGCCATTTTTGAACAAACTGGTCGAGTGAATAATTCAAATGACTCACTCATAATGACAGTCACCTGTTTAGTTTCTAAATAAATTAGCATTTCTAAATGAATCTGTTAAATAAATTATGCAATGACTCATAAAGATAGTCACTTGTTTTGTTACTAAATGAATCAGTTGTTTTGTGTAAATTGGTTAAGTGAACGATTCAAATTACTCACTCATAAAAACAATAATTTGTTTACTTCCTGAATAAATCAGTGTGTCTGAAAACAATGTTTTGAATAAATGATGTAATGACAGGAAAAAACAGTAACTTGTGACTTGAGTAACTTGAGTAAACAAGTGACTGTTTTTGAACTACAACAAGTGACTGTTTTTGAACTAAATGGTTGAGTGAATAATTCAAATGACTCACTCATAATGACAGTCACCTGTTTAGTTATAATACAACATTTCTAAATGAATCTGTTAAATAAATTATGCAATGACTCATTCATAAAGACAGCCGCTTGTTTTGTTACTGAATGAATCAGTTGTTTTGTATAAATTGGTTAAGTGAACGATTCAAATTACTCACTCATAAAAACAATCATTTGTTTACTTCCTGAATAATCTGAGTCGCTGTTTTTTAACAAACCGGTTGAGTGAATAATTCAAATGACTCACTCATAACAACAGTCACCTGTTTAGTTTCTAAATAAATCAGCATGTCTAAATGAATCTGTTGAATAAATTATGCAATGACTCATTTATGAAAACAGTCACTTGTTTTGTTACTGAACAAATCAGTTAATTTAGATAAATCTGTTTTGTGAATGATTCAGATCACTCACTCATAAAAACAATAATTTCTTTAATTACTGCATAAATCAGTGTTTCTGAATTAATTAATTTAATAAATGATATAATGATTTGTTCATAAAAAAAACTGTCAACTTGTTTTGTTCCTTCCTTTCTGAACAAATTAGTTGAGTGAATGATTCAAAAGACTCACTTATTATGACAGTCACCTGTTTAGTCATAAATCAGAATTTCTAAAACAAACAAAACAAAACAAAAAACAAAAATGAATCCGTTAAATAAATTATTTCAAAAGACAGTCATTGTTTTATTACTGAATGAATCAGTTATTTTGTATAAATCAGTTGAGTGAATGATTCAAATTACTCACTCATAAAAATAATCATTTAATTCCTGAATAAATCAGTGCTTCTGAATAAATGTGTTTAATAAACAATGTAATGATTTGTGAATTAAAAAAAATAAAAAAAAACTGTCACTTGTTTTGTTCCTTAATCACTCTGTTTCTGAACTAATTGGTCGAGTGAATAATTCAAATGACTAAGACAGTCGCTCATCACCACAGCTGGTCATTTTACATATCAGACAGATCTTTCCTGTCTAAGTGGGTTGTTTTTGGTCAAAATAAGTTGCACTGTGGACCAGACTTTACTCTGTTGTTCAAAAGAATTGCTACACGAGTTAACTAAAGCTAACGAGATGGCTCAGGAATCCAAAAGGCAGACCATCAACCCTTAAGAACCAATTACCGAACTCAGTTTCAGTTTCATTCCATTTGACAAATACCTCGACGGTGGAATCCTAGCGGAAAAATGCCGGAAGATTAAAAGGAAAAACGATGCCGGAAATGTCTGCCGGTCAATTTTCCATGATGAGTATATTAATCTTAGTGGACTGCTCTCTGTGGCATTTGGAGTCTCTCTCCACGGTCCCTAGCACTGGCCGTATGTGTTTAAAGACACGGCTCACAGACAGTGGCTTCCTGAAAGGTCACTGCACATCTCAAAGGCATCCCACAACCTTTAAAGGTCTTCTCTTTTGTCCCCTCTTTAAGTGGCAGATGCATCAAAGAGCGGTCCACTCTGTTTGGAGCTTTTCAGAACAGATAGATTACAAGTTCAGATGTGCTGGATAAATTAAAGTGCAAAATGATGCCTCGGGGCTGTACTTTACAGCTTTAGCACCTGATAGCATCGCCACTGAACATCCTAAATGAAAAAAAAAAAAAGTCTCTGTTGAGTCTCGGCTCAGATTCAAGCTCCTGGCTTTCATCATTCTAAGCCTGAGAGCGCAACGTTTTTTCCGGGTAGCTATTGTAGCCTCCATGCACTGCTGCTCTGGAATATCCACTGTTATGCTTGGCATTCAAGGTGGAGAGCAGACTCAAAGGTTGGAGAGCCGTACAAGTGCACTGGAGCTTGAAATGCTTTAATAAGCTGAGGGTGCAGAAATTGTGGTCTCTCTGGAATGATGCATGGACTCACCAGACTGATCCACACCACCGTGTAAAAGGAAGTGTGTGTGTGTGTGTGTTTGTCTCTCTGATGTCGGCCTCTATACTTCTCCAGCTGGCGGGGGCGACGCAAAACCATCCTCTGTGAACTTTGGACCTGGTTTCCTGCTGTATTTCTCATCTTTGCTGTGTTCGTCCTGAAACCTATGTTTTTCATGGCTGGCGGAGGGCGTTTTGGGCAGCTTCACGTCATCGGACAGTCTTGTGTCCTTGTGTGTTCGAGGCAACTGTAATCAGCATACTGTAGATTCAACTGTTACGACCTCTAGGCAAGTTCAGACAGTGTGTGAATGCCATCTGTGTACATTTCATAGGGATTTGAAAAAAGCTCTTAAGCTGACTTTGTTGTGTAACTTGAACATGAATGATGCCAAAAATTGTGTCTGGTCTAGAAAAGGTGTGCTAATATACAAAAAGATTTTATTTTTAAAATAAGAAATTAATACTTTTAATTAGAGATTGCACCGATATTAAAATTTCTCAGCTCTTTGTCAAATTAGTTGGCGCCTTATTAAAGAACGGTTTGACTAATCAACTTGAATTCTATAACCTTTTGCCAGCATCGTCTAAAGATAATCTGAGCCAGTTTTGGTGAAAATCAGACAAACCATCTAGGATGAGTTTGAAAAAGTAGGAACTATTAAAAATAGTGAGAAAACTTGCAGTTACAAATTGAAAATTTCGGTCCATTTGCAGAGATACAGTCTTAGATACAGTTTGGTGTAATTCCAGCAAATTCGTTAATGCATTAAACAACAACCTTTTCATATATCAACACGAAATTCATAACTTTTTGCCAACATGGTCTGAAGATGATCTGAGTCAAATTTGGTGAAAATTGGACCAACGCTCTAGAAGGTTCGATTAAAGATCGAAAAAAGTAGGTTTTCAACATAAATTAAAATGGTGGACAGTTCAGCTGACTATGGCAAAATTGGTATCTGTGTTCCCGGACTGACCCAAGGAATACATTAAGGTTATTTTCATTACAATAGGCCAATTTAATCAAATGTTTTTAGTGTTTTTTGAAACATTTTTGCATGCTTTTTGTCAAATTCATTCACATGTTATTTGAAAACGGTTTGACTAATCAACTTGAATTCCATAGCCTTTTGCCAGCATCATCTAAAGATAATCTGAGCCAATTTTGGTGAAAATCAGACAAACCGTCTAGGGCGAGTTTGAAAAAGTAGGTTTTAAAAATAGCGAAAAAACTTGACCTTATGAATTTTACATTTTGGTCCATTTGCAGAGATACAGTCTCAGACACAGTTTGGCATCATTCCAGCAAATTCATTGATGCAGTAAACAACAACCATTGCTTATATTGACACGAAATACGTAACTTTTTTGGAGAAGTTTAAAAAAAGCAGGTTTTCAACCTGGAAGTTTGGCAGACTATGGCAAAAATTGGGATCTGTGTTCTCGGAATGACCCAAGGAATACATTAAGATAATTTACAAAAGGTCTATTTAATGAAATGTTATTAGCATTTTTTTTAAACATTTTTCGCGTGCTCTGAATTTGTTCATGTGTTATTCAAGAGCGGTTTGACTAATCAACTTGTATTCCATAACCTTTTGCCAGCTTTGTCTAAAGATGATCTGAGCCAGTTTTGGTAAAAATCAGACAAACCGTCTAAGACAGGGGTGCTCAACCCTGTTCCTGGAGATCTTCCTTCCTGCAGAGTTCAGCTCCAACCCTGATCAAACACACCTGAATCAACTAATTAGGATCTGAAGGAGCACTTGATAATTACAGACAGGTGTGTTTGATCAGGATTGGAACTGAACTCTGCAGGAAGGAGGATCTCCAGGAACAGGGTGGGGCACCCCTGGTCTAAGATGAGTTCTAGGGCTAGAACTATTAAAAATAGCCAAAAAGCTTTACCTTACGAATTTTACATTTTGGTCCATTTGACTCAGCATGAGCCAAGGATTCAGAGGGGAATTTTACTTTTAGACCTTATGGTTCAAAAGTTATTGCCATAAATGTGAGTGCAACTTTGGACAGTTGGTGGCGCTAGAAGGACTGACTTAGAGACTCCAAATTTGCTACGGTGACAGTTCAGATTCTTCTCTATCGGTGTGCCAAATTACACAACTTTCCCGCAAGCGGTTCTATGGGCTGCCATAGAAGAGACGAAGAAACGGAAACAGAAGTAGAAGAGTAGTAATAGGAATGCGAATACAATAGGTGCCTTCGCACCTTCTGTGCTTGGCCTGTAATGATTTCTGAAGGATCATGTCACACTGAAGACTGGAGTGATGATGCAGAAAATTCAACTTTGCATCACAGAAATAAATTACATTTTAAAATACATTACAATAGTTTTTATTTGTAATAAAATACAAATTTTAATTTGTAATAAAATTTTACGATAGCACTGTTTTTCCTACATTTCTGATCAATAAATGCAGCCTTGATGAGCATTACAGACTTATTACCAATCCCAAACAGAAAATCTATAATTGATTTAGCACAAGATGATATCTTTCTCTCAGAACGTCTTTGAAAATACAGCTGTACTGTTTGAGAAACTCTGGTTGTTGGATGCCTGCCTTCTTCATGCGGGAGGGGGGCGGAGCACAGCTTGCCCACTTCTTCACATGGACACCTGAAGCTATCCCAGGAGGCAGTGGTGTAGCAACCAATATAACTGGGAGGGGACATGTCCTCCTTAGATTTTGGAGATGATCATTATATTTTAAAAGTTTCATTTTTCAAAAATGCAACAATTAAAACCACTTCACCCAAAAATGCTACAGGTCTGCAAAAAAATGTGAGGCCTACTTGGTTAACATCACATAATTGATATTCATGTGCAAAGCTGATGAGTTTTATACTGTGTCCCTCTGTTTTTCAATGCCTTTGCCAGGATGCCAGAAAAAAACAAAAGCGTGTGACCCAGGGGACACCGGTGCACAACATGCTGCATGTGCTCATTTGCAAAAGCAACAAACAAACATGTGCAGGACAATGCAGGTGTAGTATTAAGCACTTTTAGTACCTAAAGCATAAACAATGCATATAAAGTGATTACGGTGCAGGATAATTGCCAACAACAATCGTGCTGAAAGAGCCCGTCTGGGTCAGGATATAAAGAGTGTAATAGTACTGTAAATGTCTGCGGTGTAAATGTAAGTGCACTTCAAGGGCTAATGAGAGACAAAGGTTGTGCTGTCATGTGCATTACATCTGCCCGCTTCTCTCTGGTTAACTCTAACGATCTGACCGAATCGACAACGCTGCTGAGGCGCCACACAAATGAATCCCCGGCAGACATGCCGAGGTCTCATTGCCGAGCGCTGTGATTAAGATGAAGCACTCAAACACACACAAAGCAAACCCACATCTAACTTCAAAGAGCACGGTCAAGGACTTTGCCGCGCTCGTCCCAGTGCTCCGCTAGGCGACATGAATGACCGAGCGGACACAAGGTCTGACTTAGAAATACCAGCGTGGCCCATATTGTTTTAAAATAAACTCTGTCTCTGGGAGAAGCGTCAGAAGATGTGACTGTGTAAGAATTCAAAGAATGGCCCGCTTGTATTTGCCCTTGATGTATGACCTATCAGTATCACATTTTTAATCTGGCTTTCTAGTAGAAACTTCTAGACTATAAGACGAAGCAAATAAGACGACACTGATATTGATACTAGTATTAATATTTAGGATTTTTATAAATATTTTGGTAATGTCACGAATCTGGTCGGTGTCCCGTTGTCTACTCACCACCAGATGTCACTCTCGCTCCACCCACTCACTCTGACTGTCGCTTTGCATCTCGGACTGCATCTCCCATCCTCCACCGCTCTGATTGCGTCAGCCCCCGTGACCAATCAGGCATCCTATAAAACCCCGGTCCTCCTCAGTTGCACTTCCTGGATTGTTGTATCGTTGTATCGTTGTGGTATTGTTGTATTCCTAGTTCTTGTTCCAAGTTCCTGGTTTTTGATCTCCCGCCTGGTTTTCTCGTTTACGTCTGTCTAGCCGCCTGCCTTGTGGATTATCGCTCTGGTTTTTCGGATCATTCTCTTCGACTGCCTGTGACACACCTGTCTGCCCCTGTCTCGACCCTGCCTGCTCGACCCTGTATCTGTCTTGTTTGTTTAATAAAGCTTGCACATGGATCCGCTCGCCTCACGTCTCTCACTCCCGGTAACAGAACAATCCAGCACGCAAGGATCCAGCAGCTTCACTCCCGGACATTCAACAGATATGGACACAGACAGAACTCTATGCAGGATCAAGCAAGGACCAAACACACTCGAGCAATATACCCGTGAGTTTCTGGCCATAGCCAATTATTCCACCCTACCGGACTGTATTAAAATTGAGGTTTTTTGTGACGGCGCAAAGGAGCACTTGAGGGCGAGACTGAGACGCGAGGGTCCGCGCTCCTCTCTAGCAGCTTTCATGAACTTTGCGTTGTCGTGCGTGGGTTCGCCGTGCACCGTGGGGCTCGCAGAGGGGGAACGCGACAACGCGGTAGAGGCGATCGCGCGTCCCACCCGCAGATTGGCGCTCATACCGGAGCACAATCCCACAAACACGTTTGCCGCCTGGATCGCCCGTGAAATGGCGGCCGTGCTGGAGCGCGCTCAAGCTATGACGACGGCCGCGGATAGCGCTGCTCGAATGGCGGCGACAGCGGCGCCCGTTCACAAAATGGCGGCCGCGCCGGAGCGCGATCATACTCAGGCGGCGACAACAGAGCCCGTGCACAAAATGGCGGCGACTGCTGTGCCTGTTCGCAAGATGGCGGCGACGGCGGAGCCCGTTCACAAAATGGCGGCGATCACAAAGCTCCGTCACGTCACAGCTGCCATACAAGAGCCATTTAGAGGTACAGTTACATTTCCTGAGTCAAGTCAAGTTTCCGAGTCAAGTCAAGTTGCACCTGTATTTCCCGAGTCAAGTCAAGTTTCCGAGTCAAGTCAAGTTGCAGCTGTATTTCCTGAGTCAAGTCAAGTTTCCGAATCAAGTCAAGTTGCAGCTGTATCTCCTGAGCCAAGTCAAGTTTATAAGTCAAGTCAAGGTACAGCTGCATTTCCCGAGTCAAGTCAAGTTTCCAAGTCAGGTGAAGCTACGGTCCTTGTTCCTGTGTTAAGTCAAGTTAGAGCTATCGCTCCTATCTCAGGTCAAGTAACAGCCATCTTTCCTGAGCCAAGCACTGACAAGATGGCTGCCACGCCAGAGCCACCGCACAAGATGGCTGCCACGCCAGAGCCACCGCACAAGATGGCCGCCGTCTCTAAGCCACTCCACAAGATGGCCGCCATTCCTGAACCTGTGGTCAGCACCCGGACGCCACCTGTGGTCATGATGGCCCACGTGCTGGACACACCTCTAGTGACGGTATGGGCAGCTAAAGTGGCGCTCCTTCATGCCGCGGCGGCTACCCCAGAGTCAAGTCAAGACGCAGCTGTTCCCCACGAGTCAGGCCAAGTCACAGCTGTTCCCCACGAGTCAAGCCAAGTCACAGTTGTTCTTCACGAGTCAAGCCACGTTACAGCTGTTCTTCCTGAGTCAAGCCATGTTGTTCCTGAGCCAAGCCATGTCGTTCACGAGTCAAGTCCCGGTACAGCGGATCTCCATGAGCCAGGCCCGGTAATAGCAATTCCTCATGAGCCAAGTCAAGCTGCTGCTGTTATTCCAGAGCCAAGTCAAGCTCCAGCCGCTGCTCCGGAGTCAGGTCAGCCTACAGCTGTAACCTCCAAGTCCAGTCAGGCTTCCAAGTCAAGCAACGCCAAGGCTGCCGTCCCTGCGTCAAGCAACGCCAAGGCTGCCGTCCCTGCGTCAAGCAACGCCAAGGCTGTCGTCCCTGCGTCAAGCAACGTCAAGGCTGTCGTTCCTGAGTCAAGTAAAGTCACTACTAATCTTCACAAACCAAGTCAAGTCATTGCTGATCTCCAAGAGTCAAGTCAGTTCACTATTGATCTTCACAAATCAGGTCAAGTCACAGCCAATTTCCACGAACCAGGTCAAACCACAGCTGATCTTCATGAGCCCAACAAAGTTATTGCTGCTGCCCCAGAGTCCAGTCACGTCCCGCCTGACGGCCCAGAGTCCAGTCACTTCCCGCCTGACGGCCCAGAGTCAAGACACGTCCCGCCTGACGGCCCAGAGCCTCGCCATGTCTCGTCTGACATCTCAGGGTCACGGCCTGTCATGACGGCCAGCTTGCTTGACCCACCACTAGTGTCAGTGAGTGCTGCAAACATCCCAGTGGCATTAACACCTTCTAAAACCACCATTAAAGAGGTCCTGCCACCCACCGCTGCTCTTCCCATAATGGCAGTTGCCTTTTGGTGTGTGTGGGCTGCACACTCAGCCCCTGAGGCCACATCTGTTCACCAGTCTGCTCCAGAGCTCCCGTCTAATCTCAAGCCTGCTCCAGAGTCCCTCTCTGATCTCAAGCCTGCTCCAGAGTCCCTCTCTGATCTCAAGCCTGCTGCAGAGGCCTCGTCTGGTCACCAGCCAGCCCCAGAACTCCCCTCTGATCTCAAGCCTGCTGCAGAACTTTCGTCTGGTCTCCAGCCTGACCCAGAGCTCCCCTCTGATCACAGGCCTGCTTCAGAGGTCCCGTCGGGTCTCAAGTCTGCTCCCGAAGCCTTCCCCATCGGAGAAGCTGCGCCAATGCCTCCAGAGGTGTCGGCGTCGGCCGTAGAACCTCTTATGGAGGGGGCGTTAACTGCTAAACTCTCTGCTTCTCCCTTTTTTCCTGTCTGCATCCTCTGTCACTGTTCTCCCCAGGTCCCCGTCCAAGACGCAGCCTCCCGTTCCGCCCCGGAGGGCTGTTGCGCCTCCCGTTCCGCCCCGGAGGGCGGCTTCGCCTCCTGTTCCGCCCCGGAGGGCTGCTGCGCCTTCTCCCCCTACTCTGTCTGCCTCCTCTGTCCCTGCTTTTCCCAGGTCCCAGACCGTGACGCAGATTCCTGTTCCTCCCTGGAGGGCTGCTCCGCCTCCTGCTCTGCCTCCTGTTCCGCCCTGGAGGATCGCCCCGCCTCCTGTTCCGCCTCGGAGGGCTCGGGCGTCGCCTGTCCCGCCTCCGGTTCCGCCCTGGAGGGCTCCTGCGCCTCCTGCTCTGCCTCCTGCTCTGCCTCCTGCTCTGCCTCCGGCTCCGCCCTGGAGGGCTCCTGCGCTTCCTGCTCTGCCTCCGGCTCCGCCCTGGAGGGCTCCTGCGCCTCCTGCTCTGCCTCCGGCTCCGCCCTGGAGGGCTCCTGCGCCTCCTGCTCTGCCTCCTGCTCTGCCTCCGGCTCCGCCCTGGAGGGCTCCTGGGCCTCCTGCTCTGCCTCCGGCTCCGCCCTGGAGGGCTCCTGCGCCTCCTGCTCCGCCTCTGGCCCCTCCCTGGAAGGCTCCTGCTCCACCTCCGCCCTGGAGGGCTCTTGCTCCGCCTCCGGCCCCACCCTGGAGGGTACCTGCTCTGTCGGTCCTGCCTCAATCTCTGGGCTTCCCTCATGGACCTGGTCCTCCAGCCCTCGCCCTGTTTCCCCCCCATCCCACCGCTCCCCTGGACTGTTGTTTCTTTCGAGCGTCTGGAAGCCGCTCCTTGGGGGGGGGCTATGTCACGAATCTGGTCGGTGTCCCGTTGTCTACTCACCACCAGATGTCACTCTCGCTCCACCCACTCACTCTGACTGTCGCTTTGCATCTCGGACTGCATCTCCCATCCTCCACCGCTCTGATTGCGTCAGCCCCCGTGACCAATCAGGCATCCTATAAAACCCCGGTCCTCCTCAGTTGCACTTCCTGGATTGTTGTATCGTTGTATCGTTGTGGTATTGTTGTATTCCTAGTTCTTGTTCCAAGTTCCTGGTTTTTGATCTCCCGCCTGGTTTTCTCGTTTACGTCTGTCTAGCCGCCTGCCTTGTGGATTATCGCTCTGGTTTTTCGGATCATTCTCTTCGACTGCCTGTGACACACCTGTCTGCCCCTGTCTCGACCCTGCCTGCTCGACCCTGTATCTGTCTTGTTTGTTTAATAAAGCTTGCACATGGATCCGCTCGCCTCACGTCTCTCACTCCCGGTAACAGGTAACACTTTACACTAAGGTTCCATTAGTTAATCTTAAATAATGTATTAACTAACATGAACAAATAATGAACAATACATTTATTGCACTAGTTATTAATAAATGTTAATTAAAAAACAGTCGTTCTTTGTTAGTTCACGTTAATTCACAGTGCAACTTTTGATTGTAATAATGCATTAATAAATGTTGAAATTAACATGAACTAAGATTAATAAATGCTGTAAAAGTACTGTTCATTCTTAGTTCATGTTAACTAATGAATCTTATTGTAAAGTGTTACTATTTATTTATTTATTTAAAATTGAATTTTGCTTTTCAAGTAAATGTTTTATTTAGGATGGTTAATAATAATAATAATAATAATAATAATTTCAGAGCAAATACTTAAATACTGAGATACCTAAGAGTGAAATTTCAAGATTTGTAGCAGATGTAGCACATGTAAATTAATATTAATTTATAAATATGAATCAATATAATAAATAATATAATAAATTCTGATCTGGCAATGGAAACTAAACTAAGCATTCAGTCATAATAATGACTTCATGAATACAATAAAATAAAAATAAGAAAGAAAGAAAGAAAAGATGAAAAGATAAGAAAGAAAAGAAATAAAAGAAAAGAAAGAAAAGAAAAGAAAAATCATATAAGAGAACATTAATATTTAATATCCTATTTTATATTTATATTTTTATAAATACTATATAAATTGATAGAAATAACAAACATAATATAAATTGAATTATAGTTTAGTTTTTTTGTATTATTACCTTGCAGTTTTGCCTTTCAAATAAATGTTTTATTTAGGATGGTGTTCATTTTGAAAAAAAAACACAAAACAAACACATAAAATGAATATAAATAAATAAGTATATATATATATATATATATATATATATATATATAAATAAAAAATGGTCATTAATGATGACTGAGTCTGCATTTATTTGATCAGAAATACAGTAAAAATAGTAATATTGTGATATAATTATTAAATTTGAATATATTTTTAAAATGTAATTTATTCCTGTGATGGCAGAGCTGAATTTTCAGCATCATTAGTCCAGTCTTCACTGTCACATGATCCTTCAGAAATCACTCTAATATGCTGATTTGGTGCATTAAAAAAAAAAAAAAAAAAAAAAAAAAAAAAAATATATATATATATATATATATATATATATATATATATATATATATATATATATATATATATATAATATTATATTACACTATTTAATAATCTTTTAATAATTCATTTTAGTATTTTTCACAGTGCATTACTTAATGTAACAAACACAACTTGTGATTTTAACAAAGCATTTTTTTTTAATTTTGATCAATAGAATGCACAAAAAGCATTTTTATAGCATTAAAATTTGTCTTCATAGTCTTTTAAATATAATATAATATAATATAATATAATATAATATAATATAATATAATAATACTGAACAGTAGTCTATCTTAATTTAAGGATGAATATTTTTACAGGAAAACAAGGCAAAAACACCAAGAAACACATGAGAGCTCTCCTAAAACATGTGAGAGCAATAAAGGCTCTCATTAATAACAGCGCTGTCAAAATTCAAGTATGATTTCAGAAAAACAGACATGCAGCCCTGAGAGAGGCATCCATTGTTTTTGTCCTTGTGAATGGTGCGCTTCCCCCTGTGTTCAGCGAGAGAGAGAGAGAGAGAGAGAAAGAGAGAGGGAGAAGAGGGGGCCAGCTCAGACCGAAGCAGGCCTGGAACAGTGTTTGTCAGAAAGGCCTTGTCCTGCTGTCAGGCCAGCACCACGCTCATCGATCACAGTCACACCCCCTTCCAGCCCGTGTCCCATCCACCATCGGGGGTCCATGCCGCATAAACAGCCCTATCCGCCGCTCGCATCTGCCGCCTGGGGCCTGCATTCCAGGGCCTGCGGATACCATCTTTGAAGTGAAAAGCACTGGGTTTCGCTTTAGAAAGGCTCCTCTATCCCTTCGGACTACCTCTGACTCTGCCGCTCTGGAAGGTGAGGCCATAAAGGAACAGTTGGAAAAGCAAACGAGCTTTGACGCCCTGAAAAGACTCGCGCGCACCGAGCACCGTAGCGCTCGTGATGCGCGGCTTTCTTCGCTTTAATTAATTCTCGGGTCAGGACTTCAGATACAAACGCGGTGCCTGTAAACCCACGCAGGTTATTTCGACGCCTGCTTTCCCACAAGATTCCCGCGCAGCTGATGTTTTGTGGAAGCGTATTATTGCTATGGGGGTTTGTGAGATTTAATTAGTTTTCGTTATAGAAAGTGGAATGATGGGATTTTCAAAAAGTCAAATATCTCCTTGGGTGTTTACTCGGATGCATCGGGAAAAATGCAGCTGGAAGACTATACACAAATAACTCGCCGCCGAATTGATTTGTTTTGCAGGATTAATTGACTTTTTGCACTGTAGCAACATCCTTTCGGTTCCAGAATCGGATTGTACGGACAACGCTATTGACCTGGAAAAATAAACAGCGTTTCTACTGTGTTTCTGTCAGCACAACTGCTCTTTTTCACGTCTTGACCGTTTGGACTAGAAACCCCGCGCGGTTACTACGTTGCGAGCACATCCCGAAGTAATCTCACGTCGTTTGGCCATGGAAAATGTCAAGACTGAGACTTTATGGTGGAAAATGCTTTGGGGTCACATATTCGTTGGAAAAACAGCTAGAAAAAGTGAGTGTCCCCTCGCTCGCAATTGATAGAAAAACCAAATGCAATGAGTCAGAGGTACAATAATAGCTTCCATCTGGGACCTGACCTTAGTTTATGAAGGATAATTCCAGCATGAAAGGCCTGCGGCAAACCTGAAAATGACAGCGCTCTAAAGAACAAAGCTTCGGCCGTTTGTGCGAGAAGCCGTTCTCTCCTGCAAAGGTGTTAAACAATTACCAACCCAGATGAAATCACAAGTAACCAAGGACGAGTATTATTTATTTAGTTTTAAAGGATAAAGGTCTCTGAGTTGCTGTTCTCCGAGTGGTAATGAGCAAACACACGTCCCTCCGTAAATCAGCTCAACAGACAGGCATGCTTCTCAGACAGCTATTTTTTCTTCAACTATGCTTATTTAGTGGGTCTGACACTCTGTCATTATGAATTATAGCACAAACCACTGCCCTCCTGTTTCAAAAGGAGACAATGTCAAGGTCACAATCCCACAAGCTGCGCCTGAAGAAAATACTTGCGTTACATAATCCACACTAGTACTGCGTGATATAAAGAGTAAACATTTTGAATATTGCAAAGCACTTTTTTTTTGTCACTTGGTATTAGGCTATATAAAATCGGTCAGAGATATTTTAATATCATCCCAGGAGCAAAATATATGGATTTGGTAAGTTCAATTCACTGTAGTGAATACATTCAAGCTGTCTTTTTTAATTAACTCTTTTTCAAGGATTTAGAAAGCAGACTTCAGAGCAAATACTTAATAAAATAAAATAAAATTGTAAAAAAGACAACATTGATATTAATATTAATACTTAAGATGTTATTTTTTTATTTATTATTTATTTTAAATTGAATTTTTGTTTCTTTTTTACCTTCCAGTTTTGCTTTTTAAACTTAAAAAAAAAAAAAAAACTTTTAAAACTTTAAAAAACTTTTAAAAATATTTTATTTTAAAATAATTCATTCATTCATTCATTCATTCATTTATTTATTTATTTAGTTATTTATTTATTGTTAGTTATTACCCTGCAGCTTTGCTTTTCAAGTAAATTATTGTTTTATTTAGGATGTTTTGATATAAACTACTGTTAAAAAGTTTGGGTTTGATAAGATTTGTTAAATTTTGTTAAAAATGTGATTAAAAGTCTCTTGATCATCAAGGCTGCATTTATTTGATCAAAATGCAGTAAAAATAGTAATATTGTGATATAATTATATTTTAAAATATCTTATTTTTTTAATTATTATTATTATTTATTTATTTATTTTAATTAGCACAGTTTCCATAAATTTATTAAGCAGTAAGGCTGTTTTCAACATTTATTTATTTATTTATTTATTACCCTGTATTATTACCCTGCACTCTATTATTTTGTTATTACCCTGCATTTTTGCTTTTCAGGTAAATTTATTTCATTTAGGATGGTTTGGATATAAACTACTAAATTTTGTTAAAATTGTGTTTAAAAGTAATTTATTTGATCAAAAAAACAAAAAACAAAAAAAAAAAAACAGCAAAAATAATAATATTGTGATATAATTATATTTTAAAATAACTGTTTTCTATTTATTTTATTTTAATTTTATTTTATTTTATTTTATTTCATTTCATTTTTATTTTATTATTATTATTATTTTTTGTTATTACCCTGCTATCTTGCTTTTCAAGTAAATTTGTTTTATATAGGATGGTTTGGATATAATCTACTGTTAAAAAGTTTGGGTTTGATAAGATATGTTAAATTTAGTTGTTTAGTTGTTGAAAAATGCGTTTAAAAGTCTCTTTTGATCATCAAGGCTGCATTTATTTGATCAAAAATACAGTAAAAATAGTAATATTGTGATATAATTATATTTTAAAATAACTTTTTAAAATGTTATTTTAAAATAATTTATTTATTCATTCATTCATTCATGTATTTATGTATTTATTGTTATTACCCTGCAGTTTTGCTTTTCAAGTAAATGTGTTTTATTTAGGATGGTTTGGATATAAACTATTGTTAAAAAGTTTGGGTTTGATAAGATTTATTAAATTTTATTTAAAATTTGTTTAAAAATGATCATCTTATGATCACAAAGGCTACATTTATGTGATAAAAAATACATTAAAAATAGTAATATTGTGATATAATTATCATTTTTTAAAATACATGCTTTCTATTTTAATTTATTTTTTATATATTTATTTAATGAATTGTTTATTTTATAATTATTTATTTATTTAATTATATTTATTTAACTCTCAGCAGCATTACTCCAGACTTCAGTGTCACATGATCCTTTAGAAATTATTGAAATCATTCTAATATGCTCATTTGGAAATACATAATGTGTTAATAATAAACACAGCTGTGTTATAAATGTACATATACTATGAGAGGGAAACTGTTACAACAGCTAACTAGGCCAAATACAAAGCACATAAGTTTAGAAAGTCACTGAATCAGCATGTGTGTGTACATGTGTTTTCAGAGATCCCAGTCCGATGTCCTCAAACCCTCTCTCTCTCTCTCTCTCCCTACAATCCCTAAATACATGTGCTGTAACTAAACACATGTGACCTGGTCGATATGAGAGATTTCTGGAGCTTTATTATGTCACAGCCCCAGTGATTATGTGTGGTGTGCAGTGAATTTTCCGACGCCTGAGCAAATCCAGGCCCTGTCTGAAGCCACGTTTTGTCCACTCATTACAGCCAATGGCCCTAACAAAACACTGGACAGCAGACCCGAAAGCAGAGAGCCAAAAAGCAGCACGTCAAGATCATTATTTCTGATTGCAAGATTTGGTCAGTAGCTTGCTATGTGGATAGCAAAGTATTGACTGGAGAAAGTAAATGTAACATCTTCCTTCTACTATCTCAGTCATACTGAGCTCCACTGTGACAGACGGGACGGGGAATTCAGAGAAAGGTTGAAGAGAGAAGAGTAAAACACGTGGCATGAGATCGAAATACAGCCTTTGATCCAGCAGCCAGGACAATCAGCGGAGGTGGAAAAAACAACACCGCGGCCTCCCAGTACTACCGTTACCCATGATTACTGCTTACGATTAGCGCGTGCTAATTGTGCAACGAAATGAGAAATCTGCACGATGACGCTCTATTAAAGTCCCATCATCTGCTTGAGCGAGAGAGCACGACCCTTGAAGGAGGCCTCGCTGCTGCGTGAAGCTTTTTCGGGAGTGTTTTTAATTGTCCGTCGAGGTGAGCGCAAACTATCCGAACTGACTGAGCGCTCTTTAGGGACTTTCCGTCTTAGCAATCAGTGCATAAAATTAATGAGCTGTCCTGCTGCTGTGATTTGAAACAAAGCCGGGCAAGCAAGCGCGTTCCCCATCTGAGCCTCATGCTTTGGGTATTGCAAAACTCAGCCTCATTATCACCAGCAGCGACTCAAAGGAAACTCAAGACTCAGAACACACGAACAACACAACCGCAGCGAGAGCCGCTGATTTCTGAAATCCTATTCAGAACGGAGCAAACAGTCTATAAATTCAGCTCCTTTAAAGCGCCGCCGCTACAGCCATCAAAGCAGAGCTTTTGTAACAAATCCACCGTCTTCAGTGCACTTCAAGACGCTTTTGTTGGATTTCAGATGTCTGCTACAGTATGAGCAAAGTGAGGTATATCTATCTATCTATATTCAGCAAAAATGCATTAAATTAATCAAAACTACACTGATAATAATAACAATTATAACAATAACAACAACAATAATAATCATTTCTTTGAAATTATTTAAAAGCTTAATTTTTATTTTCAATGAAACGAGCCACAAAAAACGCCAAAACTAACTAACTAACTAAATAAATAAATGATCTAACCATATTTTCCATACAGTTTTTCATGAAATGAACAGAACAGAGAATGATTTTCTTTTTTACAAACCAATAACAAAAAAAAGTAAAATAAAACAAATAAAAAATATAATAATAATAATAATAATAATAATAATAATAACTTTGAAGTTATTTAAAAGGTTAATTTGCATTTTCAGTTAGAGGAGCCATAGAAAAAATTAAATAAAATAATAATAACTTTAAAGTTATTTATAAGGTTAATTTGTATCTTCAATTAGAGGAGCCATAGAAAAACATAAAAAATAAAATAAAATAAAATAAAATAAAATAAAATTAAATAACCAATACAAATACATAAATAAATAAAAATAAAAATAAATTAATCTTTTTTGAGCACCAAATCATCATGTTAGAATTATTTCTGAGGGGTCACACTGAAGACATTAAAAAAAGAAAATACATTTTAAAATATATTAAAATAGAAATGTTATTTCAAACTGTAATAATATTTCACAATAAAACTGTTTTTACTGTTTTTTTGATCCAATAAATGCAGCCTTAGTGAGCAAAAGAAGACACAAGACCTGTTGCCATTCCATTTGGTTTAAAAGAAAAGAAAAGAAAAGAAAAGAAAAGAAAAGAAAAGAAAAGAAAAGAAAAGAAAAGAAAAGAAAAGAAAAGAAAAGAAAAGAAAAGAAAAACAAACAGCAGATTTGAACAATCCTAAACAAAAGCTAGAGTTTTTTTTTTTTTTTTTTTTTTTTTTTCAAAGTGTGGGGCACCAGTAGACATACATGAGGACAGAAGTACAGCTGCTTTGAGGTGGTGCATCACTAAAGCATATCAGCCCTCAAATCTGCCTGAAAACCAAGAATAGCGTCCGTCAGGCTGTATTAAATCCAGCTTTTGGCTGGGAGGTTTCCATGCAGCTTTGAGGGCTTGTTAAAATAACCCATTGCACTTTCTGCCGCCGCATTAATAAGATCTGATAACTAATCAGGGATAGCGAGCGCGGGGATTGTGTATCTTGGTAAATCCAGCCGGAATGTAAACCATTGGCACTCTCAAAGGAGCCCCGTGGCAGCTGCGAACATGGGAAGCTTCGGAAAACAGACAGACATCCGGCTCAAATACTCCTTTTATTTGCTGTTTTAAGATCAAATTATGGTTAGAAGAATTTCACACAGATTTCAGATCGCAGACTCGCTCTGTTTCATTATCATAATGGGATGTAATTTCCAATCCAGGACCAATTTAACTAAACAGCGCCGTGTAGCAGCCATACAGCAAAAAGTCTGCGAGAAACAACACAAAGGTTATGATACGGTGCAATATTTTTTCCACGCTCTCAGTGTTGACAGCGTTACAGTGGAGTCTTTCTGTTAGCGATAATGAACATGTGAAAATCCACTTAAGAATCACCTCTAGGTCTGCGGCTCTACTGATGCCGATAATTAAAGTAACCTTCATTTCATCTGTGGGAAATATATCACTTTTCGCCGCAAGTTCACACAAATTAACACACAAGATCACACTCATTCACACACAAGCGCACACCCACACGTGCACATGCGTTAGCATTAGAGAAACGCTTCATTTGCATTTAGAAAGCAAATCCCTGTTAAAAATAACACAGCACATTAAGGTTGGCACTTTCTTAGGGTTAGCCAAAATATAGTAGTAAAAATCTTATTTTTCCACACAGTCTTTCAAAAAATGAACATAACAGAATGATTTTCTTGTTTACAAACCAAAATAGCAATACATAATAATACACTGCAATGTTTACTCACAGGTATTTTTGCTGATACATTTTTATTAATGGAAAATTCAGTCCTTTTAATGCAGAATTAAACAAACAAACAAACAAACAAACAAACAAAACATATTTGCTGTTCTTGTTTGTAGGACTGCATAATTTTGGCCAAAAAATAAAAAAAAGGAAATAAATGAATAAATAAATATGGCCAAAAAAGTATAAAATAAAATAAAATAATAATTATTATTGTTGTTGTTGTTATATATTCAATTATATTTAATTAAACTGCACATATTTTTAATTTAATTAAAGTCTTTGTGATTTAAAAAATTTTTTCAAATTGTGATTCCATATTTACTTCAATTAATCAGGAGTTGAACGATTATGGAGAAAAATTAGTCATTATTAATAAATAAAATAAAATAAAATAAAATAAAATAAAATAAAATAAAATAAAATAAAATAAAATAAAATAAAATAAAATGTTGTTGTTATATATTCAATTAAATTTAATTAAATTGCACATATATTGAATTTAATTGTAGTCTTTGTGATTTAATAATTACATTAAATTGTGATTCCAGTTTTACTTGAATTAATCTGGGTTCAATTAATCACGAGCTGCAAAATTATGGAGAAAAAATGAGTCATTATCAATTAAAAATAAAATAAAATAAAATAAAATAAAATAAAATATTATTATTATTATTATTATTATTATTATTATTGTTATTATTATTATTATTATTATTATTATTATTATTTCTGTTGTTGTTGTTGTTGTTGCTGTTGTTGTTTTAATGTTGCTCTTGTTGGTGTGATATATTAAATTACATTTAATTAAACCGCAGTCTTTGTGATTTGATAATCACATCAAATCGCGATTCTGGTTTTACTTCAATTAATCACGCAGCCCTAATGGTGATGCTACAAAAAAGCCTAATGCTTCTTGTTCTCCATCTCAGTCTTCTTCTGAATCCTTGTGTTTTTCAGACGAACTGTGAGCTGCTAGATCAGATATCGTAACCGAACGCTTAACATTTACAGAGTTTTAACTCTTGTGCGTCTCGAATGAAACTTCTCAGTCCAAACATTGACAAAGGCATTACTCTGGAACGGCATGCAGCCGTTGAACTCCACAAAGACAAAAGGCCATTAATTATTAAAGAGGTGCTCCCTCAGTGAAGCATCAAAAGCCGCTATATGACTCATCCACGCTTCAAGTGTTGAAACGGAGGTCTGCACACCTCAAAATATCTCTGTCAGAGTCACACTCGGGCTCCCTGCCGTAATCAATCCGTTAGCACAGCGGGCCTGCCGAGAGATTTGTGACTTAGACCCTTCCCCTGCACATGAGTGTGCGACGCAGCAGCTGTCACGCTCTGGTAATATAAGCCCTTATTAGTGTCCATTAGGCTGCACTCAAACTAATAAGAGATTGTCAAATACATCCAAACATTCACACAACTCTTCACAAAACAGAACACGGAGGACACGCCGAATCACGCTCTTAAAGCAAAGCTCGTTGACATGATCGTGTCACATTACAGGGTGATCAGAAGAAATAACACTAGAGATTTATTGATGAGACACTAAAATAAAACTGAAATCTACTCATTAAGTGAACCAAATTCAACAATTCATCCATTTATTAGCTCACTGATCAATCAATCAACCTCACACACTTGCTAATTATTACAGCTTTAAATAATATCTTGCATTAGCTTTTATTTTAATATTTCAGTTTTCTTATGCATTTTTTTAGTTTTCTTATTTTATGTGCTTTTGATATTTTAATATTTCATTTTTATAGTTTCAGTTTACATTTTAATTTTTTAGGTTGTTTCGTCATTTGTGCCTTTGATATGTTTTATTATTATTATTATTATTATTATTATTTTAACATTACTATTTATGTTTAACTTATTTTGATTTCAGTTTTAATTTTGTACTAGCTTTTATTTTTATATTTTCAGTTTTCATTTTGTTAGGTTGTTTAGGAATTTTGTTATATGCTTTTGATATATGTTTTATTTTAATACTACGATTTATGTTTAATTTATTTTTATTTCAGTTTTAGTTTGAATAATTTTGCATTAGCTTTCATTTTTAGATTTTCAGTTTTCTTTTTTTAGGATGTTTAGTAATTTTGCTATGTGCTTTAGATTTTTTTAAATATAAATTTTAATATTACTATTAATGTTTAATGTATTTTTTTCAGTTTTGAGTATTTTTGAAAAAGCTTTTATTTTTATATTCTCAGTTTTCATTTTAAATTTTTTAGGTTTAGTAATTTTTCTATGTACTTTTGATGTGTTTTAATTTTAATATTACTATTTAGTTTGATTAATTTTTAGGTTGTTTAGTAATTTTGCTATGTGCTCTATATATATTTTTAACAAATATTACTATTTATGTTTAATTTATTTTTATTTCAGTTTTGTGTAATTTTGAATAAGCTTTTATTTTTATATTTTCAGTTTTCATTTTAATTTTTCAGGTTATTTAGGTTGTTTTTCTTTTTTTATTGTAATATTACTATTTATGTTTAATGTATATTTTTATTTCAGTTTAAGTTTGAGTATCTTTGCATTAGCTTTTATTTTATATTTTCAGTATATATTTTATTATTTTAATATTACTATCTATGTTTAATTTATTTTTATTTCAGTTTTAGTTTAGTTTTAGCTTTAATTTATTTCCATCTAACATTTTATTTTATTTTACCTTTATTTCAATTAACACAGAAATGTTTTTAATTGTCCGTTAATGACAATAACCCAGGCTCACTCATACTTTCAATCAATCACTCACTCAAAATCACTTAAATCCCTCACTAATGCACTCATTTTCTTATCAATCATTCATTTACTCTTTCATTGCATCACTTGCTCATCCACTCACTCACTCACTCACTCAGTAACTCGTTCATTCATGTCCTTATCAAAGTCCTCCCATCGCCCTGTCATTATCGTTTACATCCCAGAGACGCGCTGAATCACTTGACAGGCGTCTGGTTCTACACGCCACAAATGGGTGTTTGGATTGATAAATTGTATGGAGCAGTCACCTTCAGAGACATCAGCCCAACACGACTCCAGCCAAACCACAGGCTAGAAAACTAGCCAGCAAAAATGCATGACCATGCACAACTATTTGAAATGTATGGTCAGGCCTCAGCCATCAGCATTTGTATTCAGTTTCACCGTGCGTTTGGCCGATTCCACGTTTCATTCCACTCATGGGGTAAAACGAGAAAAGCCAAAATCACATGTGTTTCCTATAAATCACATCTGATGCATGAGGAATTACGAGAGAAATAGTGTCTGCTTAAGCATATTAATGAGGTACTTTCAAAAGAGGAAAACAACTCCGAAAACAGAATCCCTTGAAAAGTTCGATTTTAATATTGATATTTAATATTTTATTACTTTAAATGTAGTCATCATTTGTCATAGATAAATATATATATACGTGAAGAATGATCAAACTTTGTTTTAAGGTCCAATTCTCACTATTAACTAACTTTTGCTTCAATAAACTCCTAATTTGCTGCTTGTTACTAGTTAGTAAAATAATAATTAATTTTAGGTATTGGGTAGGGTTAAGGGATCTAAAGTATGGTTATGAAGAATACATTTACATTTAGTAATTTAGAAAAAGGCATTAATATATGTTTTATATGCTGGAAATATGCATGCTAATAGTAAGAATTTGTCCTAAAGTATTACTAATTTAATTTATTTCAATAAAACTTGTTAAAGGTAAATAATTATACAGTATATAAGCATAAAACTGGCTAAAGATATACTATAGTCCATCTGATGCCCTCATTTCCACAATATATTGAATGTAGTAGCACATTTTAACAATATTAGAAATCATAATATTGCTATTGCCAAGCTGGCAATGTTTATTTTAACATTTATGGAAATACAGTTTAGAAATTAGCACTCAGTTTAATTAATTTCAGTAGTTCAGTTCTGTTTTCTGAGGGCTTTTCTTTTATCACTTCAATGATAATTAAGTATTACAGACATAAAAGAAACATTAGATGCTTTTGACAAATTGGAATGATGTTGATTTTCCTGCAGTATAATTAGTCGTTTAATCAATTTAAAATGTAAGAATTACAATCATAGTGAGATAAGATTAAGGTGATAAACGATCTTTGATCTTCAAAGGAAATTACATCCTCCTTAAACTTCAAGTTCAAGGTTAAAGGTCACAGACTCTTAATGATTTAATCACCGCCTTCCAATTACATGGCCAATAACAGAACAAGAGGTCAAGTTCAGCCCATCATTGCTACAGGCAATAAAACTTTAGGAATAACAGCATCTACTTTCTCGAGCAGCGAAAACCATAGTGTGCTCTTGTTTTTCTCATCACTTTGCCTATGGCATTCGAGTTTCAGATGCATCTTGATGTAAACACCCTCATGACCCATTTTGCAGCTGTTCCACATATAGTGTTCCATAACAGACACATAAATACACACACAAACACAGACGTCTAACCGAACACAAGCCGGCAATCAGGGATACTCTCACATCAAGACGAGTACAGCTGGACAGAAAGCATGGCGAAATTCTTAAACATCTCTGGGCAGCACTGGATAGACACAGAGCATTTTATGAAGAGCAGGAGTGATTTCTCCAGGGAGACGGCTTAACTCGAATAATACCATGGGCAGGACTGAAGCGCTCGAACCAGCTGCCAGCCAATCTATTATCAGCTCCCTCAACCACAGCGAGACCTACAGTACACATATACACACCAGACAATATGCTCTTTCACAAAAAGGCCTTTTGTGCTTTTTGGGGTGAAAACAGATTTTCAAACTTCCAAGTCTAATTAAAAACGAAGCCTGGAGTGAATATGTGAAGTACAGTAGAGTTTGCAATTGTTACAAACGCAACTTGTAGAACTGAACCGCTATTTCTGAGCACGTTCATGACCATTTCTCATGACCGTTCCTCTCGGAATTATTTGCAGCTCTGCATTCTTTCAATGAATTTGCAACAGACAAATGCCAAATTGGTTTCGTGCGTGTAAAGTTTAGAAGGTAAATTCCAAAGGGGCAAAATTTAAATAGCAGTGAAACTACTGCACTCATACTGATGGTGCAAGCGTATTGCGGCTCTGACCCAAATAGTGTAAAGAGACTTACAGGATTTGTGGGAGCAAGCTGCCTTATGGGCCATCCAGGACTTATTCTTGTATCCAAAAATGTCCCCAAAATGGAGTCAAACCAGGCCGTTTTTTAAAAATGTAGCTTTTGAAGTTAAAGGAGAAGTTTATTTCCAGAACAAAAATTTTATAATTTACTCACCCTCTTGTCATGCAAGATGTTTGTGTCTTACTTTTTTAAGGAAAACATATCAGGAATTATCTCCATATAGTGGACTTCAGTGGTGCCCCGTGAGTTTGAGCATTCAAAATGCAGTTTAAATGCATTTATCTAGCAAAATGATCGGTTATCTTCAAAAAAAAAAAAAGACAATTTATATACTTTTTAACCTCAAACGCTCGTCTTGTTTAGCTCTGCATGAACTCTGTGTATTCCGGTTCAAGACAGTTAGGGTAGGTCAAAAAACTCCCATCTCATTTTCTTCTCCAGCTTCAAAATCATCCTACATCACTGTTTTACCTTTTTTTGTAAAGTGCGTTTGAGCTTCTTTGCACAATCATTTTGTAAACACTGGGTCGGTACTTCTGCAGCAATGTAGGACGAATTTGAAGTTGGGGAGAAAATGAGAGGGGAGTTTTTTGACCTACCCTAACTCTCTTGAACTGGAATACACAGAGTTCACACAGAGCTAGACAAGACGAGTGTTTGAGGTTAAAAAGTATTTTTCCGAAAATAACCGATCATTCCGCTAGATAAGACCGGTCTTCCTTGGCTGGGATCGTTTAGAGCCCTTTGAAGCTGCATTTAAACTGCATTTTGGAAGTTTAAACTCGGGGGCCATTATATGGAGACAAATCCTGAAATGTTTTCCTGAAGAAATGACTGAAGAAAAAAAAGGAAAATAAACTTATGAAAATAAACTCTGGAAATAAACTTCTCCTTTACATCTGAACTAGCTAATCAATGTCTTCCCAGCAGACGTATTAGGGCAAGTTGGAGCTAAACTCTGCACAACGTTGGCCCTCCAGGTGCAAGTTTGAACACCCTTTCTTTAGAGGCACAACTTGTTTCTGGGAGAGTAAACTTAAAAGGACAACTTTGTGGCTTATCTACCCCTAAAGATGCCTAAAGAACTTAGAACAGTTGCTCCAAATTCTGGTCCTGGAGAACCTCCAACACTGCATATTTTAGATGTCTCCTTAATCAAACACACCTGATTCAACTTATTAGTAAAGATTCCAAGACCTCACATGTGTGTGTCACGAAAAAAGAAAAAAGACATCAAAAACATGCAGTGTTGGAGGTTCTGCAGGACCAGGATTGGGAATTGCCTTTAAAGCAGGGGTGGCCAAACTCTTGGAGGGCCACTGTCCTACAAAGTTTAGCTCCAACTTGCCTCAACACGCCTGCTTGGAAGTTTCCAGTACATCTAGTAAGACCTTGATTAGCTGGTTCAGGTGTGTTTAATTGTGGATGGAGCTAAACTCTACAGGACAGGCCATGCAGGAGCAGGATTGGACACATCTGCCTTAAAGTATGCAGTCAAAGAATTCAGAGTAGTATTTTTAAGGATTAATTCACTTCCAGAATAAAAATTTCTTGATAATTTACTTCCAAGATGGCTTTCTTTCTTCAGTCAAAAAGTTCTTGAGGTTTTTGAGGAAAACAGAAATCCAGGATTTTTCTCCATATAGTGGACTTCAATGGGGATCAGCAGGTTGAAGGTCCAAATCATTGTTTCAGTGCAGCTTCAAAGGGCTCTACACGATCCCAGTTAAGGAAAAACGGTCTTATCTAGTACAACGATGTGCCGTTTTCTAAAAAAATATTACAATTTATGTACTTTTTAGCCAAAAATGCTTGTCTTGCACTAGCTCAATGTAGGCGGAAGTACCGTCCTAGTGTTTACAAAGCAATCGTGCAATGGAAGTCAAACGCCCTTCACAAAAAAACAGTAAAACTGATGTCAGGCAATTTTGAAGTTGGAGGAGAAAATGAGAGTTGTGATTATGTATAGTATGTATGCATGAAGTCACGTATGTGCATCGCAGAGCTAGTGCAAGATGAGCATTTGTGATTAAAAAGTATATACATTTTTATTTTTCTTAGAAAATGACCAATCGTTTCGCTAGAGCCTTTTGAAGCTGCATTGAATCTGCAATTTGGACCTTCAACCTGTTGGCCACCATTGAAGTCCACCATATGGAGAAAAATCCTGGAATGTTTTCCTCAAAAACCTTAATTTCTATTCAGTTTAAGAAAGAAAGACATGAACATCTTGGATGACACGTGGGTGAGTAAATTACGGAAGTGAACTAATCTCTTAAGGTACTACTATGAACCTTTCAGGGGTGAATAAGTTACCCCAAAGAAAGGACAAGATTGTACCCCTAACAGGCAGTCACTTAGCCTGCTCTGTGATTTACATTTACACCCAAACTCTAATATCACAACTCGGTCTGATATTCTGATTGTAATGCGAGGCAAAGAACGACTGCCAGGAGATTCTCTTTTCATCAGTTTAAAATAAACTTTAAAAGTCCATAAAGAGAATCTTTGTCAAAAAATGTCCACATAAAGCAGTGAAAGTCTCATATGCTTCACATCAAACACACACACATATCTCTCTTCAATGGCTAACGTACATCTATTTGCGCGTCTGATGAGGTGATGCAGAGAAGTGTTTCACAAGCTTAACTGCTTCAAGCTGCCCTTTAAGGGGGTCTGCGCTACAGATCTCCTCTGTCCTCGCTTACACAAGACTCTCATATTGCTTTCTCCAGAGCACGGCTGACAGATCAGAGGTGTGTCCGTATCTGGGAAAAATCCATTTGCACTCCGAGCGCGGGACAGATACTCAACTCACCATGGAGTTTAGAAACATTTCCATCGTGAGCCAAACGCCTCGCCATTACAGACAATGAGCAGCATAAACAAATGAATGGTATTCCAGGGACACACTCAGTTGTCCCATTTAGAGCCGCTGTCTACAGAGCCGGTGCTAGTACATTACGCTGATGAAAGGAAGAAAATGGGCCGTGAAATGAAAAAGGCACTGTAAGGAGAAAAGTGTGCGCGTGAGAGAAAAACTCTACCTTGGCAAGCGACTCCCCGCTCCTCGTATCCTATGTTGCACAGGCATTTCCCAATAGGCACCAGCCACTCTCCCTCGGTACTGCAGTACATTTTTGGCGGATCCTCCTCTCTGGAATTGTTGACGCACGAGCCCCTAACCTCCACGAGCGACTGAGCGTCCGTGGGTACCGTGTCGGGAAACATAGCCAGGTTCCTCACGGTGAAAGGGCATTTTTTAAAGTACACCCGCACCGAGACCAGGGCCACGCAGGCTCCCACGTCCTGGAAAGCTAGGTAAAAGCCCTTCTTAGTCATAGGCCCCACCTCACGGACCTCTGTGTTTAACTTCAAGATCCGGTCGCCCAGGTCCATCTGAGTAAAACTCTCATCGGCGGCGATGGTGTCTATTTTGGAGAACTGGTGCTCGCGAAACTTACTTCCCTGGTCTTCATCAGTCTCCAGGTAGTGCAAGTTGAACGTCTCTTTGCAGGTCAGGACCATGGGAATACTGTTGCAGTCTCTGAGGGTAAACTTGAGCTCCACATAGATCTTCTGCGCAGAATTGCGAGGAATCCAGTTGGTCCTCAACCAGTTGTTCTGGCTGTATTCCATCACGTTGCACACCTGGAAGGTCCGGATGGGTGTGTAGTGCTCGTCCACGCCGCTAATTTCCTCCCACTGCAAAAAGAGAAAGAAGTTAATCAAATCTATTCCGAGAGAGTCCAACGGCTACCGTACTCCTGCGTTTCGACACAACCGAGACGAATGTAAAACACCTGAGCGGCGAGGTTATTTATTTCTCAAACACGTTTGGAATAACGAATCGTTTCGAATTAATATCTCCCCTGTTCGGATAATTAATGTGGGATATAATTAACGAGGCCCTCCATTCTGAGTGCTCTCCCTTGTAAAGGGAGCCTGACAAATCATTTCGTTTTGTCACTAGGGGTGTCCGAAGTCACAATGCGGCCAGAAGTCTCGAGGTTTAACGTACACAAAGCAAAATAAATGATGAACTGAGAGGCAGTGTTTTCTATTAGAATAATGGAGTACTATATGGCTCTCCGTCAAGCTGAAGTTTATAAAAGCCCTTGGCTGAGTGAGACAAGGCCTCTGGAGTGGCTGTGAGCTGTTCATTACCCGGCAGAACAAGTGTGCCCTCAGACTGAAGAATTGCCTATTTGTGTTTCAGCCGTGAGGGTGCTTAATGAAACACCCCAAAAGGAGCTTTTTTTCAGCACGTTGTTAAGATCTCAAGAATTTAATATATTGTTTTGCATCTTATTGTTTATAGATACACACCCTTTATGTGAAGCACAATGAACTCACTGACAGCTGGAATTTCATTCACATAGAGTATTTCATAATTAATGGTAGATAGAAAACCAAGATGGGAAGAATTCACATACTATATATATATATATATATATATTTTTTTTTTTTTTTTTTTTTTGATAAGATGACAAGAACAAATTGAAAGTCATCAATGAAGCTAAAAGTAAAAAGCAAGTCATGTGGCTCAATATTTCACCCAGATATTTAACATTTTAAGAAAGGGGGAGGGCTTAAGCAGACTGTTTTACTGTAGGATCAAGATGCCATTTTGATAAAAAATTGCATGGTCAATTCTTTTTAAAATGAATGCAACATATGCATGGATGGATCTTTCACAATAAGATCAACAACATGAATTTAGACAATAGATGGCATAAATTTTCAATGGGTTAAAGGTCCAAATTGCAGTTTCAATGCAGTGTCAAAGGGCTCTACACGATCCCAACCGAGGAATAAGGGTCTTATCTAGTAAAACTCCTGCTATTTTCTAAAAAAAATAAAATAAAATATAGGGTACAACGGGGCTAAAGGTGCCCCATAAAAAAAAAAAAAAAAAAAAAAAAAAAAAAAAAAGTGTAAGATTTCAGAAAAATACATACGTTTGTATTGAACATTTGTGGAGCAACAGCTTTGTGTGAAAATAAATCACACAAGTCGTTTATTTTGTTTAAAAATCTCATAAATGTATAAGGTGACAAGGGGGTAAACCAGAATGGGGTAAAAGGCACACAGCATTGATCCAAATACTTTAGCTAAAGTTTTTTAAATAATGTACAATACTTGTTCCAAATAATCACTTTAGCAAAGTTTGTACTATTTTCTTCTTATTTTGATAAATAAATTAATTATTTTTTGTTCAATAAATATAGTCATTAAAATATGTTAATATAAAACATATATTTTAAAATACAGAAACAAAATAATTTTAAAATGTAAAGATTCTGAAAGCATTGAAGGAGATCCCATAAGAATTCAATATAGATTTACAGTAGTAACAACAAATTATATTTTATTATATGATATGATTAATACCACATTTTTTAATATGATGGTTTCATTCTAAACATGGTGATTATTTCTAAGATGGACATCCAACATAATATATGATATTTACCATCTGAATCTAACAGTGTCATGTCAACAAATGGAAAAGTCAGCCTTCTATTAATTATCATGTTAATTATTGTGTCTTTTAGCCCCAACAGCAGGGACGCTTTCTACCCCAAATACCATACTTTTACATATTCTTTCATTATTTAAAAACTGCTGTTTTAATTATCTTAAACAAAACTGAATAAGACCTTTGTCTCAAGATAAATCTGCAACATTTTTAAAAACATCAAATATTAGATCAAGTAAGCATAGAATCAACTTTGCGCTGCTGCCCGCGATCGTGTCAAGGATCAGACAAATTTGCACGTGTATGTTGAAAAGCGGATGGTTTGGAAAGTGCTACGCCATGTTTTTCTGCCATCTAGTGGATTACCCCGGGGCGCCTTTAGCCCCGTTCCACCCTATACTTTTTAACCACAAACAGTTGCACTAGCTCTGCGATGCACGTCCGTGACTTTACTCACTTGGAAAGGTCACATGTGGTTAGTTCTTCATCTGTGTACTTTGGTTCAAAAAGGTACTAATCGTCCAACATTGTTGTTCTACCTTTTTTTGTAAAGGGTGTTTGACTTTCTTTGCACGTGTGACCTTTCCAACTTGATCACATAATGTGTGAAGTCAAGCTAGTGCAAGATGAGCATTTGTGGTTAAAAACGTATTTACATTTTTATTTTTTTAGTAAATGAGAGATCATTTCGCTAAACAAGACCCTTATTCCTTGTCTAGGATCATGTAGAGCCCTTTGAAGCTGCCCTAAAACTGCAATTTGGACCCGCTGATCCTCATTGAAGTCCATTATATGGAAAAAAAATGTTTTCCTCAAAAAACTTATTTCTTTGCAACTGAAAGAAAGAAACACATGAACATGTTGGATGACATGGGGGGTGAGTAAATTATCAGGTAATTGTACTTCTGGAAGTGAACTAATCCTTTAAACGAACAAGCAAAACGCAGTACAGTGTTTTATGAATAACATACGTCCTGATTCTGGGACTTGGCGATAAAGCAGGATCTAAATGAGGTGTTATGATTATAGAAACAATGGAATCTGCTTCTGATATTGTGTTTATGAACTTGCGAAGTGAACAAATATGATGCGAATTGAAATAAATCAGGGGAAATTTCAGCTGGCCGTTTGTCTGCATTTTGTGAGTTATTTACCGAGCCAACTTGCGTTCACCAGCATAGCTGAAGCTTCAAATGAAGTCCAGGTGCCTGGACTGTGGCGCATTATCAAACTGGATGGAGAACGACTGTATCGAAACCACGGCTGCCAAAATAAATGAAACGTCATATACGATGTGTAAATCACACACACTTGAGAATAGCGTATTACATGGACTGTCTGCTGCCACGAATGACATCATCACAGGCCCAAGCCAATCTCCTTCAAATAACTGCGCTTTATAACACATACCACCCGGTTATAGAGAGGGAAAAACTGTAAAAGCCCCGTCTGGATATCTCTTTTACGGACAGCAGCTTCTAAAGGCCGCATCTACTTCTCGAAGAGCGCCAGGCTACGATCGGACGCCGGTCTGTATTTCCTTCTCCACAGCGGGAGACGTCAGCCCCGCGCTTTGCAACTTAACACTCGACGGGCAAACCGAAGATGACTTTAGGTTTCTCCGAATATCACTTTACAATAGTAATCCCCCTCCAGCAAGGAAAGCAGCAGAGAAACGAGGAAATCAGCAGTTGGTACATTTGGCAGGGCTGCGGCCCAACTCCCCCCTGTGTACGCTCAGTGTGTACACAGGCCAACTGGTACTTTAAACTAATAGATTCCCTGGCACTTGTGGACAAAGTGGAGCAGAGCTTATGTTTCAGACAGATATGTAATAAAATTATAATCCTCCTCTCGCTCGTATTACAATGGAATTGCATTAGTTAGCGAAGACTGACATATACTGCTGGCTTTGGCTGGCGTTGCAGGCACATTTCCCGAATAGGTGCGCACGGTTTCTCTATCGAATCTCGCTCTCTTCATTAGGACGGACAAAATTAGAGCGGATTCTGTTCGCGGGGACTCCATTAGAGTCGGAACGCCGGGATGCCGGAGAGGGCGCGGAGGAAAAGACGTACTTATGTGTACACAGGAGATCTAGCAGAGGAAATGAGTATCTGGAGGAGATGGCTGCTCGCTGTCAACTACGCATTTGTACTAATTGACACAAACAAAGCTCTGACTGAACTCATACGACTGTGCTCTGAAACCACTACAAATACACTTTGAGTGAAACGAAAATGTAAGTGACACAAATGAACTGAAGATAACCTAATGCTAGCTTTTGTTATCCATTTTTTTGGAATCCATTTAAATGAATTCCACGTTGATTTCACCTGTTTAGTAACATTTGTTGGGGTGCACACTAAAATAGTAAAATAGTGTCTCTAATAACCTAATTACAATTTTTTGTAGCATGGCTAGTTTTCAAAAGTGCAGGTTTTTTAGTAACAAGCTATTGTCTCCAACGAGTAGCAGTGAAGCATGACAAAACACTAGATCATTGGGTTTTATTAAAGTGTATTGCAAAAAGATTTAATAATGTCGAAAAATCTTCTCTCATAAACAGTTGGGAAATATGATGCATTTTAAATCACTTCATGTAAACAAATTGGTAAAAGAAAAAAAGCTAGCAAACTGCTACTAATAAATACTGCTCTGATCCCCTGTGAAAAAAGTATACTTTAGCATAATTTGAAAAGTGTACTTGTAATATAATATGTGTGTATTTAGGAAATAATATGCTTTTAAAGAATACACTTTAGTGCAAGAAGAATGTAATGTGTTCATACACTTAACTGCATGTTATTTGCAATAAAATGAAAACATCGTTTAAATATATATTAAATGAAATTAGGAGAACTTTAGAGTGCTTTTTGACCAGCTTAAGTAGGACTTAATTTCATAATGACTTCTTTGAAACGTTGAATGTACTGAGAAGCATTTAGGCTAAATAAATAAATAAATGTCATTTCTATTTATGTCATGTGTTTAAATATATTTGTAATTACACATTTATAATGATTGCAATTTACTACATTAAAGTTGCAATTTATTACATTTAAAATATAATAACAATAAATGCACTATTGAAATACAAACTACAGTGAAAATGACATGGCTTTTAATTTCATTATTATTATCTGCAAGTACAGTCTTCTAAAGTATATTTTAAAGATTTTAAGTACACTGCAAATTCAATTCAATTAAGCACACGAAAGAAAGAAAGAAAGAAAGAAAGAAAGAAAGAAAGAAAGAAAGAAAGAAAGAAAGAAATATTTTCGAATGAATGCAGCTCAATAAATTTACAGTGATAAAAATCTGTTAAAAATCTAAAAAAAAAAAATCAAGAAAGAAAGAAAGAAAAGAAAGAAGGATTTTCAAATGAATGCAGATCAATAAATTTATAGTAATAAAAATCAAATTCTAGAAAATCTAGAAAGAAAGAAAGAAAGAAAGAAAAAAGGACAGAAAGAAAGAAAGAAAGAAAGAAAGAAAAAAAAGAAAAAAAAAGATAAAAATATTGTCAAATGAATGCAGAACAATAAATTTATAGTAATAAAAATCAATTAAAAATCTAAAAAAAATCAAGAAATAAAAAAGAAAGAAAAAAAAATATTGTCAAATGAATGCAGAACAATGAATTTATAGTAATAAAAATCTATTAAAATTCTAGAAAATCTAGAAAGAAAGAAAGAAAGAAAGAAAGAAAGAAAGAAAGAAAAAGCAATCATCTGACCTATTTATAAAAATATATATTGCCACCCTACATAGAGTCAGTGTAACTATCTACTTTTGTTTGTTGCTCGTTGTTTCTAACTACTTAAGTGTAGCTTACAAAATGACTTTAATTTCTAGCTTGTATTTTGAGAAGCTCCAGTTTCAAATCAGCTTACCCAACACTGTTCAAGAAGCATAAACTCATCCGTATTATATTACAAAGAAACACATCTCCCAAACTAAATTGAAGACACAAATCACTCCAAAAAGAAAACTGAAAAAGGCTCATGTTTAGACGTTGAGGCCCGTGAGCCCACCCCATTCCCACAATATAGCAGGAAACGCTCGAAATGACAAGTGCTTCACCATCTAAGATTTCTTGCACTAGGTCACGGCGACAACTGTACCCTATCAGTCAATACCTTTTCATCACAGCTTTTACCACAGAGAAACCATAACACATTGTGTGCTGGCCGCTCACCCCGCTGCGGCCATATGACGTGCTAATCCACCTTTATAGAGGGGGTTTTCTTTGCACTTTGTACAGCTGGAGACCTTTCACAAGTTTCCTTTCAGGGGGAGGAAACTAAATGAGTTTCAGCATCATGTTGGAAATATTGTCTTTCGCTGCAGGCGCTGGCAGAGTGTGACTTCAGAAACGCATAATGAAAATTTGGTGTTTGCTGCCTGCTTTGTCTCAGTCGATTATGCTGCGATGCAGCAGATCTTCTGGCTTCTGCTCCAGATTTTTACAGAGCAAAATAAAACGAGGAAGTAGGTTATTAAGGAACGCTGATGAAGTTTGCGTCAAAACAATCTGCTTTACATTAGTTTTATTGCGTTGGGTTTTCATTAACTCCTTTTTGCACAGATGACTTCTTCAGATGTTATGAATAATCTATTGTTTTGCATTCATCAAATTAAAAACAAAAATAGAAAAGTGAAGAATTTTAGAATCTAATGTGTACTCAGCTATCTAAATGGGGACATTACATAGACTT